>OU015745.1:124229286-124271599 GCA_907169655.1 Acomys percivali
TTTCTTTCTTTCTTTCTTTCTTTCTTTCTTTCTTTCTTTCTTTCTTTCTTTCTTTCTTTCTTTCTTTCTTTTTCACAGTAGTCTGAGGAAGAGATAGCTACTTCCAGGTAAACAATTTAATGCTTCTGGAATGGGATTGTTGCTGCCACATGAGCCAGATTCCCACATGGCTCTTCTCAGAGTCAAACAGAAAATTGAGCGCCCAGGGACAAAAAAAAAGTAAGATACAGAAACGGTGAAAATGGGTGGGTTTTTGTTGTTGTTGTTTGTTTTTGTTTTTACAGCAGAAAGCACCCCGTCAGGAAGCGTGGGGTCTCCAGAGATCACAGAGTGCTATGCAGTCTCTGATCGGGTCTTTTTATAGGCCCCAGACTCTTTTCCTTTTGATCTTTCATTTCCACTTCCTAGACTGAAAATACTCCAAACAGATGGCATTGTTCAACCAAAATAGTCAGAAACCACAAGTTATTTGTCCAAAGAAGGGCTTTGAGTTTGCTAGATGGTGCAGGTTGATAGCTGACCTTGTTGTTTTAGCCTGTTCTGTTTGTTGTGTGGGGAGGCTATCTCCTTCGCAGGTGGGTCTTTCCTGTCAGAGTGTTATCTTTTGGCCTGCTACTCTATCCTGCCTGGCTACTCCCTTACGACCTCCTCATTCTTCCGGTTGTGTTTTTTGGTTATAGCCCTTCCTGACTTATTCTGCTAAGGACCTGTTTCATTTCCTACATTTAAGCATCTCTTTTTTCTTCCTAGACTGTTAATATGCTAAAATATCCACTACATGTTCTTACTTCCACTTGAATTTTAGATACCCTTGCAGATTCTGTCTGGTCTTGCCTTTTCTACTTGTACAAATTTCCTAACCAATCAGATTATCATTGTATCCTCCAACATCCAATATCCCGCCAGCTCAGTCTATTGGCTGTATGACTTTTGGTGGTGGTATCTGTTTGTCGAGACACAAATCTGATTACACACAGAGAGGTGTTGTTTTGGAAAATGTGTGTATGCTTACATTTGACTGTGTTTTTTTTCAGTGTCAAAGATGATATGTTATGCCAAAATTATTGATGAGGAAAAGACAAATTTATTCAACTACATTAGAACTTTGTGGGTTTTGTTGTTGTTGCTGCTGTTGTTGTTGTTGTTGACTTCATAGATTATTGTCAATACTTGCTTTTCCCAGTTCCTTTCTTTCAGGCTTTGCTGGAGTCCCTTCTGACTGACCTTTGGTATTACCACTCAATTGGTCTTACCTTATCTAGCTCACAGGTAATCTACTCTCAGCCGCCATTTTACCTGAGTTGTCCTTTGACACTGGCACTCACTCTCCCATGAACTTCTTTACCTTATTGTCCAGCACCATACTCTTTTATGTGTTCTTCCACTTCCTGATACTGTTGGTCTGCCAAGAAAGCTCCTGTCTTCAGTCCTCAACATAAATAGTTTGTTCCCTTTTCAGAGTGCTTACCTACTAAAATGGTAAACACCTTTACCATGTCAAGCCATTTCTAACTAATGTACTGAAAAGGAAACTCCTTTCACCAGCTCTTCCTGTTTCGTCTTCCGATTCTTATTATTACTGTTATTATCTATTTAGTTACATAGCTCATGGCTCAGTCTTTCTTCCCAATAGCATGCATACTGTGTAAGAGGAAGATTTTTATTTATTTATTTCAGTGATGACCTCTAGTACTTAAAAGAACTACTATTGGGCTGGAAATAATGGCTCAGAGGTTAAGAGCACTGGTTGCTCTTCCAGAGATCCTGAATTCTATTCCTAGCAACCACATGGTGGCTCACAAGCATCTATAACGGGATCTGGTGCCCTCTTCTGGCCTGCAGGGGTACATGTGGTAGTTTGACTAAGAATGGCCCCCATAGGTTCATGTATTTGAATGTTTTGTTTCCGAGGTGGTGGAACTATTTAAGAAGTCTGACCTTGTTGAGGATGTGCCATTGGGAGTAGTCTGAGGTTTCAAAAGAATATGCCAGGGCCAGTTTCACTTTCTCTCTGCTTCCATCTTGGGAATCCCATGTACGCTCTCAGCACCATGCTTGCCATCTGCCACTACACTGCCCATCAAGATGACCACACACCAATTCTCCTGAAACTGTAAGCAAGCCGCAACTACATGTTTTTTTCTCTTTTGTTTTTGTTTGGTTGGTTGGTTTTGGTTTTTGGAGACAGGGTTTCTCTGTATAGCCTTGGCTGTCCTGGACTCGCTTTGTAGACCAAGCTGGCCTAGAACTCACAGTGATCTGCCTGCTTCTGCCTCCCAAGTGCTGGGATTAAAAGCATGTACCACCATGCCTGGTACTTTGTTACTGTTATAAGCTGACTTGGTTATGGTCTCTTCCTAGGAATAGAACAGTAACCAAGACGGAAATTGCTACCAGGGAGTGGCACATTGCTGTAACAGGCCATGCTGCTTGTTAGCAGAATATGGACCTTGGGACTTTGGATTAGAAAAGTGGTTAAATGCCGTTAAGCGGTGCTTAACGGGCCATAGGAGTATGAACTTGGAAGATAGACAGCGCTGCTGAGGACAGTGTGGACTGTGGAGGCCAAACTCCAGAGATGTCAGAGGGAAATAAGATTAGAGACCATTTATTTTCTTCTCTGTTGGAGACGAAATTGAAGGATTTTACATTAAAGTCACTGGCAGAGGTGTCAAGACACAAGTTCTGACCATCTGACTGGGCTATTAATGATCTCTCTTATACAGATCTATGATGAAAAGGAGGAAGCTGGATGAAGAGAATTATTACCCAGTTTTGCAAATGTTTTTATTTCCTCAGATGAGGGGATGAGATGAGCGCCAGTCCTAAGCCTTTCTAGCTCTGTCTGAACTCTCACTGGGTCGTTGAACTCAAGCTTTTCTGGCCTAAACTCTCCAAGCTGACTGGTTCAAACTGGCTTCTCTTGTCTTCTGACTGAATTGCTATGCCTGACCTCAAACTAATTCTGACAATATATTTTAAGGGTAAGGAGCATATTTATAAGAAATAATAAAATGAACTTAAGATGGGGAGCAAATTTTTGTCCAAAAGAATAACACAAACTTTATTAGAAAATCATGAAATATTAACTGTCACCTGAAAGGTTATAGTTTGGTGGTATGCAGATTGATTAACAGTGTGGATCAAGTCAGCACTTGACTCCACTAGTTAGAAGCCATGGCTTGTTAATCAGAGTCCTAAAGAAACTGTTCACACAAGAACCAGCTCTTCTAAATTAAAACTATGCAGAAAATACAGCCGAAAATTCCAGAAGGCAGAGAGGATGCAGGAAGATTTGACATCTCTGAAGTTAGACCACTTGCTACTGAGCATCTGTAAGCAATCACATCAGCTCTGCCTTCTTTTGCACTTATATACACAAAAAAGATACTTCAACCTAGCCATGGGTGGAAAATAAAGTATACAACTTAAAAACAAAACTGCAAAATGGTATGCATTTAAGCAAAATGCGAATTACCTGTACACACATATTTAAGAGGCACAATCTGTTCTATATAGTAACTGTTATACTGGATTCATATTATACACAGTGGTATCTGTTACTTGGTCTGAGTAAAAACATAGTACCAAAACATTGATGCAAAATAAATTACTTATTACTTAGATGTTTAAAGTTACACACTTCAAAAAATCCTAGGCAAATATACAACTGAAAAATTCATTTTATGAAAAAGATCTCAGATTTTAACAAATGGCCCCTTTCAGGATGCATTTGTACCTTTTAAATAAACTACCTTGACATCAAGGCTAGTTACACACAGCTCTCTAACCTGCGACTGAAGACAATTCCCTTTAACACTGCAACTATACTAGAGAAGAGGGTGCTAACTTCTTCTCCCCAACTCCAACACTTCTGGGCTATTTTTCACAAAAATCATTTACCTTCCCATTCTAGCATTATTTATCTGCTCTGTTTCATAGATGGTTTCTGTTCATGTCTTCAGTCCCATCAGATATGAGACGTTCAAGTTTGCTGTTTATAACTGTAAATGAATGTTGAAAGCTCACGTGGAGACTGTGGGATAACTTGAATACTTGAGTCTCAAACATACTCACAGATCTTTTTCAATCTAAAATCAAAGATTCACAGTCTTGAATATTTTCAGAATGCTGTGAAGGGTCATCTTTGGCATTTCTCCACTAGTTCTAAAGTAAAGCACAGCACTTTATGTTCTTCTATCTACCCAATGCACACATTTCAGTACATGGAAAGGACTGGTACTTAACAGCAACTTCGCTACTGAGCAAAATCTCTTTTTTATATAAAGCTGCAAAAAATAACATCTTTCAGCATTGCACTCTGTGAAGCTGAAGTGTTTGATCTTATTGAATTTTTCTTAGTTCTTTTCTTTAGTTATTACAACACTGATTAAACAGGATACACTTTATATGAATAAGATAGCCAGGATACAACTCTTGTATGTGAATGCTTCATTAAGGAAAAAAAAAGGTATATATTTTCCAATAACATGGCCACCACAAAGCCAAAGTACTGGTCCCTGTGGCCATCTGGGTTACTTCCCGTGCCCCCTTTTGCCTTTTGTTTTAAGATGGGGACAGGGTCTCACTAAGTTGCCTAGGCTAGCCTATCACTTCCTGGGTAGACCAGAAAGGCTTTGTACTTGTGAGTCCCTTGTCCCAGGTTCCAGAGCAGGTGGGTTATATACACTTGCACTTCTAGGTTTGGCCCTGGAAAAAAGTAAACAACAAAACCAACCCCAAACAATTGCTACAAATATTTGATCTATGCAAATGTCTTAGGTAGCAAAAACTGAGAGAGTAATGCAGCTTCATTGTGACATTAACATTTTGAAAAGGCAATCAACAACTCTTTATACTGTTTGTAGAATTGTGAAAATACAAGCAGAGAATGATACCCTGAAGATAACAGAACCTGTAGTATAGACTGGGCATTTCTGCTATCTGGGAGAAAAAAAACTAAATAAATCTTCAGCTATCTTAGGAAGAAAAGCTGGCATTTTTAAATACATTAAAATCTGTAGAATATAACATGTAAAAAGATAGTGGATTTTTGAAAGTACAGTTTATATGGCAGTTGATGAATACTATCTATGCAGTTTAATACTGCTATCCCCAAGCCGATGTAAATACCTGACATCAACAGTCCTTCAAGTATTGGTCAAATTAAGAATTACATGTGATACCCAAGTACAGAATTATCAGCCCCTACTAATAAAATTCAGTAAGAACTGGGGCCTTATAGTTGGCACTATTGAATGTTTCCAGAATAGTAAGTATGGATGGCTCCCTACTTCCAGAATACAGAGCAGAGTTCTTCCTCAACTCTGTCTCTTTAGAAATACTATGAGATTTTTTTTTCCAAACCAAGCAGGACCCATCTGGTAATATTCAATTCTAAAACAAAATACTATGTAAGATTTCCCTGTATAAATATCCTGGGAGAAGCTGTGAGCGACTTCA
Source organism: Acomys percivali (assembly GCA_907169655.1). Lineage (NCBI taxonomy): Eukaryota > Metazoa > Chordata > Mammalia > Rodentia > Muridae > Acomys > Acomys percivali. The sequence goes on from OU015745.1 coordinate 124,234,750, forward strand.
TGTACTTCTTTTCTGGAGGAGGTTTCACAACGGAGACCATGAACATCACAGACAAGATCACAGTCACGGGCTCTCACTCAGAGTTCAGTTGAAGTTGGTTTTCTGTAAATGCTTATTGGGAATCTCTAAAGCACTAACTTGGAGAGGCCAAGAGCCTCCATCAATCCCAGCTTGGATGGCCACTCCTGTCACCACTGCCAAGTCAGGGTCTACAGATGTGTTGGGGTCTTTCCCAAAGAACTCCTGAATGACTTGGCGGATCCGAGGAATACGAGTAGAGCCCCCAACCAGAACCACCTCATCAATTTCAGTCCTGTCTAAGTGGCCTTCTTTTAATACTTGCTGAATGGGCACAAGGATTTTCTGAAAGAGATCTTCATTGAGGGAATCAAAGAGCTTGCGGGACACCTCCATCTCAAATAAAACCTGGCCTTTTCCACTCTTGCTTTCAGAAAGGCCAGGTCTAAACACTTTGTTTCCATGGTGACCATCCCCTGGGGTAAGCTGATCTTTTGGCAGTTCAGAGTCACCATTCTGAGGTTTCTGGCTGTCTTTTTCCTCTACAGTGAGTAAAACTGATACCTGGGCAGACTGATGAAGGGTCAAATTTAATTTGACCATTTCCACAGCTTGCCTTAATCTGTGGATTTCCTCTTTCCTGGAAGGGAGAAAGCCGTATGTTTGATAAATCTGTTTATATAAATACTGAAGCAGCCTCTGATTGAAGTCTTGTCCTCCAAGTTTATTGTTTCCTAAAAGAAAAATTTAAAAATTTGTTATACATGTATGCACATACAAATATACTCTGTATGTTAAAATATTCTAAGAGAAACAAACCCTGTAATATATTAAATATTTTATAAGTATAAAAAGACTTATGTTAAAATCATTTAACCTAAATGGTGAGGGCAGATGGTTATCTACTTCTAGAGTCTAGAATCAGTTTTACCTCAACTATCATCTTTTCTATTTCTATTGTATACTATTGATAAAGAGTGCATAGCTAGGTTAGAAACTGTAAATGATCTAGAAGGGAGTGTTTCAATGACATCAAATAATTTTTGGCAACACAAAAAATGAAGTCATAGACTGACTTGTGAAGCAGCTATTTAAAACACTAACTCACTATTCTCAACAGAAGAAAAGTGATTTTTATGATTAACAGGTACCAATAAATATAAATTTACCCTAACTATTAACAATTAAAAATTTAATTGAATTATTTCTATAGGAAAGAATATTGCAGTACAAACTCAAAGCATGTATCTTGGCTCTAATGAATCTAGTTAAGAAAGTCAAAAGTATGTTAGAACAACTATACAGCTCAACCTAAGCACCCTTGCCTTTTTAACCTAAAAAGGGCAAATCCAAAATCATAAAAAGAGAAGACCTTATTTCTTCAGTGATATTAAAATTGCATTTAAGACACTTACTTTTTATGAAGCACAAAACAGATGAAAAATTTTGAAACTCTTTATTTTAAAGTTTTCTTTCTTCATGCTCCCTGTACCATCACCAAGAAAGAGTCCTAAAGGAACTTATCTGACTTAGAGGAAGTCCAGCCATTTTATTTTGACAGTTAACTTTGATCTCTACATAGACAGATATAAGCAACAATATACAAGTCTCAATAATCTGAAAACAAAACCAACCTGCCACATACTAGGCATATTGAAGGAAACATGTTTGAACCTCTTTAATTCTACATTTTTCTTACCAGACATTGCTCGCGTTAGAAACATCCCTCCTTGTTTATTCAGTAATGACACATCAAGAGTTCCTCCACCCAAGTCTATGACCAACACGTAGAAGACGTCAACCTTGTGGAGACCATAGGCCATCGCTGCTGCTGTTGGTTCATTTATTACTCTCAAGATCTTCAGTCCTGAAAGATCCATGAGAGGAAAACACTTTCTACTCGACTTATAATAGCATGCTTGTTTCTTCTTTAACAGTGACAAAAGCAGTGGGGAAAAAAATACAATAGTATAAAAAAAAAAAACAGAAGCCTTTCACTGATACAACTAAAAATATTCTTAAAGATTACACAATTAAAAAAAGAAAAGCCCAAATTTAGTATCTAGACATTTCATTAACAGTTAAAAAAAACTCCTCCTACCTTTACTAACATTGATAGTCTCCTTGGAAATATACAGTTATGGAAATGTGATAAACTGATCTTGTGCAAAAGATCTCGTTACATTGAGTAAGATTCCTGCTTTGAACTAACTTACACACTTAAGAGCGGTGTATAGGCAGGAACGGTGGGTGCAAGCCTGTAATCTCAGCACTCAGGGAGGCAGAGGCAGGTGGATCTCTGTGAGTTTGAGGTCAGCCTGGTCTATATAGTGAGTCCAGAACAGCCAGGGCTACAAAGAGAAACCCAGTCTCAAAAAGCCAGAAACAAATAAAATAGAATATGGTATTATGCTTCAGGAGCCACACCCACATTTCAAACTCTGAAGAATTCTAGCAAGCATCACACTGCCCTTATAAAACTTGAAGGATAGCAGGCTACCAAGAAGAGACTTGTATGAGCATATACAGGGGGAGGAGGTCTCCCTCAGTCACAGTCATTGGGGAGGGGAGTAGGGAGAATGGGAGGGAGGGAGGAATGGGAAGATACAAGGGATGGGATAACCATTGAGATGTAATATGAATAAATTAATAAAATATATTTTAAAAAAAAAGAAGAAACTTGATCACTTGGCTCCGGCCACATGCAGGGTCCTATAGTCACACTTAAGTGTCACGTGTTAGTGAGGCATACCTCGTCATCCTATAAGCCACCCCTATGCTCTGACTAACCTCTGGCCCTTTATTCTTCCATGCATGCTACTTTCTGATAAAGACTGTTCCAGGAGCTCTGAACAAGAGGTGGTTAATGCTCATGAAGCGAATGGGAATGAACGAGGCACTGTTGAATACCATCTATTGGGAGGGGAAGACAGCTTCTATTACCGAAGAGGGGGGTAAGCACACGTTCCCAGAGTAAAAAGTTACATATTATGTTTATTCTACGCCTCTATCTAGTTGAATACAAGCACCACAACAGCAGGATCTACAGGACAGGGTCACATTGTTTTCACCTTGGAAAGTCTGGAAACATTATATTCACCTTAACAAGGAAGACCATAGTTTTCACCAGCAGTTCAGACATACTCGTGTTCTCTCATATCCTTTGCCATATGCCTGATTAGCTTTTTTTTTTTTTTTTTAAACATGCGTTTGAGGATGCTTGTGTCCTGGGGGAGTGAAGCCAGGCCAGGCTTTTCCCGCTCAGAACTAATCTACCAGAGAGCTACATCCCCATCCCCAGACTGCTTCCCTTCCTACCCCCTTAATATAAACACTTAATGTTGTACCAGAGTTCGTAATTATCATCACAAATCCATTTAAATAGACAGTTAACTCATCGGCTGTATAGTTTATGTGCCCACAGCTGATTTGCAAAATGCTAATTCTTACTGCAGAATATTGTTGTCCTAATAAAATCTTGAGAAAAGGCACATCTGTCTAGGGTGCTATTACCGGCAAGGCTGGCAGCTTGGATTGTTGAATTTCTCTGTTTTAGGTCAAATTCTGCTGGTACAGAAATGACAGCATTGGCAACTGGCATTCCGAGGTACTCCTCCGCCATTTCCTTTAGTTTCAGCAGCAACCGAGAGCCGACATATTCTGGAGAAACGATGACGGTCTCATTACTTGTCACAGAAAACTCAGCCATTCCATTTTTATGCAAAACCTGTGAATAAGGTTTGAAAAACAAGACTGTGAAGATATGCATGCATACTTGTGTGCATTTACTTTCATATGTACACATTGGATTTACTCAACAAAAACCTTTATGAAGTAATAAAACTCACTATAATCTACCCAGTACATTTTTCCAGATCACAGTTTACTCATGAGATTCTTAAATTTCGTAAAAATAAATCCATGCTACAGTTTTAAGTAATAGCAAAACAAAAGTCAAGAATTTAACAGGAACTTAGAATTTACTTATTACATACTCACTGGAAAAATGAATGATAACACAGAAGACTCTTTTTATTGAGAGCTGTATGTTTTTAGAACCCTCAGTGGATACCTTCTCACTTAGACAAAGCACTTTAAAACTTCTTGTCAAAATCCACATGTAGCCGTCATCACTAATACTGCACTTGGGGGCCAGTGCTTATCAAAATAATTTCAACAAAAGCACAGTAACACTTGCAACACCTGATAACCAGGATGGCCACTAAGTGAATAAAGGGCAGACAGTGAACACAAGGACCAAAGGGACGGTACACACTGTGGGTGAGACTGAGACACACAGTGAAGGATCTCGCTATGCTCCTCTAACAATCCACACATTGGTTATTGATGGGATTTTACATCTCATGTTCTTAGATAGTCATGGAATAGATAGTTAAAATCACAGGAAAGAAAACTCCAGAAAGCACAGTCACAAAGGAGGCAGCACTGTATTGGGTCAGCTGTAACAATACTACTACTTAGTGAGTCTTATTCATTTAGACTCATGGGACCACATTGTAAGTTAGAAGAAAAGTCCCACATGGGATAAAGAAAAAGAAAAATTAGATGTTTTAAGAGCAATCACTGAAAAAGAAATACCTAAAAACATTAATATAGAAAATCAAAAAGGGGGAAATAATCAAACCAGTGGGAAGGCTAAAAGTTCATACTAATTACCATAAGAATCAAAGCCACTTTTCTAAAATTGAGATTTCATGAATGCCTCATAATTTGACAAGAAACAACAAATTATACATCATAAATGATCAATTGAAAAAAGTACCAAAAATACGCAGAAAAGCTATTTCTTTGTCATTAAGGAAAAGAGACACATGTCAAAACAGGACAAAGGAGAAGAAATGAAGAGAGCAGGCACATTTCTGTGAGTTCTAGGCCAGACAAGTCTACAAATTGAGATCTGCCTCTAAAATGAAAATAAAAATAAATAAATAAATAATAAAACTAAACAAAGAAAAACACCACTAAATACAACTACTGGAAAGCAAAACAATGATATCTAATACAAAATGCTATTTTTCATTTGTGGATTAGCAAGCACAAAACAAACTGGACATGGTGACACAGGCCTAAGATCTCAGGGGTCACTCAAGAGGTTGAGGTCTTCTGGTTCAATGATTGCCTGGCTATATAGCAAGCTCTACCCCAATAAGTAAATAAAACCATACTGCCGACTGAGGATACACACAGTCTGAAACAGTAAATGTTAAGAGCATGTGAATTTTCTGGTTTAACAATCTGAGAATATAACTAAAATTCCTAAAAAATACACATACATATCCAATTCATCAATTCTACAAGGAAGGCGGTTTCTGACATATGCAAAGATATATAAATATAAGAATTCGTACTGAATGTAAAAAGCTAATGTGATAACCAGCAAAGTAAGATAAGAGATACTGATGATATCAATCAATTATGTAATAAGATAGTAGTTCCGTGGGCATTGAAGATAGTTAGATGCATCTACTAAGTGTGCATGGGATACTGCTGCACTTCACATAAGCTAGAACACACGAAACCCAGTGTACAAATGTTACATGCATACAATATGTGCACACCTAGAGACTATCCACTCATAGTACATGAGGCTTCCTCATCCTTCCTAAAATATCCTGACAGAAGTAACTGGATATTGTGATGATGGCAGAGTAGGGACACAGCAAAGCCTTATTTCCTTGTTCAGGAAGTACCAGGAAGTCACTGTACTGATTCCCTCCTGAAGCTGCTGTGAAGTTTCTCAGTGAGAGAACATAGCTCCCTTAACAGAAAAAGCCAGGAGAGATGTGCAGTGTATAGCCAAAGGACTAATTGAAAAAGTACAACGAAATTACATTGACACAGATTTCAGATTAATTTCATACCTTAAATGGATATCTGCCAACTTCAGCCTCCAACTCTTCCGGGGTGAAAACCTTACCTATGAATCTTTTCGCATCATATATTGTGTTCTGAGGGTTTGAATCTGCCAGCTCAAGGCTTTCATATCCCACATACACATCACCATCTGCGAAAGACACCATGCTAGGTATGCTGATGTGCCCGTTTTCATCTGGAATCACCTTCACTTTTCCTGTCCCAGGAAAAAACACACCAACGGAACAATAGGTGGTACCCAGGTCAATGCCAATCACTTTTGGAGTAGGCAGTGGTAAATACTGTTGTGCCAAGTAGCCAGCCAACAGGAGAGTCAAAACAGCTGAACCTGAAAAAAAAAGTAAACAAATACATCTTTATGTAATTACAATATATTGTTCATATAGCAACATCTCCTTAATAACACTCTAGACAAATCATAAAATACTTTACTTTATACAATTAATACTTCTTTTAGATATCACATTTTTCATATTCCAATTAGTTACAATTAAAAATAACAATGAGAAAAACAATCAAAACCCCTCACAACTCTATCTTTGTGTAATTTGTCATGTGAGAATAAAGAAATAAAATGTAACGCTATTTCAGTAATATTTATGCTGGGGTTGAATGGAAATATCATAAATGTGAATCAAAAGCTGGATACAATCCAATTTTCTTGATCTATTCCTGTTTAGATTGATAGCTTCACAAACACTTTTTACGTGTCATAACTAAAGTAAAATGCCATTATGAAATTCGCACATCAAAAACTTTTTTCCATAGCAAAAGCTTTGGTATTGTAAGGCTGACATCTTTGGCTCTCCTGATGAGACCTGATAGGCTAACGTCAGATGGGGACGGATGCTGGGACTTGCTGCTGCACTCCAGGTGGAGAGATGAGAGTAGTGGAAAAATGGGGGTGGGGGGGCAGGGGGTGACAGGGGGCTGGAAGGACACATAGAGTTCAGGTGCCCCACAAGGAGACCATCAAGGCTCGTGGATGTGAACCCAGGGGGGCTGGGAGATTGTGAGAGGAGGTTGGACCAATCAAGGACAATGCACGCAGTGAACCTAGACCCCCTGTTCACATGTAGCCAATGGACAGCTCCTTCTCCACTGTTGTGGGGAGAGCAGAGACTGCCTCTGACATGAATTCAGTGTCCCCTATTTTATCACTTCCACTTGATGGGGAGCCCCAGGGACACATGGAGGAAGAGGAAGCAGGCTATGCAGATGAAACCTGATAGGCTATGGTCATATGGTAGGGGAGGAGGTCCCTTCCTGTCAGAGGTCTAGAGGAGAGGAACAAAGTGGAAGAGGAAAGATCGAGGGCATAACAATCAGGATGTAATGTGAATAAATTATAGTGAAAACTTTTCAAAGGGTAAAATACGTATGCTTGATGCATCAATTTTGAAAATTGTTTAGAAATTACTGATACCTCATAACAGCATGGTTTTGCATACTTAAAGCTCGAATTAAGGATATACTTTTCAAAGAGGTAGTATTTAGGGAAGAAGCAGACAAGTGCTAACCCTGAGAGCAACAACACACGGAAGCTTCCTGAAGGCAAGTTTTGTTGGCCATTGTATCTGCCAGCAAAAGCAGAGGCTCAGCAAATAATCAATTAAAGAAAAAGAGCAAATACAAACCTTATGTATAGTGTACACAAAAGCGAATTAGGACATCACTCTGAATTTAGAATTAATGTGTCACTTTGTTTCAGTGGTCCGTGTTATACACCTGTCCGCACTCATACCCATGCCAGAAACCCAGGAGGTCAGGCTGTAGTGCTGTTGGTAATTACTACCTCGTTCAAATAAACGCCCGGCTCAAGAACCTATCCACTTGTCTCTTCCAACCTACAGACAAATCTTACAAGCATTTCATCTGACCTTTTAGCCAGGAAAGTGATTCCCAAACGGTATGATCGGAAGTGAATTCAGCTACAGAGGCTCAGGGACCAGAATTCCTCCCAATTTGGCATCCCGAGTAAAGCCAAGAGCCTTCATCTCAAGATCTTACTGCCCGGTGGCTTTTTGGAGCCTCCACAGAGAACCGAATTCAGCTATCAGTTCAAGACCGAGGTCTTTCTTAGATATGCGCATTCCTAGGCCTGCGTCCTTCAGACCTGTGGCTGGTGGCAGGACCCCCAAGAGGCCTCCACCAGCCGGACCAGCCTCCAGGCGCCCCGCCCCCACAAGCTCCAAACAGCCTCAGCCACCTTATCAGGTTCCCTTCGGCGGCGTGACCTGGGTTTAGGGGTGGGGGTGAGACAACTAACCCTGCCCACCCAGACCTCCTCAAGCCGCCTCGTGAACTGCCATAGCAGCAGACCCCTGAGATACTGACCTAAGATCGTCATCTCTCCGGCCATCAGTCCCGCCGAACAAGCAGAGGGATGACTGTACCGATGGAAGGCTCCGCCCCCTAGCAGCCGGCCATCCTGCATCCTCCTGGGAAATGTAGTCCGTGCGCTAGGAGGCCGATGGAGAAACTATGGCTGCTACCATAGTAGGAACTCCATCTACCATGAGGCCGCGGGGCGGACTCCTCTCAGGCCAGTGAGGAATGAGTCGGCCTCCACACACAAGGCCCAACGAACAAGGTTTTGTTGGGGAGCAGCCTCCGGAAAAGACCGGAGTTTGTCATTCATCAAACCCGAAAAGCCGCGAGCCTACTTGCCATAAAAGCAGGTCCTGTAGCCCCGCCTCACCGCGTTGTATTGTGGGAACTGCAGTTCTGGACTGTCCAGAACTTGGAAGGAACAAGGAGGAGGATAGAACCTATTAAGAACCCGAGGTGTTTTTTCAGCTGGAGCCGATGGGCAGCGGCTTCAGGTGTGTCCACTAGTAAGGGGAACGGGGACTGTCTCTGAAATGGACTCTGTTGCCTGCCTGCATTTTGGTCACTTCTCTTTGGCAGAGCTGCCTTGCCTGGCCACAGAGGAAGAGGATGAATGAATTAAGTCCTGGTGCAACTTCGAGTTGCTGTGGGTGGGTAGTGGGGCTTCCCTTTTCTGAGGAGTAGGGGATGGAAGGGAAGGGTGTGACTGGGGAGAAGAGGAGAGAGGGGGCTACGAGCGGGATGTAAAGTGAATAAATAAGTAAGTAAGTATGTAAAGTGAATAAGTAATAAGAAAGAAAAAAGAAAGAAAGAAAGAAAGAAAGAAAAAGAAAGTTAAAGAAAGAAAGACTCTGAGGTGGGTTGTGTTGCCGCCAGGATGGCCGGGGATTCAAACTTCTGGGTTTTTTTGTTTTTTGTTTTTTTTGTTTTTGTGGGGTTTTTTTTTTTGTTTTTTGTTTTTGTTTTTGTTTTTGTTTTTCTTTTGTTGTACCGCCTCCTTTCAGGGTTATTTCTTTGGTTGAAATCAAGATTTTATATATATAGTTTTTGTAAGCTCTCCAAAGTCCTCTTGGCATTCCTAGAAGAGGCTCAGCAGTATTGCAGCCCTACAGGAGGCCGGCCTCTTTGCTCTGTAAACAGTCCTGAAACCCTTAAAAGCCTGACAGCTCAGTGCTGTGGCTGCCAGTAAGTCAGTTCACGTGCTCTTCGGGAATGAGGTTTAACCAAGACATTTTAAATCGAATACCAACATTTAAAAATGTTCAGACAGCTGTGAAACATTAAACCTTTTTCGTTAATTATGTCACAAATGGCTAGAATTGTCTTCCTGGACAGGTCCTATCACTTGTGTATTGCCTATCATATTAGTTACTTTTCTCCTTGCTATGAAATACATTGTCAAAGCAACTTGAAGAAGACAGAAACATTTATATTGGCTCAAAGTTCAGGAGTACAGTTCATCACCTCAGGACAGCATGGCGGCAGGACCTTTAGCCTGCTGTTCATATTGCACCCAGTCGGAAGCAGAGAGAGGAAATCCAAGTGTTTCTCCCTGTTTTTTTTTTTTTTTTGTTTTTTTTTTTGTTTTTTTTTGTTTTTTTTAAGTTCAGCCTTGGACTTGCTGGATACAATGGTCCTGCTCATAGGTAGACGAGGTCCTTTCATCTCAATTAATCGAGTCAGATACTTTCTCACAGACATACACGGAAGTTTGTTTCCATGGTGATTCTGAAACGCAATATGTAAAAAAGATTAACACAACTATGGAGGATGCTTGTTATTAGTGAATAAAACACGATTTTTTTCTCACTGTTCAATATTTGATATGACTTAACGACTCCTTCTGAAAGTGATTTTACTATTAATATTGGAAAGTTCAAGCACACGTAAGGCCCAGAGGCTTAAATCTACCTCCCTGGCTTAGCTTCTAATCCCATGTGACAAGTCAACTAGCTGAGGGAATAAACCTCTAATGACTTTTTAATTGTGTAAACTCTTGTATTTATCTCTATATTATCTATCTAGCTACCTGCTTGCTTTATCTATCCTTTGTCAGTCTGTCTGTCTATCTATCTATCTATCTATCTATCTATCTATCATCATCTATCTATCTACCTTCCTATCTAGAGATTATCACACATGAAGTGTGGCTAATAGATATCTATTATAATATACTTTTATGTTTTGAAATACTTCGTTGTGTGAAGTATGAGAAGCATATAAATATATGAGTACTAGTCACCAAAATTCTTATGAACAAAGCATAATTCAAACATACAATTGATTATGTTTATGGGTAATGATACTTTTAACAACTATTATTAAAGGATTTACAGTGTGCTTAGCACAGTGGGAGCCCGTGGCAACAATAAAAGAGAAAGAGAGGGAAGGTGAACACAGAAATTTAGTGTGGTGTGTCCCATAATAAGAAACAAAATTGCAGAAAGCCTATTCAATTTTACCTAGAAGAGCCATTCCAGTGTTTGACAGTTTTCTTTCTTTTTTTTAATTTGAGAGCCAAAGTGTAAATTTCTGGAAGGATAAGAAGTAGCCAGATCGCTGGGCGTGGTGGCGCATGCCTATAATCCCAGCACTCGGGAGGCAGAGGCAGGCGGATCGCTGTGAGTTCGAGGCCAGCCTGGTCTACAAAGCTGGTCCAGGACAGCCAAGGCTACACAGAGAAACCCTGTCTTGAAAAACCAAAAAAAAAAAAAAAAAAAAAAAAAAGTAGCCAGGTGGAAGTAGTCCATATAAGGCTAACCCTATTAGCAACAGCATAGAAGCAGAAGACCATCACACTCACAAACCATCGGACCAACATCATTAAGATCAGTCATTTGTGCCAGACAGTGGTCATTGTCATTCTCCCTGCCCACCATGCTGTTGTTATTTGAAAGAGAACTGTCTCCTATTGGCTCATGTATTTAGACAGTTGGTACCTAGTTGGTGGTGCTGTATGGGGAGATTATGGATGTTTTCGGATATGGAGGCTTTTTGGAGGGAGCACATCACCTGGGAGCAGGCTTTCAGAGTTTATAGCTTTACTGCACTCGTGGTGCTTCCTGTGTATGTTGAGTTTTGGCCTTTTAGCTTCCTGCACTGGTAGCCCGATGCCATGTCTCCCCTGCCAGTATGAATATCTAACCTTTTGGAACTGTAAGCCAGTAAGAACCTTTTCTTAAGTTACTGTGATAGTTTGAGGTTAATATGTAAGCTCTCAGTTATCCCTGCCACCATACCTCACCCAGCCATCTTGGATTCTAACCCTCTCAAACAGTAAGCCAAAGTAAACACTGTCTTTTACAAGTTTCCTTAGTTACAGTCTTTTATCACAGCAATTAAAGGAAACTGATACAGCCACATTCAGTTGATGATTTTAATCACGGCAGCAAAAGGGTAGCTAGTACATACATACCCTTTCCTCCTGCCGTTTTCATTTGTTTAATATGCAACAACAGAATTCGTTATCTCAGAGTAGAAAACTCTTACCCTCAGAGAAGAATAAAGCAGGTTATTTTTACTGTTACTGCTTTAACAAAGTGTCTTAAAACTAACACAGGTCTATTATTTTACAATTCTGTAGGTCAGAAATTTGCTACATGTTTTGCTAGTTCAAGATCAAGTTGTTTTAAGAGGAAGAGAGGGTAAGACTGGGAGGAGAGGAAAGAAGGGCTTATGACCAGGATGCAAAGTGAATAAATTAATTAATAAAAGAGATCAAGTTGTCAACCCACTTAGGTATGTGTAAGGTTATAATATTATTCTTCATTCCCAAGTAGGTTTCCTTATTGGAGATTTCTCTTTATATTTTTTGGTTAATATATTTATCTCTATTATTTGTGTATTATAAATTAATAGTTGAATATGGATAGATTTTCTAATTAGTTTTTTCCTTGGACTATGTCTTTTTTATTAATAGGTATAAAATGAGTTGACTATCTAATATTAAGTACCTGAGAAAGTAAATTTATTTAGAAGTAGGTTGTGCCATGAGTAATAACATAGTATGATGTCACATTAAAAAAACAACAGCCTTTTAATCTAATATTACTGTTCCCTTTAAAATAAAAATGGCTAAAGATATAGATACAAGACATTTCATGTGACAACAGATGCAAACAGAAGTTAAGCCATGAAAGGCTCATGCTTGCAGTAATGAGGAAGATAGAATATTTTTATAGGCGTCAGAAGGACCATGGCTCAGGTAAAACTGAGTTTGGACTTCTGTCTCATAGTTCTGTAATGATAAGTTTCCCTTATGTTAAGTCATACAGTTTTGGGTCCTTTATTATAGTAGACCCAGAAAAGTCTTCACAATCTAAAAGGAAAATATTTAACTCACAACAACCAGGCCTGGTAAGTAGAGTCTGTACCTATTCCTTCAAGGTCTCTCAGTAGTGTGTACAGGAAAATAGTCATTTTGATTCTTGATTCATAGAGGAAGACATAGACTTCTGGTTATTGCCATGATGAAAATACATGATACTGCCCTTCACTCAAGAATGGAAAAAAAAAACCCAAAACATACAGAACAAGGTTCTGCCCTTGGAAAATAGGTAAAAGTGACACCATGTCCATACAAACTTAATTAGTAGATGTGTTCATTTCCCCCTATTTGTTGAATTAAGAGTTATAATTTGCATCCTCCATTCTGCATTGTACTCAGAGGTTGAAATGTCTATTTTATCTTCTTTCTTTCTTATTACATTTGATTTGCTACTATAATTAAAAGACTTTTAAGAACACATCAAGAGTAGAAACAACCATAATTAATTAACATTGCCTGGCATGGGATTGGATATGGACTGTGACACATTTGTTATTCCTATGTCTGATCACACTACTATATACACTCTTTTATAATGTTTACTAGTTACTGAGAATGCCCAAGATAAAGAGGTAAATAGACATATAAATGCAGGTGTCTTGTTTTCTATTGTGTGTTCATTTCCTAGATTACTGTTAACTTCATTATGAATGCTTAGTCTAGCCACAAAAGGAATGAATAGAAATAGTAAATACAAGAACTAAAAAGATTTACATATAAAAGCATGTGAGGTCTTTAGTGTGTGAGTGATGGCTGCTTATAGATTACAACATGGTCTAGCCCATTTAGATATTTCCACCACATGCCCTACGTGGAGGTTAGATTCACTTGAATGAGTGACTGTAGGGATGTGTGTTGGTGCAGGCCATCACACATTTTTATAAATGAGATTTTGATATCTATTCTATGAGCCTTTCCTAATTATCTGTGTTTGTAAACAGTATACTGAGAGCATTTTTTACTTCAGTATCAATATTATGTAAGTTTATGTAAACAATATGCTCATACATATAAATATAGCTAAAATTGTTCTTACATTTTGTGTATGACACCTGCTTCAAAAAAAACTCACTTTTGTAAAAAGAGACTATTGATGTGGGTTAGGTTGTGACTTCCATACCACTCTTGAGGTATGTGTTATTGCACTGGAGATTGGGCCCAGGACCTCATTCATGCTTGGTGAATAGTCTAGCCCTGAGCTACTATCACCCAGATCCACTACAATTGTTAAAGAAAATGGTTTATCCTTTTTGAGTTGTTTTCTATTGTAAATGTAGAGAAATGTAATTATTACTGGGATGGTTTCAATAAAAGTAATCTATAGTAATAACATTCAAATGATATATATTAAGGGCATATAAGTCTATATAATAAAATTAGATGTCCTTTTCCTAGAACTTACCTTCAGCAACATTCTAGAGCCAGTAAACTTATTTCAGTGTGGTCTACTTGAAGGATTTCAGGAATTAGCAATGAGTTGTTTTATTCATGAAGCTTATGAGCTCAGAGGACTTAACAAAATAGACTGATGCCCTAGATTTATTCTTTTTTATGTTGATTTTTTTATTCTAAATTTTAGGACAGCTAAAAACATTTTCTTTATATAGCCTATTGTAGAAGGCTTAAACATCACAAAAACAAAAACAAAAAGCAACCTTGGAAACTAACCAGCTTCCTTGGATTTTTCTTCTGCATGAATATATGTAGCACTTTTATCAATATAAATCAATACCAGTTTTATCAATATAAAATATAATCACATTTTATCAAAATAAGATATAATCACACTTTCCTATAATTTATTATGTGTTTTACATGTTTATTATTTTCCTCCAGACATGCTTCAGAAGATGGATGTGTCTTCTGCTCTGCTCACCGCTTTCTTGTTGAATTACTGATTTTTTTTTCTCAAGTTCAGTTTTGTTTTCTCTTCACTCAGTGCTTACATTTGTTTTTCTTTCTTTCTATCTATCTATCTATCTATCTATCTATCTATCTATCTATCTATCTATTGAGACAGTGTCTTGATTCCTTAATATAAGATGGCCTGAAAAATATTGTACTTACTATTGAACTGGCTGAAACTTCCCTGTAAATATCCTGGCTCCATGTCACAGGCTGGGATTCCGGGTGCGAGCTAACACTCCTACTAGCATTTTGTCTTATATTAATGTTACAGAATATTTTGTACATGATAGATTATACATATGGTCTGTCTTAGTCAGCTTTAGCAGCCACCTTGACACAACATATAATAATTTGAAGGAATAAGCCTCATTGAGGAATTTCCATATAATATTAAAGTGGGCAGGTTTGTGGGGATTGTCTTGATTGTTACTTAATTCAGGAGGGCCTAGCCCATTCTAGGTAGGCACCGTTCCATGAGCCAGTGGTCCTGAGCTGGATAAGAAAATTAGCTAAGCATGTGCCTACAAGGGAGTCAGCAAGAAGCATTCCTCTGTGCTTCTTTTTTTTAATAATTAATTTATTCATTTTACATCCTAATCATAGCCCCTTTCCTCCTCTCTTCCCAGTGCCACCCTCACTCTTTCCCCCATCCTCCATCCCTCTATCCCTGAGAAAAGAGAAGCCCCCCTCCTCTACCAGCCTACTTGAGCACATCAAGTTATATCAGGACTGAGCACATCCTCTTCCACAGTGGCCTGACAAGGCAGCCCTGCCAGGGGAAGTGATTAAAAAGCATGTAACGTATTCCTTGTCAGACACAGCCCGTGCTTCCCTTCATAGGGGACCTATATGAAGACCAAGCTGCCCATTAGGTACATATATGTAGATCCAGTCCATGCATGGTTCTTGGTTGATGCTTCAGTCTCCGCAAGCCTCCCTGGGCCTAGGTTAGTTTGCTCTTTTGGTCTACTTGTGGAGCCTCTGTCCCCTCCAGGTCCTTCTATCCTTCCCCAAATGCTTCTACAAGGCTCCCACTGCTCTGACCAATGTTTGGCTGTGAATTTCAGCATCTGTTTGGATCCTTTGCTACATGGCATCTCTCAGAGGACAGCTATGCTAGGCTCCCGTGTGCAAGCATAGCTGAGTATTATTAATAGTACTGGGGTTGGCTCTTTCCCATGGGGTGGGTGTTGTGTCAGGCCAGGCATTGGTCTCTGCTCTTTCTTTATTCCTGCACATCATGTAGGCAGGGTAAATTTTGGGTTGAACCCCCCTTTTCACCAGGAGTCCTGTCTGGTTAGAGGGTGGCCTCTTCGGTCTCCATGACTCTGCTGCTAGTGCTCTCAGCTAGAGCCACCCCCATACTCTCCTAGGAGTCTACCCTAGGATGTAGGTCTCTAGCTTGTTTCAGAGATTTTCCTGCCGATGGGTTCTCTTCCCACTGCAAGCCCTCTCCCCACATCTGGTCCTCTTCTTGCTTCTCAGTTCTTGCCCAAGTTCCTGTCCTGACTCCCCTCAATCATGGGCGATCACCTTGTGTATTAGCCAGATGAGCCCTGTCTTCCTGAGTTGTTTTTAGTCATGGTTATTTATTGCCACCAAGATTCACCAAGAACAGAAATTGATACCGAGAATGGGTATTCTTGTGGACAGACGTGTGTCTTTTGGTGCTTGTATTAGTTACTTTTCTATTGCTGTGATGAAACACCATGATAAAGGCAACTTAGAGAACAAATGTTTATTTGGGCTTATTGTTTCATAGGGAGATGGCAGCAAGCAAAAGGGACGCTTCCAGAGCAGGAAGCTGGGACAGCACATGTTCAGTTGCAAAGGAGCAGAGAGAGCAACCTGAGATTATGGCAAGGCAAGGAAGTCTCAGAATCCACCACAATTAAGGTAGTATCTCCGTAGGTGCTGCACTGCCTTGTGGCCACAGACCAGGATCAAGTTTTTGAATTCCTAGCCTGTGGGTGGTGTCCTTTCTCCTTCAAATTACCATAGTACCTTAACTATTTGATTGGAAGAATATGGCTTTGGAACTTTGTGTGCTCAAAGCTTACTAAACATTCTGTAGGAACGTGAAAGATAAGAATGCTGAGAGAAATGCTGCCCATTGAAGTGTGGTTTATAAAGTTTCAGAAGCAAGGGAGCCCTCTATCAGAACTGGGGTGGGGGCCATTTGAATTACATTTTAGCTAAGAATCTGAGTGGCTGATCAGATGGATTACAAAGACATTAGCATCATTGAAGTGAAAATTTTTGGTACATCATAGCCCACAGCTGGTGGGTGCTTTGTTTTGTTTTGGGGGCAGGTTGCTAGGATGCATTTCAGGCTCACAGCAGGACTTGGTAAAGACTATGTGACATCACACAGGTAGTGCTGGTTCTGAAAGCATGATGTAGTCATGGAGCAGAGTTGAGTCCTGGCACCATGGGACAGAGTCAGAATCTCTATGGAGAGGCCAGTTGGTGAAGATGCTACCTCAGTTGCTGTGGAGACTCCAGGATATTGGAGATGCCAGGAATGTGTGACACTTGTAGGTGTGGAGAGGAAGAATACGAAGACAAGTTGTGTGTGCCTCAGATGGCCAGTAGACTGCTCACGGAATAAGTACCAGATGGTGAACACTGAGCTTACAGGATCAGGATTTACACTGCTAGGGTTTGGGTTTCATCTAATTTTTATGTATGCCTTGGTTCTTCTTTTATGGAATAAGAAGTAGTTAACTTTTTTAAAAATAGAAACCTAAGGTTAAGAGACTTTGGACCTTTAAAAAGACATTGAACTTTTTAATCATTGGAACTTTTAAAGACTGTGGCACTTTAAAGTTGTACTATTTCATACTATTATATTAGCATCAGACTTGAGAACAAGGATTAAAAAAGTGTATGGTTTAAAGTGATATGCTTTTGTGTCAAGTTGACATAGACAGTTTTAACTGTCAACTTGACACAGTCTTAGAGTCATCTGAGAGGAGAGGCCAAGATTTTTTTTTTTTTTTTTTTTTTGGTCTGATGAAAGTAGAATGATGTGTCGCTGTGACATGTATTTGAATTTTCCTGATTGTTAGGGAAACATTTTTGTGTTTATTTTCCTCGTTTGTTCATATACATTTGCACATTTTTCTAATAATTTTTCCTTTCCAAATTATGGTGGTTCTTTTTTCTGTATAGACATTAGCTTAGGACTGCTTATTGAACATAATTCCTATAGTGTTAAATGGCCTTCATTATCTACCAAGTTGCAGGGTTCATAGGTCTGTTTCTAGCTCTTTTCTGTGTTACTTCCCAACTGATCCAATATTTTATTACATCTTTGTACTAAATTGTGCTGTTTCTCTGCACAAATATGTTTACTTTATTCTTCCTCAGAGTGTGTTGTCTGATTTTATTCTGTTTTGTTTGTTTGTTTTTGTTTGGTTGGTTGTTGGTTTTCAATGAATAAAAAATGTGTGAAATGACCAAACTTGATGAGGGCATCACACCTGGGGCCACATGATTCTTCTCAAGGTCTCCCCCTAGTCTGTCTCACCAGCATCTTCCTTGCTCCCAATCTGAGACCTGATATGTTGAACTTGACATTGGCCTTCAGGTCATCTCTGTTTTTGTGAATTCTTTTTGGCTTTCTCTTGAGTTTAATAATATTCTCTTTTTAGTTCCTTAGAGATTTTCTTCAACAGCTTAGCATTCAATGAAGCCAAACTTTACATGTGCCGTCCTCTCGATAAGTCTTTTTTATTTTAGCTAATATGTACTTTTCTAGAAATGTTAAGTTCTCCAGATGTCTTATGGTACAATCTTAAAACTCAGTCAGATGTGCAGTAATTGAACCTAATTGATGGCCTGTGAAATATCAGTTATTTATGGGTTAGGGTCTGTAAGAGGGTGAGAAACTTTATGTTCTGCCATTAAAGTCAACAGACTTGTCTTTGTACTGCTTATTATTGTAGAAGTCATATGGGATTGTGCAGTGAGATAGCTAGAATCGATTACTTCTTTCTCATTTAGAAACCATAAATCAGAGATTACTTGATATTCATACAGGAATATCCTCACCAATAATAGTGAAAACCATGCAAAACCAAAGGCATTCTTGAAAAATTATGTCAATAGTTTATATGAACTCTAAAACTAAACCAGAATGTAGAATTATATGATACCTCTAAAATAGAGAATTACTGAAGCAAACCTAAAAAATGTATCAGATGTCTTTGATCTTCTTATCTAGTATTCAATGTCATGCCCCATTTTGTCTCTAGAATGCATAGAATGAATTTTGTAATTGTGAATTGGAACGCTGCCATTTGACTCCTCAGCCAGACTTGGCTATCGGTGCTTCTGCTTTCCATGATCAGGGCCGGAGGGGTCCACCGCAGTCTGGCATGCGACAGCATCCATGTAGCTCAGTATGAATTTTCAGTTTGACATGTGGCAGTATGAGATTAAAGCAGGGACCAGAGTCATTGTCTGAAGATGATCATACAAGAGAGCACAAGCTTCGGGACCAGAATAGTCTGGCTTCACATCCCAGTGTACAGTATGAGGGATCTCTCACTCGTTGGGAGGCTCAGAGGACTGAGCTACAGAAGTTGGGATCCCTGAATCCCTGGTAGGGGTCTTTTTTATGTTTTTTATTGAAAAATAAAATCATTCATATTACATCTCAATTGCTATCCCATCCCGTGCATCCTCCCATTCCTCCGTCCATCCCGCTTTCACCCTATTCCCCTTCTGATAGGGACCTCCTCCCCTTGAATATGATGCTAGGGCATCAAGTCTCTTCTTGGTAGTCTGCTATCCTTCCTCTGAGTGCCATCGGGCCCTATCAAGGGGACATGGCCAAATAAGGGGCACCAGAGTTCGTGTGAAAGTCAGTCCCCAGTTTCCACTTAACTGTGGAGAATATTCTGTCCCTTGGCTAGGTCTGGGTAGGGGTTTGATGATGACTGCACAAATTGTCCTTGGTTGGTGCCGTAGATCGAGCAGAATCCCTGGGCCCAGATCTGCCCATCATAGTGTTCTTCTTGTAGGTTGCTAGGACCCTCTGGATCCAAATATTTCCCTAGCTCCTATATTTCTCTCACCTTAGGATGTCCTCACCACTATCCCAAATTCCTGGTAAGTGAATACTTTCATGAGACATACCCCTTGGCCTAGTGTCCAGATATAAGTGAGTATATACTATTTGAGTCTCTCTGCTTCTGGGTTAGCTCACTCATTATGATCATTTCTAGTTCAATCCACTTCTCCACAAATTTTGGAAATTCCTTGTTTTTAATAGCTGAGTAGTACTCCATAGTGTAAACGTACCACAGTTTCTTTATTCATTCTTCTACGGAGGGACATTTAGGCTGTTTCCATGTCCTGGCTATTATGAACATGGTTGAGCACATGTCCCTGTTGTATGCTGGAGCATCTTCTGGGTATATTCCAAGGAGTGGAATAACTGGGTCTTGAGGAAGCCCTATTCCCAGTTTTCTGAGATAGCGCAAGATAGATTTCCAAAGTGGCTGCACTACACTGGCAGGGGTCTTTTAAGGAGGAAGTGAAATTGTGCATATTCTATGCTTGAGAAATACCACAGTAACATGTAGTTCTGAACAATATACCCATATTTCCTAAATACAATAAATGAATAAAAGTAGAATGGTAATTATTCTTATGTTTTCTTTTATCATAAGGTGAAACAAGCAGGGCAGAAGAGGTTAAGTTTGGGTATCTATTTTTCTTTTTAAACTTTGGGTAAACAGTGCTTAGTTGTCTTCCTCATTTATTATTAGCATAGACACCAAATAAATAATTTAACCATCCTGTAGAATATATAAAGACATATGAAATGCTTTCTTTGTAGATGAATTTTGAATCCAAATATTATTAGCAAAGTAACTCAAGTGGAACCAATCCATATTAGGCCACTTACGGTGAATGTTGCTGCCAAACTAATTTCCCTTAAAGACTGAATTTATTAAGTTGCTCTCTTTGAATTTATCAAAATTCATCTTATACTTTAATGCATCAAATCCAAATGTTACTGTCCAGCTTTCAGTTTTTTTTTCATTGGCCCACTCTTTCCAGACAAACATTTCTTGCTAGACTGTCAATGTTTTTTTGGTTGTTTTTTTTTTTTTTCAACAACAGCCTCCTTTCTGTAACTCCTGATGTTCTCCATAACTTCTCTCCATTTACATAATGAAGACAAGTTCCTGAGAATTGCAGGAAATGCCACTCCCTGGATGTTCTCCTACAGAAAACTAGCTTGCTCTTCCCATGCTGCTTCTGTGCTCATTTCCAATGGGACCACTGTCTTGCATAGTGTAACTCTCATGTAGGGACTTCTTCACAATTTTGGTTAATCATTACTTAATTTAGATGATATTAAATACTAATGTTTATTGCACACTATTATTTACATGAAATATCCAATTAGAATCTTGGCTCTTTGAGAAGAGATTTTCTTATAATTTTGCGTCTGGATGCTGCTAGGTGCAGTAATGAGCACAGTGTGAATAGGTAGGTACCTTTTAATTGATGACTTAGTTGATTAAGATAAGCAACTTCCCATCCCTATTCTATGAATTTGGTCATGTATATTATCAGACTTACTAGTGCTATGAGTTGTTTCAGATTGTGATTGTAATTATTGGCTTCTAAAGTATAATTCAAATCTTGGCTTACAAAACATGAAATTTCAGGGTTCTGTAATATACACAATATTTTATTATCCCAAAACTATGTTTAACCCTGGGAGTTTTTCTTTCAACTTATATCATTTAAGGAACAGGGATGTGTTATTAATGAGCTAGCATCCTGCTAGGGAGGAGTTCCAGTGGACCCTCCATAATATCTCATGGCTGACACCTTGCAAGACTTGATCTAGTTCCTATGGACATATCCCATCAACCTTTTATTACTGAAAGAGAAGCAAGCCAGTTTTTTTTAACCCCTTTAAAATAATATAAGGTAATCTTCCAGCACTTCTACATTGCTTTTCCAACATATAAATCCTAAACCAGTGACTTAGAAATCTTTGTTCTATGATGTTTAATTTTTTTGTTGGTCATAATGCTACTGGGCATCTTCAGTAACAAAAGCACCCACTTCTTCTGTGAAGGACAGGAGTATGGTATACTTCCCCATGTCTTCCACAGACCTACCATACTAAACAGGTTCAGTAAAGTGCAATTCACATTGTAGTTTAGATGGCAGAGTTCACTTCCTGTCCAAGATTGTAATTATTAATTTAATTATTAACTTTTTAAACGTGGCTTGTTCATCATGTTTATGCTTTGAGTTTCCAGGAGATTAAAGACTTTGTGTGGGCACATGGTGTGGAGAGCAAAGAATCCAATGTATTTGGGGTTTTGAGCCGTGAATGATTTAGTGACCAGCAGGTGTCTCTGTTACACAGTGCAGAAGGCTTTCTAGCTTGACCCTATTTCACATCTAAGATCTCTTTTCAATTTCCACAGTTATTTGTTCTACTTTTTATGAAGAATCCCTGTTCCTCTTAAGTCCTTTATATCAAGCTGTGCTTCCTTTAAATGCCACATCCAACATTACTTCTTAATATCTAACGTTTGCCCTCTGTTGTTTATCTTGCTTCAACTTTTAGAATGGAAGCTAGATCAAGATCTTTATTTAGAAGCCCTAAGCACTGAAACAACTGCAAGATCACACAATGAAATTAAAGTGTGTATAATTAAATAAAAACAGTAGTGCATCGTAAAGACACAGTAAGGAAGCTTGACACTTGTTTATTTCCTTTAGCTAAAAAGCTAAGGAACAGAAAGCTTTAACTAAGAGCTAAGTAACTATGGCCCTTCTCTGTTCCACATCCCCTCCCCCCCACTCCCCCATCATGTTCTTTCTGTTTTATTATGACAGTATCTCACAATGTAGCCTAGGCTACCCTTGAACTCAGTGTCTTTCTGCTTCTGTATCCCTAGTTCTGATAATACAGGCTTATGTCATGATGACTTGCAATGGTGCTTTTTGTATTATACCAAATATATATAATATATGTTATATATGACAAATATATATTTATATATTATATATTTAAATTTAGAAAAAAAGTCTAGTAATGCTATAGTATTGCTAATAATTTAAGTTCTTTAAAATTTAGTCTGCATTTTGCAGATAGTGTGAAGGAGAGGGCCACACTCTAGTTCTTAGTAGCATCAAGTGCTGACCTGTAATTGTACCGCAGTTTTCCCTTTTTAATGTTTTTCTACTTTATCATCATTTTCCAGGATTTCCCAAGAGAATCGCTTCTGTTTATTCTTTGGGAGAGGGCAGGTGATTTGTGTGTAGATGTGTTCATCAGAGACTTTCTATAATTTTTTCCTTTTGTTGCTTGATTTGTTTGCATATGATCTGTTTGTGTGGGGAGATACTAAGGTATTTTAATCATGCTTTGAAAACATTTGAAAATGCAAGGTACGGTGGTGCATGCCTGTAATACCATCACTCTGCACTCAGAGGCAAGCAGATTTCTGTGAGTTCGAGGACAGCCTGGTGTACAAAGCGAGTCCAAGACAGACAAGGCTACCTGAGAAACTTTGTCTTGGAAAACCAAAGAGGAGAGAGGGAGAGAGAGAGAGAGAGAGAGAGAGAGAGAGAGAGAGAGAGAGAGAGAGAGAGAGAGAGAGAGAGAGAGAGAATATGATTGAATAAGAGTCATAATCATCAGGATTGAAATCATTAGGAACTTTAGATGCTTCAGGTTTTTGTTTACCTCATGAATTTAAATTACTTTATCTATGTGGGAGGAGTAATCTTATTATTGAATTTCCAAGAACATATGAAAATAATAAGAACATATGTAGTTCTTTAGTTATTTAGTTATTTAGTAACTTCCATTATTGATATTTGATATTAATGACAGATTTCCATAAAGCTACTAATTTTTCTGCATCTCATTTGCAGTCAATATTTTGGAAATATTATTCAGATGTTCAGACACATCATGAAAGAGCCTGTATGACAATATATGTGAGGTCATGATAAGGCAGTCTAAATTAACCACTGAAATACTTTGGCATCTTGAGGTCAGCTGATATGTGACCTGTAGTGCTCCAGGTGTCTTATTAATAGAAGGAGTTATTTGTAGAGAATAAATGTAATTTTTGAGCCTTCTTTCTCCTCCTGGAATGCAAAGAATGATCTAACTCACACAGTCTTTTTTGTTTTTATATCCTCCTCAATCATTGATGTATATGATATATATATAACAAAATCATGTGAATATTTTGAAATATAACATTTAAAATAGCTAAAAGAAACAAGTTTAAATTTTAATCTGCTTGCATGTCATATTTCCTATTGTTTCATTTGTTAAGAAGGAAAGGATAGGAAGTAACAGAAAAGGGGTGTGTTGGCATGTCAGGGGCAGTGTTTGATAACACTTGGGATGTTTGAAAATGCCATAGGGAAAACTAGTATTTTCTAAGCTTTCTTTAATTAAAGTCACCCCATCCGAGGGGAGAATTCTCTCCCCACAAACCACAAACTAGTAAACAAAATGTCCAGTACTAGCTAATGGATATGTCTCTTCAAGTTGTTGGTTAGAGATATTCAAGACAACCTCTTTCAAACAATGCAAGCTGTTACCATGGCTCTAGGTTGCCTTTCAGAACTTGAAAGTAAGAACCTTAGTGCTGAAGACAATGCATACTTCAGTGATAGCACTTGAAAAAAATCAAGCTGTTCTTGATATGGAACCCACCTCGTGATGTCTGCCACAATGTCAGAGGATGATATGTAGGATGGTGGAGGAGAAAAGTTATCAACAGTCCTGCCTAACAGTAAACCCCTCACACTGCAATAATGACTGGCCTGCAAAGGTTTTTCCAGTGGTACCACAGCAGCAGTGATATCTTTGGGGGTATTCAGCAGTTATATGATTGAGCTTTAGGCCTGTTCAACAAAGGGGAATCTATGCCTGTGCTATAGAGCTAGTCAAGAACTTGCGGTTAGAGAGGTCATGGACCTTAAAAAAGAACTGACTACCATTGTTCTGCTAAATTGGCATAGTATCCAACTGCATTCTAAATAGTTATCCTTGTGACCATAGGTAAGTGCAGCTCGCACTCATCAGTGGAGCTGCTTTTTCCAGTAGATGGACACTGTTATAGAGAACTGGTCAAAGTGCCAACTATAAGTCACCAGGGAGTGCCCATCCCTAAGTCGGACATCTATCACACCACCCTTACTGCCAAGGATCAGGGAAAATCATAGAAGGGAATAGAGAGATTGTAAGAGCCAGAGCATTGGAGGAGTGCTGCAGGATAGTGCCTCCTGGGCACAGCAGGGATGCTGTATCTATACAATATGAGCAGTATGATTGCTGCAGAAGACCACACCTGCCAACATCTAGTGTGGATAGGAAAGGCTCACAGGCCCCGCCCCTACCTGCAGAGTCCCCTTCTTGGTTGACTAGACTCCAAGTAGCCAGCATTGTATCACATGTGGGCAACACTTCCTGGACTCAATAGGCTCTCTCTCTGACTCTCTCTTACTCTGTTTCTATCCACCAACAACCTCTCTGTGTGTGTGGGAGAGATACTTGTTTTTGTGAAACTGCCTTTTCGCCCTACTTAACTGGATAATCTCTAGTTCCATTAATTTCCCTAAACATGACAAAACTTGATTCTTTGTGGCTGATTAAAACTCAGGAAATAAGAACAGGAAGTGACAATGAGTCTGTCCAATTAACAAGTATCTGTGAAGCAGGCACGTGAAACTTCAGCAACGGGGTCTTAATATGAGGTTCTTGAGAGTAGCCAGGAATATTGGTATAAATAGTATGGGAATAACCATGTGCTTTCTGACCAGATCTAAGGCACTCTTCATGAGACAGAACTCATGCCTGATGGTGTTAAAATGGTCTAACCTTTGGCTAGATAGGTTATAGGCTCTAGGAGAAAACCTCATACTATCATTCTTCTAATTGGATATAGTATGAAAGTGACTCTTGAAAAGTTATTGCTATACCCATAGATTAGAGTATCTCAACCCTCACCAAAGAAGCTTCTCCTTGCAATTGGTGGCAATTAGTACAAAGATCCTTAGCTGATCAATGTGCAGAGAGTAAGAACAATGGAGTGTTCAGCCTAAGTGGGACTTACATGTCACACTGTGTTGTCCTCCCACCGCACCCCCCCCTACACACATACAATGCTTAGAGATCTTTGCAGAAGACATCTGTAGAAAGGCTGTAAGAGTCATGGGTGGTGAGTAACATCAAAGAACTATTGCTTTTTTTCTGGACACAATGAAGGAGTTGCACATACAAACTCATAGAGATTGTGACAGCAAGCACGTGATCTGTACAAATTCAAAGAAGACAGAATCCTAGCATAGAGGGTTAATGTAGGCACAAAATCCCACCACTAGCTGAGGAGCTCTTGGCATTTGATAGCTGCTAGGAGATGGAGAGTCAGTTTCCATTACTGGTGAGAGACTAGGGAAAGCCCTACTCATATGACTGGTTATGCAGTACAAACTAGATGCCAGCATTGGCGAAGAAGACTCAACATTGAAGGATAGGAATGGGTGGATAAAGAAAGTGTCTGCGCAACAAGAGCAATCGGCATAGGGAAGAAATCACCTGTGGCACAGAAGACAGTCTATGCCAAGTACTCGTTCAAAATGTGATTCATATCTAAAAACACACAGAACTCAAGAATGTGAAGACCTAAAGAGCAAATCACCCAATGACTAAAAGGCCAATGGAAATGAGCAGATATTTCAGAAATGAAGACATGAAAAATGGTCAATAAACACATGAGAAATTGTTCTGCATCCTTGGCTCTTATGGAAGCACATGTCAAACTACACTGAGGCTCTGGTGCACCCTCACAGTTATCTTCAAGAAATTAAACAATAGCAAAAGTTAGTGAATTCCGTGTGTTGTTGGTAGAAACATGAAATAATTTAACCACTTCGAAAACCAATATAGAGGTTCAATTTTCAATTTTTGAATTTGGTTAGGTATTCATCAACAAATGAACAGATAAAATGTTTACATATTTTTGGCTGAAATATACTGAGGAATACCACACACACACACACACACACACACACACACACACACATTTTTGTGTTGCTGTAGTTTATTCCACCATCTTAGGGAAGTACTCTAAAATTTCAACAATAAACCACACCCCACTCTCATGATTAGGGATTTAAATGCCTGTGGTTAATAACAGATTAAACAAATACAGTATTAGATATAGAAGATTAGATTGCCCACTTAGTTCTCTTAGCTCAATGGACTGTATTAGAATTCTTTACCTAACATTTAGTATGCATCACTGGATAAAATACTTGTTATGCAGTATAAAGCCAGATTTCAAATCCCCATAACCATATAAAGCTTGGCATAGTAGCACAGGTCTCTAATCTCTTACCCAAGATGAAAGGCAGGGACGGGAGAATAAGAAAAAACACAGCCTGAGGTATGCTGTGGAGAGAGACAGAGAGAGAGACAGACAGAGAGAGAAAGAGAGAGAAGCAGATAGAGACACAGGGTCAGAGACACACAGAGACAGAGATAAAAACTAACCCTGTCTAAACCAGAGTAGAAATTGAGGACTGATATCCGAAGTTTGTTTTCTGATCTCCACATGTATACTATGTCATGCAAATGCCTACAAATGGACACATGTACTATTTTAAAATTTTGTTTACAATCACAAGTTTCAAAACTACAAAAACTTCAATATTATGTAGCCAAGACCATCTGACCACCAATGGAATAAAAAATAAAATTGTAGTTCAAAAATGCTATCAAGATCCTTATGTAGTTGAAAGTTAAATCATATAAGCCGTTCATTGGCTAACAAATCAAAACATACATAGAAATAGAAAATGCTTACCACCATAATAAGCATGTCCCACAACAAAGCCTGGCAAGTGCAAGTAGTGTAATTAAAGGAAGTGTACAGCCTAAAATGAATGTGACAAACATTTACAATTAAACCTAGAACCCCAATTCAGATCTAGCCAATGGACAGCTCATTCTCCATGGTTGTGGGGAGAGCTGACATGAACTCTGGTGCTCCCTGTTTGACCACTGCCCCTTGGTGGGAAGCCTGGTGGCACTCAAAGGAAGGGGAAGCAGGCTCTCCAGATGAGACCTGATAGGCTGTGGTCATAGATGTAGGAGGAGGTCCCCTTCTGTCAGAGGTCTAGGGGAAGGGAATAGGGCAGAAGAGGGAGGGAGGGAGGGAGGATGGGTATGGGAAGATACAAATGAGGGGATAACAACCGGGATGTAGTCTGAATAAATTATTTTTAAAAAATAAAATAAATTTAAAATGGTGAATAATGTCAGTCATGTTAAAGTGCCCTGTAAAAAATATGTGTATATACCTAGAGGCAATTACCACACCCAGCCTGGATCAGACAAACCTCTCTTTCCTGTAGAGTGCAGGCATGTATGGCTGCACAGGATGCCAAGAGTAAGTGCCAGTGGAGTGCTTGTCCCTAAAGAAGACATTGTTGTCCTCCTTCCCAGGATTCAGGGAATACTGTGGGCAAGCAGGACAGAACAATTTGAAAAAACATATTATATATAGAGTGGTTGTGAAATGCCTTCTCTGGGCAAAACAGCTGTTGTAAACATGAATTCTGAAGGACGTCAGATGAGCACATGGTGCTTCAGCAAGAATGATCCTATCAGCAGCCAGGCATGGATGCAGGAACTGTGTGTGGGTTTTCAACTCTCAGGGATAAACTACGTGTTAATGATAGTCAGGAACAGGAAGAGTCATTGACAAGGATGGGAAAAGGATAAGAAAAGATGAAGGGTTTGAAGTAGCCAGAATACAACCTATTTATATGTATGAAATTGTCAAAGAGTTGATTAATTACAAATTTAAATTTTTGTTTTACATGTAAAAATAATGTGAGGAGAGGAGCAGAAGATAACAGAAGTGTATAGAAATTAAAAAAGAATGGTGTCATAACATTCAGAAAATTCATGAAATGGAATCCTTTTAAAAAAGTACAATTAAAGAGATTACCAAAAGAGCACACTAACTTCTCAGGCTTAGTTTTGAATTTTCCTGCTGGAATATTTTCTGAGGTTTTAACCTCAACAGATTGCTAATAAAATCTACTGTCGTTAAAGGACTGTATCCTTGCACCAATACAATAAGAAATGATTATTCAATAAATGGCCTGAGCAAGTTAAAAGTAGCTATGGAAATATATAAATCTAGATACTTAGATCTCCCTGTATTCAACAATCCTTTTGTATAGTTAAAAAATTAAATGTGAAAATAGACATTTTAGAATGATATGCCTTTATTAGTGTTGTAGGAAACAGCTTCATAATTCAGCTGCCCAGAGAAATGTCAAGAGTCGGAGGAAAAAAATCCTAAATGTTCTCAGGATAATTAAGAGAGCATAGAAGTAACATAGAACAATGCAAGGCCAGTATTTTTCTGGCACTGACTAGAACTGAAGGGACCTGTCAAATTTGGATGCTGGATTATAGTATCACCTCTGTGTTAATGGCAATGTAAATTGTTATACTTTGTAAAAATGTTGCAGCATTTATTCTAAATCAATGCCTAGGCTATGGCCAAGAAGACCCACATTTGCAGTACTATCATTAGTAATAAGTATATTAAATTATAGCATTCCTATTATTTTAAACTAACTATGCCAGGTAGGGTGGTATATGCCTCTAATCCCACCACTCTATTGACGGCTTATACTGGAGGATCATTAATTTGAGGCCAGTTTGGGCTATCTAGTCAGACCATAGCCTTTTGTTGTTGTTGTTCTGTTTTGTTCTGTTTTCCAAAACAGGGTTTCTTTGTGTAGCCTTGGCTGTCCTGGATTCGCGTTGTAGACCAGGGTAGCCTGAAACTCATAGAGATCCGCCTGCCTCTGCCTCCTCAACTGCCAGGAAGACCATGTCTTAAAAACAAACTGAAAAAAAAAAAAAGATCACTGAAATGAAGGTAAATTAGCTGGGTAAGGCATAAGCTCCTCTACTTCCAACCATGTGGATGCATTTTACAACATGGAGCAGAAGAAATCAGATGCATAAGAATGCAGTTGATTGCTGTGTATGTGACATTACTATTGGGCTGATGTGGTATGAATTATTACTAACAAAACTACTTATAATAATTACCTTTAGTACAGATGGCTCAAGTTTTCTTACTCAGAAGTCATAGAATGTATGAATTAAAAATATCCCACTGTATGCAGCCTGCAAGAGAGTTGCACTAATTTAAAGATACACAGCTTGAAAGTGAGTGTTATAAAAAGATATTTAATGCAAATGATAACCAACTGAGAATAGAGGGCAAACTATCAGAAAAAATAGATTTAAAGCAAAATTCTGATGAGACATAAGCTACTGGTGATGATTTAGCAAAAGACATTATAATTGAAATAATATATATGTATATAATTTCTACAGAACATCAGATGTTTTAAATTTATAAAATGAATATAAGGAAAAATCTGCAATACAGTAGTATAGTGGACTTTAATACTTTGACAGTGCATAGGTCATTGAGACAGACCATCAGTAAGGATAGGGTGGACTTTAACAATAATTTAGGACAATCACACATAACATTCGGTCACTGAATATTCCACAAAGCATCGACAGAATGAATTTTCTTCTCAAACGCTCACCAACATTCTCTGAGAGAAATGATGTTAGACCATAAAAGAAGTCAATAATTTTAAGAAGGTAAAATTGTATTAAGTACATTCTCTAACTACAATGATGTGAAATTGGAATAGGAGGGAGCTTGGAAAATTCGTGAATTTGTAAAGATTACATGTTCATGAAGAAAAATAACTCATAGAATAAATTCAAAGGGAAAATGTAAAAACCTTGAGATGAAAGTGGAAATACAATGTACTAAATCCTAGATTGATGAAACAAAAACTGTTTTAGGAGGAATTTTTGTAGGGATAAATTCCTATATTTAAAAGAAGCGGAGAAATCCAAATACCTGTACACCTCACAAAATGGGGAAATAATAAAGGAAAATTGTGGGAAAAAATAGGTCAGAAGGAAAAAAATATCATCTTTTTCTTAATTAGACATCTCTGCAAACACCTCCACGGGCATGACCAAAGTTGGATCTCTTTGTGGATTCTAAATCCAATCAAATTGACACTGAAGGTTAGCCACTGAGCTCTTTTCATTGCAGCACACACACCACATCACTTTAATCCATAATACTCTACACTAGTACATCAAAGAGTTCATGGCTATCACATGATGCAAATTGCTTTTTGATCATCTCGAAAAGGCCTGTAAGTTTTAACAGATTGAACGCTGCTCAGAAGCCAGACAGGCAAGGTCTTGAGGCTCAAAGCTACTGTTAAGTGTAATTCCATATAAAACGAAAGTACAAGTGGCAGAATTCCAGGATCCAATAACATAGAATAAACATTCGATTTCCAGAATGAATGTATAGAAAGAAAATACTAGATTAAAGCACACTGAAACCCAGGAGAAAAGGCATTACATAGAGCTGCTCCATGTCTGTTTCTAGGACTCTTGGTGGCACAGTCTTTGTGTAGCCGGTTCTCTCCAGCTCTGCTCCTGAGCACGTGGGATCTCTTTCTTAAGCTAGATCAGCTTCATGTCTGCAACTTTTCCTGGTGAAAATCCCATGTTTCTTGTATTTCCAACATTCTGGAATTTCCAACATTCTGGAATCTCCTTGACAACTTAACCCTCATAATCGTTGCCTGGTCCTCTCAGGGTCTCCTTGGAAGGAATACGATCCTACTTGCATAGCCTCACTGCCTTTCTACAACTGTGATGCAAGTCGTCATGATCCCCCTTCCTCTTACATTTTGAATGCCAGGCAACCCAGAACCTTCTGGACGATCCTGTGAAGATATTTTACTAGCTCCAGATGGAGTTTGTGCCCCTAGTAACACAGCTGAATCAGCACGTTTGTATCTCCATTGCTGAACTCGAGGACACACTTCTCTGCTAGATTAACCACGGAAGCTCTTCAGGGGTGTGTTTGATCTATCCTCTCTTCTTTCAAATGAATTTACGTCTGTACCAGCTGGGACCTTCAATGGGTAGACTTTTACTTTTGTAGATTTTTCCTCTTTTCCCAATGCAAAGATGAGGCTTTGCTTTAGTGCTTATTTCGCAAACAATTATGGCTGTTGTCTCTAACCCATCTTATTTACAATCTAAACTTGCTCATTCTCCTTTCCTTAGCAAACTGTACATGTTTTATATCTGTCTTCACCATTGCCCCTCCCTACATTATAACCCAGATAAGAGAGAGCAGTGAGTAGTAATCAGGACACAACCTGAATACTATGCTGTCTTGAAATTTCTTCTGCCTAACAAATTAGCCCATTACTTGTAAAATTCTGCATCATATTTTTTCAGGACAAATGACACCAGAGGGAGATTTTATAATGGTGGTGAATGCATGGCAGCAGATGGCTAGGGCAGAAAGTTGAGGAGAGATCACATCTGCACCCACCTCCAGGAAGCAGAGTGAGCTGGAAGTTGGGTGAGACTATGAACTTTTAAACCCCACCCTGAGCAATGAATTCCCTTCAGCAAGGCTGTACCTCCTAAAAATTTAACTTCCCAAACAGGCCACCAGTGGTGGACCCAGTGTTCAAATATGTATACCTATTGGAGATATTTCTTATTCAACTTAAGTCCATCATGTCAATTAAGATATGATGGCAGGGATATGAGGTGTTTATTGACATAATATTGAGAAGTCAGTGAAATCAGACATCTTGAAGCAAAGAAAAGTAAGTGCTGGCACTCATGCTTTTGCTTTTCTTTAGAAATTTAGGCCATTAATATTTAAAGTCATGTATTGATTGTAGTTATTGTATTGTGGAATTTTGGTGGTGTTAATTTTGTTCTCAGTGGTAATTTGTTTCAGTAATTATAGCTTTACTTGTTTTCATTCTATAGTCTCTTGGCTTTGCTCATTCTTATTGTCAGCCCATAAATTTCTTCCTGTATTTTCCATAGATTTGGTATATTGAGTTTAACTTTTTTTTTTTTTTAGTTTTTTATGTCATGGAAAGTTTTTCTTTCTCTATCAATTATGGCTGCTAGTTGTGCTGGGTACATTCGTTTAGATTGACCATTATGGTTTTTATGTGTGTGTGTGTGTGTGTGTGTGTGTGTGTGTGTGTGTGTGTGTGTTTTAACTGTGACATGTATGGGGACTTTCTTGTCTGGTCTTGTCTATTTGCTATTTGTGTGCTTCTTGTATCTGTATGGGTATGTCTTTTCTTAGTTTGTGAAAAAAAATTATGATCTTGTTGAAGACCTGGTCTATGCCACTGACCTGCGATTTGTCTCTCTTATTTATTCCTATAACATGAAAGTTTGATATTTTTATGAAGTTGCACATTTCCTGAATGTTCCTTATGTGTATGTGTGTGTTGGAATTTTTTTAAACTTACTTCTTCTAGATCATCTACTTTACCTTTGAACTCTGCGAGTCTATTTTCTCTTAGATTCATTCTATTTGTAAGGTATTACGATTAGTTTTCACACTGTGTTATTGAGTTTTTTTTCATTCTATTTTAATTTCAGCTAGAGTTGTATTCAATCTTTCTATTTCTTTGTTAAATAATGTTTGTAATGTTTCCAAATCTTGAGTTGTCTTCATCATTTCCATCAACTTTATGTATGTACTTTCTTGTCTTGGGAATCAGAAAGGTATTTTATTTAAATTCATTCTAATTTTCTTCACTGAGCTTGTGTGTGTGTGTGTGTGTGTGTGTGTGTGTGTGTGTGTGTGATTTGAAGTCCTAGAAGTTTTTCATGAATTTTGTGATTTTTTTCTTTTAAATTATGTGTCCTGGGTTCATCTAGTTAATTCTTATTGGCAAACATTTCTAGGACTAGAATATTTGGTGAATTGAGAGATAATGCCTTGATCTTTCATATTTGTATTTTTGTGATCGTGTTTAGGTATGTGATATTCTTTTGTTATCTCGGTGTTTGATGTGAAGAGATCGGGTTGGGTAGAACACAGGGTATGAGGCACAGGGTTGGCCCAAAGGTCGAATATGGCTTATGTGGAATAGAGCCAAGAGGATATGCTGATGTGGAAGTGGGAAAACTGTAGAGGGTCCCATCTCTAACAAAGAACTATAAGCATTAAAGACTACTGAGACAGGGAGAGTTAGCTTCTCCTAGACATGAGTCCTCTGGTTGGTTTTCCAATACAATGTGGTCAACCATGAAACCGCATATATGAAAGCAACCAAAACAGACTATGCATGTTGTACTTATTCATTTATACATATACTTGTGTGTATATGTATGTGTGTAACAATAATAATCAACAAACTCTATCCATTTGAAAGTGGAGAAAATGGAGGGTTGGAGGTAAGAGGGGGCAGGGATAAGTGGCATAATTATATTTTATTTAATATATTTTTATATAAATTAATTGAAATGCCACCACATATGTGAAAATATATTCAGCATATGTAATTTTTAAGGAAATGCAATCAAAATAAGAACTTTATTTCACTTCATGCCTATTATAATGAGTAGGAGATAATAAGTGCTGGTCAGACTGTGAAGAAGTGAATTCTTAGAAATCATTATTACATCATTACAAAAATCTGTGTAGAACTTTCTCAACAACCTTAAAAATGGAGCTGTATTATACTGTAATAGTCTTTCCAGGCTTATCCAAACCAAATCAGCA
Organism: Acomys percivali; assembly: GCA_907169655.1. Classification (NCBI taxonomy): domain Eukaryota; kingdom Metazoa; phylum Chordata; class Mammalia; order Rodentia; family Muridae; genus Acomys; species Acomys percivali. Next base: position 124,268,947 of record OU015745.1, read on the forward strand.
CAGAGATATTCTTATTCCATTACTTCTGCCTTGGTATCTACAGTAGAAAAGTCATGTAAACACCTATAAGTAGTGTGGCTATAAAGGTGAGTTCAAAAATTATGCTATATGATATGGAATATTTGGCCTTATAAAGTAGGTGGTTCTGTCATTTGAGATAATATGGATTAAAGTGATGCATCTTATTTTATGTGAAATAAATCCAGAAGAGAAAATTATCTCCCTTACCTATAGAAATGAAAAATGGGAAATATATATGCATATATAGAGAAAGAGGTAGATAGATTGTAATCTATAAAGAATAAAATGTTAATTCAAGAAAAAGTACTCAGAAACTGTACAAAGAAAGCATAGGCAAAGGACACCAGTGAGAACTTACCAGAAGAGAGCCTAATGCCCAGTAGACTGAAAAGCTAGCTCTCCAAAGCTAACTACTAATTAGGAAGTGCAAATTAAACCAAAGTGAAATATCATTTCATACACATCAGCTGGACAAAAATAGTCAGACAGTACAAGCCTTGGCAAGATATAATTTTCTAGGACTTTTGAAATATTGCTGGTGTGTTGATATACTGAAATGCTTGAGATGGTAATTTGGCAACCTAGCAAAATGTAAGGGACATATAGCCTTCAAAGAATTTTACTTCCATGTTATAACACAAAAAATATTTTATGAAATATTCCTAAGAAAATAGGTTCATTATAAGCCATAATTAAAAGTGGAAAAATTATTACCAATGAAAACAGAGTTTTTAATCTTTACAGAATATAATGTAATCATCCAATTAAATGAAATTAAAGTCAACATCTATTACCATACATGTATATTAAAGTTTATAGAAGATGAACTAGAGCATGATATTTACATAAGTTTAAAACACACAAACAGTAATGTACATCTATGTATGCTTACTTACTAAAATGTGAGAATAATACAAACACGTTCATGACAGTAAGTCTTAATTAAAAGACATTGGAATTTTGAAAGCATAATTTTAATATAAAATAAAATTAATATATATTATTTCAGAGCTATTATATTTATATGAGAGATTATATTGCCTTCTGAATATTTCTGTATTTGGGTTATTTCATAAATATTTTAAAAGGCTCTTTTATGCTTCATTTCTTAGCTTGCATATGTGTAATTGTACCATGTCCATGCAAAGGTCCAAAGAACATATTGGATCCCCTGGAGCTGCTGCTACAGGTGGTTGTAACCTGCCATATTTTTCCTTGAAACTAATCTGGGTCCTCTGCAAAAGCAATAATTGTTCCTAACTACAGAGTCCTCTATGCTAGTTAATTGTTGTTGTTTTCTCAACTTGACATGACTAATCTGAGAAGGTAATTTGGGAAGATGGAGCCTAAACTGAGAATATGCCTGTCATATTGGGCTATAGACAAGTCTGGGGGGCTTTTTTTTTTTTTTTTGGCTGATGATTGATGTGGGAGGGCCCAGCCCACTATGGGTAGTGCCACTCCTGCGTAGGTGGTCCTATGTTGTATTAGAAGCAGATTAAGCAAGCCATGTAGAACAAGTCAGTGGCCAGTATTCATCAAGAGTTTCTGCATCAGATTTTAACTCAAATTCTTTTCGTGACTTCCCTCAGTGATGAATGATGACTGGGAAGTAGAAGCCAAATATTTCCTTTCTTCCCCAAACTGCTTTGGTCATGGTGTTTTATCACAACAATAAAAAGCAAATGGAGATACCACCTCTACAGCACTATCAAAAAAATTTAATTATTGACAAGGGATAATGTCTTTAATTTTGTGTAAACTATAGTTTGTTAAATCTGAATTTTTTTTTTACAAAAGGTGACAGAATATTAGCATTACTATAAAGAAAATTTTATGTCCTTAGCTATAACCACATTTTCATGTTTTATAATACTTTGGCTTCTTTTTGAACCAGTACATGGTGGAGGAACCTGGGTCTTTCTGAAGGAGCTGGCTCCTAATCTCACGTTTTTATAATCCTTGATGAATACATTTACATCTCCAAGGCTTTGGATTTTCTCTTTTTAAATGATGAGTTTGGGTTGCACTGTAGACCGAACTGTGTTCCTTCCAAATCAAAATATCAAAGCTATACTGTAACTTTTCCAAGTTATTCATCAGATTGTGTCTGTATTAGGGAAAAGCCCCCTTGAAGAAGAGATAAACTAAAAATTAGGCAGATGGGCTGAAAACTAAGCCCTCCCATCTAATTTGACAGATGTCTATATTATAAGAGGGAATTTGTACACATAGAGAGACACGATAGGATGGCATGAGAATGGCCACCTCAAACCGAAGAGGAAGCATCAGAAGCTGTCCACCCTGTGTACACCTTCATCTTGGAGATCTAGCCTCTGATACTCCTAAAAAAAAAAAAAAGCACATATTGCTTGTGCTACTCAATATGTGGGCTTGTTACCACAGTCTCACAGAACTGGTGCACACTAGGTTACCTCTAATACTCTTATCCTGTTGTTTAAACAAAACAGACAAAAGAAAGAAAGAAAGAGAGAGAGAAAGAAAGAAGGAAGGAAGGAAGGAAAGAAGAAATAACTTTATATTTTTTCATGGCTCAAACAGATGGTTTAGATTTTGTTTATTTGGTGTGTGTGTGTGTGTGTGTGTGTGTGTGTGTGTGTGTGTGTGTGTG
>OU015745.1:124281302-124297827 GCA_907169655.1 Acomys percivali
GTGTGTGTGTGTGTGTGTGTGTGTGTGTGTGTGTGTGTGTGTGTGTGCATGTGTGTGCTCAGATTAATAGCTGTGATACTAAGAATTCACAAACTAAATGCTAAGAAAGCTACTCAGTTAAAAATGAACTATGGAACTGAATGGAAAGCCCTACATGAAGAAACAAAAATGAGTAGTAAACTCTTAAAGAAGTGCTCAGTATCACTACAAAGCAAGAAAATGCTGATTAAAGTATGCTAAGAATCCATCTCATCCCAGTCTGAATTACCATCATCAGGAGCACAAATGACAGGAAAAGCTGGCATGAATTCAGGGGAAGTAAACCCTTGGTGGGTGTGGAAGCTAGTGCAGCTACTTTGGAAGTCAGTACATAGGTTTTACAAGAACACAATAAAACAAATATAAGAAATATGTCTACATATGATGCAGCTGTCCCACTTTTATGTCTTACAGCAGAGCTATTTGCATAGGCTTGTTCAACACTGCCCTGTTCACAAATGTGTATGAAAGAGGCCAACCTCTTTCATTGGTGTAAAGAAAAATGGAACTATGGAATTTACAGGCAAATAGGATGCACTGGAAAAAATTATACTGAGTGAGGTAACTCGGGCTGCAGAAGACAAATATTGCCTGTTTTCTCATGTGAGGATCCTAGCTCAAATTTTGTGTTTTGTTTAACATGGGAGTGCAGAAATTAGAAACCGGCCATTGTTTGGGGTATGTATTATGAGGGAGGTAATAGAATGGGGTGAAATGAAAGGAGAGAAGAGAAATACTGGAGAGTTCAAGGAAGTAGTAGTGGGGTGGAAATTTGGAGATGAAGGGTCAAGAGTAGATTTAAACAAAATAAAATGCACATGAAGTTGCTACTTGGGAAGCTCTTATTTTGGAAGACAAGTTAAAATATAAGCCGGGATAGTAGAACATATGATATGAAAGAGGAATGGGAGGATAATGAGATCTAAAGGTTCAACATGGTTATCTCTACAAAGTTTTGGTCAGAGGCCCTAGTGACACTCAACATGCAGCAGACTATTTGAATAGCCTTCGGTTACCCACCATAACTACTTCAAAAGACTCTGCTGATGAACACACTGAACTCTTTGGTTGCAGGATACAGAGAAATCCATCTTTAACTTAACAGGAAAATCTCCTTGAGAACTAGTTTTCATAGTACTGGGAGGTCCTATGTAGGCTTCTGTGGGTGTAAAGACACCATTGATCTTATCAAGTCCTGGGTGCTGCATGACGTAATACTGACCTACTGTTAACCAACACTGTCTTTATGGATTTGGAGCCTGCTCCACAGGAGGGAATTCATACTTAATACTAAAACTAGGTCAAAATGCATAATCAGAGAGGCCATAGGACCTAGAGATAATCACATCAATGCTTCTCTAAATGGTAATGCTGTCAAAGTGTCTTCTAAACGATCCTGTTTCTATCTGTAATTTTGTGTTTCTCCCAACCTTGGTAAGAGAAGCTTCTTATTGCAATTGGAAGTGGTCAGTGCAAAAACACTTTGCTGTTCATACTGATGAGATTAAGTGACTATGAGTCCTCAGCAGAACATGAGACATCTGTATCTACTCTCTCCCTTGTGAGTCAGGGAACATGGCGGAAGAAGGGACAACAAGAGTTTAAAAGCCAATGCTCTTCTGTGGATTTGACAAGGCTCTTGCATACATGATATTAAGAGTAGCTGTTATTACCTCCCTAAGAAGTATTTAAATCATGCTAATGAGAATTCAGATATGGGTTGGGAAGTCCTAAGGCTTCACCCCTAACTAGAAGACTATTGGCAGTTGATGACGACTGCTGGAAAAAGGAGAGTCACTTTTCATTAGGAGTGTGCCCACTTGTAGGTGGTAGATTTTCCAAACTCCAGTAGATGAACCCACACCCAAGTGCATCTGGGCAGCACTAATTGGACTTAGAAGTTAAAAGAAAAAAGGAAACTAATAAAGGGAGGGCGTGAAGTTTGGAGGGGCATGCTATACAAGGGACTAGAGGGAAAGCAGAAGTTAGAGGTTGGAGAGAGGGGTAGATGTGATCAAGACACACTGTAGGCAAGTACAACGCTTTCAAAGAATGAATAAAACTGGTCTGTTTAAGAGCTGTCATGAAGTGAAGGTGTATCTACAGGCACTGAACGCAAGTAAACAGAAACGTTGTTACAATAATAGTGCACTATTGAGCCATACCTGGTATTTGCCACAGAAAGATAACATAAATAATAACCAACCAATTGTTGTAGAAATTCTAAGTATAAATCAATAAACACCAGACGTATAGATGACTGCTTCCATGCGTCCGCTCCATGTTTATAAATGACTTCTAGGTCCTCTGTGGCCCGGGTTAGTGCTGTGTGTGTAGTTCTATTGGCAGAGGCTATGAACAATCCTGCCTCCCTGTCATGGCTGGAGTCTGAACACACCTGAATACCTATGCTTCCTTCCTTGCTCACAAACAAAGCCTGTGGAAGAAGGTTGACAGGAGGTGAGTGACTCCTCCTTCAGTGTTCGTTTTGCTTGAGAAAACATCCAAAAGCCGCCGGTGAGGAGGTGAAGATCTATTGTCCATGAAGGACCCGAATTTGAGCTTCCTGCTCAGCGCTTCTGCAATTTGCCTTCATTTTTACAAGATGCAAATAGCGCTTCATCGGCATCTCTGACCTTCTGTTGTGCTTGTCATTCCTGCAGTCATGTTGAGAAAATGGCATCTTCACAAAAGGTCAACTATTTGCCATGTAATAAACTACATTTCTTTTTCTCAGAATTATTTCAAACTCTAATATGAGAACCTAGCTTACCAAAATCCCACAGCTAAGTTTGTGTGATTCATAATGAATGTTCTCACTTTGTTGGACACTTTGAATTGGTTTCCTGGAGGTGACTTTTATTGAAAGTTTTCAGGTGTGCTTACTCTGTCATCTTTTGGGGCCTTTAGTTTTGAAGATATTATAGGATGTGGCAAAGCATTTATTTAAAAAAAAAAAAAAAAGGAAAATAGCATCATCTTTAAGGACATATGTGAATATAAGGGAAAATTTTAAGTCTTCCAAGTTAGTTATCTCCCCTGAAAATTCATCATATACAGGACAATATATAGATATTTGCTTTCCTAGTCCATTAGTGTTGACTGTAACAAAAGAACGATGTTGCTATTGTAGAGACTGGAAATTCACAGCAGAATAGTCTAGGGAGGGAGCCTAAGCACACTGTGTGGCCAGCCTTACTTTATAACACTTCACTCTTAGAAGAGGATGTTTTTTTATGAGCATTGGTTACTTCTAAGGGTAATAATACCTTTACATTCTATTCCTCGCCACTAGCTGTACCTGTTTAAAAGGATTTATTTTTCCTCTTTCACAATTACATTCACGTATACAACAATTTTGGTCCCTCTCATCCCCCCTTGCTCTGTCTCAGCTCCTTCCTAATTTTATCCCTTTATAAATATGCGATCTGCCTAATTTAAATGAGGTTTCCTGAACGAGTATACATGTGGGGTTATCTACTGGAGCATGGGCAGAGATAACCACACTAAAGAAAATGACAGCATTTCTCTCAGCTATGATTAATTATCCGTAGTCCCTTAGGTAAGGGTACATCGTCATGGCCCCTTCCCAGTACCATGATGAAATGTTGGCTCGCCTAGTACTGTGCAGGTAATGGTAGATGCAGTGAGCTCGTGAGTTCCTTGGCTGCCTCAAGTTCACAGGTGTCCTAGAGCAGGCCTTCCTGATCTCTGACCTTTCCACTGTTTCTGCCCCATTTTCTAGATGTTCTTTGAGCTTTGGAGTCATGTGGTAATGACATAGATTTTCCAGTTAGTGTCACGCACTCCATTTGCTTATTCTCAGCACTTTCTCCAGTTGTGCGTCTCTGTATCAACTACAATCCACTGAAAAAATAGTCTTTTCTGATGAAGGATGGGGGCTGCACTAATCGGTGGGTATACAGATAAGTAGTTAGAAAGGAGTTTGATACTATGTCCATTTAACAAAACAAGGTAGTTGATCCTCCCCATGGGCCTATGGTTTTCCCAGCTATGGTTTCTTGGCCAGGTTTGCAGTACCAAGCATGAGTTCCATTCTGTGGAGCAGAAAGTAATAGATTAATTCAATAACACTCATGTTGTCATTGTATCAATAGGCCTGTCTTGCCACACAATTATTATTTTAGTTCTTGGGGTTGATAACTAGATAAGACTGTTGAATTTCCTTTAATAATTTTGGCTTGTGGGAGGAGTGTTCTCCCTTATAGGATACCCTTATTCAAACTCTTTATTGTTATTATCATATATATTTTTAGTTAGCATATAAAATAGCAAGTTTCCATATTGCTTTTTAAACATCCTTGGTGTTAGTTATCCCCTAAACACCCTATTTTCTCCTCTCCTTACACCACTTAAAATTTCTCGTCTGGCCGGGCGTGATGGTGCACACCTTTAATCCCAGCACTCGGGAGGCAGAGGTGACAGATTGCTGTTAGTTCAAGGCCAGCCTGGTCTATAAAGCAAGTCCAGGACAGCCAAGGCTAACACAGAGAGACCTTGTCTCAAAAAAATTCTATTCTGATTACTTCCTTTCCCCATTTATACCCATTGTGTTCTGCTGTTTCCTCAACCTCAACACCCTCCTCCATGGCCCCTTTGTAGTTTCCTGGCTTCTATAGGTGCAAATTAGGAAACACATATAAGAGAAAGTACACAATGTTTGTCTGGTTCTAGGTTACCTCACTCAGTGCAGTTCTTCCAGTTTAATCCTTTTACCTGCAAATGTCATTTTTACATACAGATGACTACAGCTTCGTTGTGTTTATCACTACATTTTGATTATCCATTCTTCGGTTGATGGGAACCTGGGTTGTTTCAATTTTCTAGATTCTGCCGCCATTCATTTCTTCAGCCCTTTCACCCATTTTTATTATTTGGCTTGTTTTCTTGATATTTAGTTTCTGACTTCTTTAGATATCCTAGGCCTTAATTTTCTGTCAAGTGTATACACGTGTTTTTGTCCATTCTGTGGGCAGCCTATTCACTCAGTTAAGAGGAGTTTTCTTTGCTGTGCAGAAACTACTGAACAACTTCCTGAAGTCCCTCCTGTGGGTTCTTCAGTTTCACCTTTTAGGGGTTCGCTATATTTCCATGCTGAAGGTCCAGGGACATTGGGGTAATGTACTGTACCCAAGCCATACTGCCCCTTGCAGTGTAAGACATAATGATGTCAAGTAATTTTAAAGCATGTCTTGCATTCATATTTATAATAACACTTTATATACATTGAACAGTTATATGTATTTGATATTCAATATCTCATTAAGGTATTATATGAGTCTGTGGCCAGTTGGTTTTATCTCCAGTAAAAGAGTCTCACAGTGTGCTTGGCTCCAGTCAGGGTCACCTCACTGGTGTTGGTAGGTGTCATTGTTCTCCTACCCTCCTGCACTAAGCCAGGCATAAGAATGGTTTTAAAAATGTGGAAATGTACGTAATGTACTGGCTGTTTTCTCTTACCTCCTTAAGTGTCTTCTTGCTGTGTAAGATCCATAATAGCAGAAGCCATCTCAGGTATGCTCAGAGGGACACTCCTGCATCTGCCTCATAACACAAAAGCAAATAGTTCTTGGATAAACAGAGTAACTCGCACAGGATCACACAGTAGTAAGAAGTGTTACTGGAATGAGAACACAGAGTATACTCGTGCTTCTGCTTTTCGTGGTTTTAGTTGCTAGTAATTGATCATGGTTCCAAAATATTAAGTAGAAAATCTCAGACACAAGCAATTGATGAGTTTCAGGTTGCATAGTGTTCTGAGTGCATCATTACTCACCTCATGTATGATCATTAGGTACTGAATCATTGCAAGGATGAATATGGTGCACTAGGATACTTCAGAAAAACTGTATTCACCTAACTTTATTAGTGCAGACTATGCATTTTGCTTTATTATTAATTACTGATCATCTTACTTTATATAACTTGTAAATATTTATTACAATTCTATATAGGGGGAAAAAGCAGTGTGCATGTGCATAATAGCTCCAGGCTATCATTAGACAGCTAGGAAGCTATACTCCCCAGGAAAGATATGTATCTAATTGAGAAGATCATAATTTTTAAAACTAATGTTGCAAAATCAATGTCTTGCATAATTATTTTTGAATATAATGCAGATAGCTTAAAGCCTTAAGCATAGCATGTTTTTGTAAGAAATAGGGTTATTTTATATTGATGACAAACCTTAAAATACACTCCTACCTAAAGCCAAGCAGAGTAGAAACCAGTATGAATCTCACAGATGCACTTTTCTAGGAAGCAAACTCCTGGTCCCTTATCATCCCACCATCTACCCCTGTTTATCACATTATCTAAGTCTACAGCGTGAAAAAACACCTTGTGATCATAAGACAAAATAATGCCCAATATAGTGGAAATTTCAAGAAATTGAATAGCAATTCCCTAACATATCAAGAGAAGATTTAAAGGTATGGCGTGCTGGCTGCGAATACACAATCTTTGGATAGAGGGTCATGTGACCTCAAAGGTTCATATGCAGTCATGTATCAAAAGAGAGTTGAAGGAGAGACATATAACAAGATAACATGTAGCAGTGGTCAGCCCAGCTGCTGCGAAAAACCATACGCTGCCTCAAGGCTGTCTTTGTGACTTCCGAATGAATCCAGCCTTCACACACAAGGGAAAGAAAGAAGTGTTTGAAAATTACCTACCTGTCCTCAAATTATCAATGGCGAACCAATTTATTATTAATGTACATCAGGTGATTTTCAACTTCATTGATAGGCCAAAGTAATGTAATTAGAATGTATACTTAGCCTTCAATTTAATGTTTAGTAATAGAGAAAATTTAATGTATGATAATTTAGAACATATTGAACATAAAAATTATAAATATTATTTACAAAAAAACTTCACATAAAGTTCATAGCTATTATTTTAATGAATTTACATGAAGAGTGCATATATATCAATATTCACTCATATGTGTACTATATAACTTAAGAAATGGAGGTTTAATTTTCTTTTTTTCTTTGTTTTTGTTTTAAAATATTTTATATTTTATTTTTTAAATTAATTTATTCATATTACATCTAAATTGTTATCCAATCCCTTGTATCCTCCCATTCCTCCCTCCCTCCCACTTTCCGCCTACTCCCTTCCTCTATGACTGTGACTGAGGGGGACCTCCTCGCCCTGTATATGCTCATAGGGTATCAAGTCTCTTCTTGGTAGCCTGCTATCCTTTCTCTGAGTGCCACCAGGCCTCCTCATCCAGGAGATGTGGTCAAATATGGGGCACCATACTTTGTGTGAAAGTTAGACCCCACTCTCCCCTCAACTGTGAAGAATGTCCTGTCCATTGGATAGTTCTGGGTAGGGATTTGAAGTTTATTGCACGTATTGTCCTTGGCTGGTGCCACAGTTTGATCAGGACCCCTAGGCCCAGATCCACCCATCATAATGTTCTTGTTGTAGGATTCTAGGACCCTCTGATTCCTTCTATTTCCCCATTTTCCCATGCTTCTCTCACGTAGAGTCCAAACAAAGAATTCCCGAAATTTGTGGACAAATGGATTGAGCTAGAAATGATCATAATGAGTGAGTTAACCCAGAAGCAGAAAGAGTCAAATGGTATATACTCACTTATATCTGGACACTAGCTCAAGGGGCATGTCCCATGAAAGTCTTCACTTACCAGGAAATTGGGACAGAGGGAAGGACATCCTATTGGAGGTTTCATTTTCCATGGAGCACAGAATCCCACTTTCCTTTTATTCCATATATAATGCAGTGCTTAGTTTCTGTGTAGAGTCCTCCTTGTTTTTCATTGAATGAGTAGAATGTTCATTGGTTCAAATTATGTCCAGAGATCACAGGGAAATACAGCTTATTGCCAAATATTTTAGATATTCCTAGGCTACTGTCTGGTAACAGGGATCCTGTCCCTATTATGTGACTACATAAACCTTTAATAAAGGGCTATACTTCGCTTTTACTATTATTTTGCAAACACCAGATTATCCTTTATTCAAAAGCATATACTTATCAAATATGGAAATTGAGACAGCTTTCCAAACAAGGTTGGAATTTGATTTTAGCTCAGCTATGAACAATGATGTAGCCCATATTTCAACAAATCCGTAATTTTTTTGTCTGTCTGCCTGTTTGTAACAAACTGTTTTTTCTTCAGACATAAAAAAGTGTTTCTAATAATTTAAAGGTATATCACATCAAATTTAATTCAGATGACATAGTTGTGGTTATATAATTAGCAGTTTTCCTGCGCTATTATAATAAGGCAACACAGACTATGTTACCCTATTAACAGAAGTGTATTCTTATAGTTCTACAAGCTATATGTTAGAGATCAAAGTATGATTTATAGATAGATGGTGTTCCTACCTTATCTGTGATCTCATTTCTTCTGCTTGTTGGGATACTTCATCCCCCTCAGGCTGGATTAGGACTTATTTTAGTTATTTATTTACAGACCGTAAATCTAAATAAAGTTATCTTCTGAGATATTATAGGTAAATAATTCAACATTTAACTTGGGGAAAACCATTCAGCTGATAAGACAGCTAGTGAATGGAGTTTCTGGTGCTTAAACTATTTATGTTTTGTCTACAAGGTCCAGATATCCCTGCTCCCCCCCACATCACAGCTTCCTGTTCCATTAATTCTTTTCTTTGCTGCTTTCATTCCACCTCATTAAGCAGTTTCATTTGCTACCATCCCAAAGTGCTGCTGGTAGCTAGTAAGATTTGAAGGAATTAAAGTCCACTCTGTCTCTCTCTGGAGAAGACAATGTGGATGACATTAAGAAGAGAAATGGTAGTCTGCAAGTGAAATTCCTGAAATGAGAACTATAATGAATGTGTACTTGGTCTGAAAAATATATTTATTAAGTGAGTAAGCAGAAAGACTCAAATGGTATATACTCACTTATATCTGCATACTAGCCAAGGGGCATGTCCCATGAAAGCCTTCACTTACCAGGAAACTGGGACAGAGGGGAGAACATCCTATTGGGACTCTAGATGAGAGAACAATGGGAGAATAGCAATGTAGAAGGATCCAGTGGATCCTAGAAACCTACAAGTAGAACATTATGATAGGCAGATTTGGGCCAAGGGGTCCTGCTCAAACTAAGGCACTAGCCAAGGACAATACAGGCAGTAAAATGTAAACCCCTACCCAGATCTAGCTAATGGACAGGACAGTATCCACACTTGAGTGGAGAGTGGGATATGATTTCTCATGTACTCTGGTGCCTCACATTTGACTATGTCCCCTGGAGAGGGAGACCTGGTGGCACTCAGAGGAAGGTCAGCAGGTCACCGAGAGGAGACTTGATACCCTATGAGCATATACAGGGGGAGGTAATCCCTCTCAGGAACAGTCATAGGGGAGGGGAATAAGGGGAAAATGGGAGGGAGGGAAGAATGGGAGGATACAAGGGATGGGATAACCATTGGGATGTAACAAGAATAAATTAATAAAATTAAAAAAAATAAATGAGTAAGGATTACTTGAAATTCTCAACTAATGAGCTCTAGCTTAAATATTTATGTGCACCTAGCCATTGCTTCCTTTGTTCTTCTCCCTAGCCCTTTAGGTAGACAGGTTTATTTTTATCATTTTCAAGATAAGGAGCTGAACCTCGGAGAGTTTGGGTGACTTGCTCAAGTCGCGGAACTAGGACTGCAAGCCACTTCCTTTGACTAGGAGTGCAGTGATCTTTGCTTCACTGGCTCCCTCTTCATTCAGTGAACCTGCAGGATGCTGCATACAATTCTGTAGGTAACGTGTAGATGCACCACAGGATATGCTCTCAAAGAACTTCCTTTGTGAAAGATCAAACCACGGTACTCCTCACCCTCTTCACTCTGTCCCCACTGAAGCCTGAAGGCACGCAGACGGTCGCGCACAGAAACCTCTACGCACAGAGTCGTGCCTGGTGTCACTTTTTTTTTCTTACTTTTTCTGCAAGTGAAACTTAGATGTGTTCAGCAATGAGCTGATGCACAGGGTTATTGGATTAGTCACAAGAGAGCATCCACCCCATTATGTGTCTACCTGTGTGCTTAGATTTTACACCTTCTCTTCTTAATGGATTATAGAGTTGTATCTAAAATTGAGGAAAACAGTTCTCAGCTGCCTCTGTATCAGTGTCTTTCTTGATGGTAGTGTGAAGAAAATTGTGTAAGTGAAAAATTTTAAATATAAAGTAAAATAAAACAAAAACAGTAAGAGTTCACTGGATATAATGAAAATAAATATTTTATTAAAAAATTTTCCCTCAGAATATAAAGACTTTGGAACTTACATAGAAGATTCATCTGAAATAGATATATAATTTTTTTTTGTTGGATGGCAGTTTAAAATGTGGTTAATGTACCAGAGTTTCAACATCCATTCTCCAGTTGAGGGACATCTAGATTGTTCCCAGATTCCAGCTATTGCAAACAAAGCTGCTATGAACATAGTTGAACATATGTCATGTTGTATGGTGCAGCATCTTTTAGATATATGCCCAGGAGTGATATAGCTGAGTACTAAGGTAGCACTATTCCCAATTTTCTGAGAAAGTGCCAGATTGATTTCCAAAATGGTGGTACAAGTTCACCCTCCCATCGCCAATGGAGGAGTGTTCCCTTTCTCCACATGCTTGCTAGGATGTGCTGTCACTTGAGTTTTTATCTTAGCCAATCTGTTAGCTGTAAGTAGAGTCCCAAAGGGGCAGACACAGGAAGGGGATGCAGGCTACAGTGATGAGACCTGATAGACTGTGGTCAAATGGTAGGGGATGAGGCCCCCCCCATCAGAAGTCTAGGGAATGGGAATAGGGCACAAGAGGGAGGGAGGAGGGAAGCAGGGTGGGAACTGGAAGATAAGAGTGAGTGGATAACAATCAGGATGTAATGTGAATTAATAATAATAATAATAATAATAATAATAATAATAATATAAAAACATGTTTATGAAACCATATTTAGGGGGAGGGCTCCAAGATGGTGTCCTGTCTGATCAGTGACTGCACAGTGACTGAAGGACCAAACTGAGAGCTCCAAAACACCAGTGCTGGTGTTTCCCAGGTAAAAGGGGACCACAGGGTGTGGAACATGGGTGGGGCTGGCCTTGGTCACCCAGCTAATCCACAGAATAGTCCCTGAGTTTCTGTAGGCACTTATGCAGTCTACAGTGTCTAGCCACACACCTGGTTGCTAGTGTGCCAGACTGACCCGTGGGCCACAAATCACCAGCGTCTGGATCTCCCAGACAAGTGGAGACCTCATGGTGAGGGTCACAAGGAGATTTGACCCCAGATCAACTGACTAATCCAAGGAAAAGTTACCAGCAGGCACATGGTCTCTAGCATCTAGTCACATGTGTATCAGACTGAACTATGGGCCAGAAAACACCAGTGTCTGGGTCTTCCACATCAGAAGAGACCCAACTGTGTGGAACACAAGTGGATCTGATCTCAGGTCATCCGGCCAATGCATGGAAAGTTCCTAGATCCACGAAGTCACAGGAGTGGTCTCCAGAGTCTAGCTACACATCTGCCTGTACACAGCACCTGGGCTCTGTATCTCAGACTGAACTGTGGGCCACAAAACACCAGTGTCTGGGTCTCCCAGACTATAGGAGACCCCTTGTTGTGAAATAAAAGTGGATCTGACTTCAGGTCCCCAGCTGACCAAACAAGTGTAAGCCTTGTGTAAAAAACAAAACAAAACAAAACAAACAAACAAACAAAAAAACTTCAAGTCTCTGAAGAAAGATATTGAAGAAGATATCAGAAGATGAAAAGATCAATAGTAAAAATCTCCATCTTACCAAAAGCAATCTATAGATTCAATGCAATCCCTATCAAAATACCTACATACTTATTTACAGACCTTGAAAGATCAAGTCTCAATTTCATATAAAAAAACCAGAAAACAAAAACAAAAACCAGAACAGAATAACTAAAACAATCCTGTACAACAAAAGATCTTCCAGAGGAATCTTCATCCCTGATCTCGACCTGTACTGTAGAGTGACAGTATTAAAAACGGCATGGTAGTGGCATAGAAATAAGCTGGTTGATTGATGAAATTGAATTGAAGACCCAGAAATACACCACACACATATGGACACTTCACTTTTTACAAAGAAGCCAAAATCAGATAATGGGAAAAAATAACATCTTCCACAAGTGATGCTGGTTTAACTGGATGCCTATAGGTAGAAAAATGTGAATAGATCTGTATTTATCACCCTGCACAAACTGAAGTACAAGTGGATTAAATATCTCAACATAAGACCAGACATACTAAATTTGTTAGAAGAAAAAGTGGGGAAGATCCTTGAACTCATTGACACAGGAGACAACTTTCTGAACAGACCACCAATAGCTCAGGCTCTAAGATCTACAATTAATAAATAGTATCTCATGAAACTGAAAAGCTTCTGTAAAACAAAGGACACTGTCAACAGAAGAAAACGACAGCCTACAGATTGGGAAAAGATCTTCACCAACCCTACATGTTACAAAGGGTTAATATCCAAAATATATAAAGAACCCGGGAACTTAAACACTACCAAACCAAATTTTCACTTAAAAACTGAGGTACAGAGCTAAACAGCAAATTCCCAACAGAGGAGCATTAAATGGCCAAGAAACACCTAAAGAAACATCCAAGTTCCTTATTTATCAGGGAAATGCAAATCAAAATGACTCTGAAATTCCATCTTATACCTACCAGAATGGCTAAGATAAAAAATTCAAGTGATACCACATTCTGCCAAGGATGTGGAAAAAGCACAACACTCCTCCATTGCTGGTGGGAGTGCAAACTTTGGAAATCAATCTGGGGCTCTTTTAGAAAATTCGAGATAGTACTACCTCTAGCCCTAGCTATACCACTCCTGGGCATATACCCAAAGGATACTCCACCATAAAACAAGGACATTTGCTCAACTATGTTTATAGCAGATTTACTCAAAATAGCCAGAATGTGGAGATAATCTAGATGTCCCTCAGTAGAAGAATGGATAAACTGTGGTACATTTATACTATGCAATACTACTCAGCTATTAAAAACAAGGGAACCTTGAAATTTGCAGGCTAATCGATGGAACCAGAAACTATCATCCTGAGTAAGTTAACCCAGATCCAGAAAGACATGCATGGTATATACTCACTTATAATTGGATACTACCCCAACATAAATGTCCTCTGACAGTCTCTGCTCAGTGGGGTATTGGGACAGATGCTGGGACTTGCTGCTGGACTGCAGGTGTGAGTGGTATGGAAGAATGGGGAGGGGCTGATAGAAGGACCCAGAGGGCCCAGGAGCACCACAAGACCATCAAGGCTGGTGGATCTAGACCCAGGGGCCTCTGCACAAACTGCTATATCAATCAAGGTCAATGCATGAAGTAAGCCTAAACTCCCTATTCAGATCTAGCCAATAGACAGCTCATTCTTCATGGTTGTGAGGAGAGCAGGGACTGCCTCTGACATGAACTCTGGTGTCCCCTATTTGGTCACTTCCCCTTGGTGGGGAGGTACAGAGGCACTCAGAGGAAGAGGAAGCAGGCTATCTGGATAAGACCTGATAGGCTGTGGTCCTATGGTGAATGAGGCAATCCCCTTCTGTCAGAGGTCTAGGGTAGGGGAATAAAGGGAAAGAGGGAGGGAGGGAAGGGGGAATGGGAAGTTACAAGTGAGGGGATAACAATTGGGGTGTAATCTTAATAAATTATATTAAAAATAATTTATATTCATTTTTAATATAACACATCTGCAATACTTAAAACTGACATCTAAGTCATAGTGATTATATCTTTGTTCCCCCTTTAACAAAATCTAGTTATAGATTTGTTTCATTTTGTTATAGCAAAACTAAACTTTATTCTTGTCTTTCTTTTACCTAACTTTTAAAAATGTGGAATAAGGTATGTTCATATACCTCCAAGTACCCAGAGCAGCCAGAAGAGGGTGTCAGATTGCCTCTAGTTTGAGTTATGGGTGGTTG
Source organism: Acomys percivali (assembly GCA_907169655.1). Taxonomy (NCBI): domain Eukaryota; kingdom Metazoa; phylum Chordata; class Mammalia; order Rodentia; family Muridae; genus Acomys; species Acomys percivali. The sequence continues at coordinate 124,295,357 of OU015745.1, forward strand.
CGGACCACCCAACCCAGAGACTAGGAACTGAACAAGGTTTCTTACCCATTAGCCATCTCTCCAACTCCTTTACCCAGCCTTTTAAATAGCTCTTTTCAATAGGTGTCAGTTGAGATTTAAAGACACACACACCCTGCTTAAGCCATTAGATATTAATTATGTAAATTTCCCTCCCTTGATAGCAACAAATTTTTATTTATGCCACAAGTTCCACAAAACTCATTTTCAGTTTCTTCACTGGTAGCCCATAACCTCATTAATATTACTATACAGCTGTGTCTGCTTTTTCCCCCATGAGAAGCACAGAGGAAAAAAAAATGGCCACATATGAGCACATTACAATTAAAGGTAAATAAGACATTTTCTCTGGATCGTATTTCTTGACTAAACAGAAATCTGTTGCTTCTTTTTCTTCCCAACACTGGCAAAATTCTAAATTAAAAGATCAGGGCAAAGCCACATAAAACATGGAAGTTCACATTTTGAATGTCTTGTCAGAGGCTGATATTGCTGTGATATTAATTTAAGAAGACTTTTCCTACAACCACTTAAGGCTCATAAGGAGTCAGCAGCTTAATGGGAGTCTCCTGCTTAGCTGTTGCTTTGGCTGTATTTATCTGTTGGTCTACCTATCCAAATGAGTATTAATTGCCTTTGAAAAACTCTGCCTATTCTTTTTTATTTCATTTTCTCTGAGATTTTGTATAGTTCCAGGGCTACACAAATCCTAGTTTTGGTTTCTGAAGGTCAAGGTCAGCACTTTTGTGACTGGGTCATCTAGTTTCCGGGATCTGTTCAGGCTTTGAGATGTATGTAAAGAGAAGGAAACAGGTAAGCCAGATTGTGTTTTGAGACAAAGGATACCTACAAATGGAGAAATATTGTCCATGACAGTGTAGTGTAGCATGTGGGGTGATGTCTTTTATCATTTAACTATTTGTGTAGTGCTAAAAGGCTTGTCCATTTTGCAAAACAAAATGAACATTATTATGGAAACAGTCTCACCCCTTCATAACACCCCACCTTCCCTGCAAGCTATGTCTCTATCAGCTAAGGGCATCTTATGGCGCATGAGGTCATTTCCTCTCCAAGCTTCCCAGGATCACTACTCCCACCTTCCCAACTGCTTTACTTTGTATAGCAAGGCCTGTTCAGAAAGGGGTATTTGCTTGTGGGAATATTGATTCAGCATAAGAGCTGAAGTTCAGCTGTGTTGAAATGTACTTTGCTTTTCCATTGAGAATGATCATATTTAGATTCTCTATGGTAAAAAAAAAAGACATGAACATGAAACCACTTGCTTTTCCTTTTGACATGTTAGAAGTTCACAGATTTGCACATATGAATACCTTTCTTTCTTTCTTTGGAGAAGAAAAATTGCCCTCTCCAAAATGGGAAGTTGATGTTCCCTGGAGACCACCTGCCTTCTCCTGTGTGACATCATTCCCAGCATCACAATTAGACTTTTCCAGATTCTCTGAAGCCAAGTGTGGTGAAGGGTCCATTAACTAGGAACCAGGAGGTGTGGCTTTGACACTTTCTTCTGTTCATCCCTGGTTGCTGACATAAGACCAATCACTTAACCTGTCTGGGGGCCCCTTTTTATGTGCCAGTTGAAGCAGGGATGAGGAACTACATGGCCTTATGTACCCTGTTCAATCCAGACAGGCAAACAAAGCTATACCAAGCTTAAAATGTTGCACTTCAATATAAATTAAGGAAGGGCACCATCAAGAGAAAGCCTTCAATTCCTTTTTTGTTTAATGCATTTCTCTCTTGATGACACACTCTGAGGACCTTCCATAGGCTGTGAATATGGAAAATGTTAGCCTGATTTTCTAGTCACAGCCACCTTTACCCCACACAGCAGCATTTCCAATCAGACTGATGTTCACAGTTCTATTTCTGGCAGCAAACTGCTTGGCCACAGGGTCTGTACAATTTCTGCTTTTTCTCAACACAGCACTTTGCTGGTACATGTAAACTCTGTGTTAATTATTTTTGGCTGTTAGCTGAGAAAGAAGAAAAGCTCACATTTGCTAAATAAAGGATGACAGAGTGGATTTAGAAGTGCTCTCTCTACAAAGTGGTTTCCACTGTGGAGCTAATGTAGACTTTCTCTATTTGCTTCCATGTGCTGCACACAGATATCGATTAATCATTTTTCTTTATTAGCTAATGTCTTCTTGGTAGTATAATGTGTTTGACTTTCCTTCTGGCTGTGGAGAGTGTGATGCTATAAACTTGACACTGTCAGCAAAAGGATTTGAGAGATAATTTCTTCTGCTAAGAAAATAAACGTTAGAAGGTGATGCTTTTCTTTTTGTCCTTCTCAACCATGTGTTATGCACATGACCTACTGTAAGGCAGAAGACACCGGTAACATCATCCTATCTGATTTTAACCATTTTAGTAGTTCCACAGTGGTCCTAGGATATGTGTGTGTGTGTGTGTGTGTGTGTGTGTGTGTG
>OU015745.1:124297837-124305337 GCA_907169655.1 Acomys percivali
AATTCAATTATGACATTCAGATATAATGCTCCTAAGCTTCATTCAGATTAATCTTTTAATCAGGAGAATAATGCATCTCACTCTAAAATGGTACCAGAATGTTTTGTGATTCTTAACATAATTTTAATTGCTTTAATGGGGGCTGTTTTCTCAAGGAACTATTGCTACTCTGACGATGATAAGTGTAAATTTGAGTAAATGTTTAAATACAGTATTTATTCTTGAATATGTATTTGAGTTTTAATGCAGTCTTTTCCACTTCATTTAAATGGAAATTCTCTCATATAGCAATGAATTAAGAAATATGTCATAACATTTTCTTTTTCCTGCTTCTTAACATCTTCTTCCATATTAAAACTACCTGTAGGTAGTTAGTTACGGCTTCAAAATGGTGACCTAAGGGCTGAAATCATGAGAAATTCAAAATACTCACTCTTTTTCTATATCACTACAAATTAATACTTTAGTAACATCCTTCATCCTTGGAGGGTATGATGGGTAGAAGCAGAAAAGGATGAATCCTCTAAGCTGTACCTACTTCCAAAACCTCTGCCAAACTCCCAATTTCCTGGGCAGTTTCCAGCCTGTCTATAGAGTTTTGAGACCAATTCAGCAATGGAATAGAGAGACAGAAGAACAGAAAATGTTCTGTTAGGTTCACAATGGAGAGACTCAGACACCAGCATCAGCTGAAGAAAGTTAAATCAGTGTGGATTTAAAATTATCTTCATTGTAAATGGTAGCATGTTAACAAAGAAAAATATAAACCATAAGCATTAACAATGTCCACATGGACATGCTATAGAGGGCTATTGTTAAAACTCCATGTTTGTGTACATGCATGTACAGCTTTATAAGGAGTGGTCCATGACAAAGCTATGGTAAGCCCAAACATTACATATTAAAGTGATTTTAATCTACCAAACATAGCCTGGCAGCACAGTACAGTTGAGAGTGTTGGCTTGATCTCATGGCTGGCTAGAAGTCATATTCTGCTACCATGGCCAGGGTCAGAAGATAGATGCTTTATTGTCTTATCTGGATGGATTCTGAGAAGATTTTGGAAAATATCACCTGCAAGTAAGTTTTCTTCTAAATAAATATTGCTTTTGAACAATTGTATAGTTGCAAAAATGTTATGTAGAACCAGCAACAGTCAGTGATCATGTTTACAGGTGTATATAGTCGAATATATTCATCTATATATAAAACAAACAAAAATGCATGGACATATGCATTAATACAACTGTATATTATTCTAAAATAGAAATTATAATGATATATGGGAATCATATTCCAATACTGTTTTATATAATCTGAAAAAAATCAATGAAGCTAACCATTTGTTGATTATGCATTTTAGGTTATTAATTATTTCCTAATTGTTGTCTTCTTACTCAGTACAGTGGTTGTACTTTCTGCCCTAGAGAGCCATCAGTTTCACAGGAGTAAACACTTAGCTTCTGCAGGTGAGAGAGCTCTTAGGGTGACATGAGAAAGCATGGCAGGAAATTAATCTGCACTGAGGGTATCCAAGGGTGTCTGTTCAGAAAAGATTAACAGCTGAGCTAAGTCTCAAAGGCTAAAAGCTTCAGCAACGATTGGAGAGTGTCCTAGAGATGACAAAAAAAGCATTTGACCAATTCAAACATGATTTGCCTAGATCACATTGGAAAATGTGAAAGCCATCTGCCCACAGTAGAGGAAAGTGTAATGAGGCAGGAGTGGTAAGTTCGTGGACTACAGAATTAGGTAGAAATGAATGCTTTAAGTCAGTTTGAATGAAGCTTGGATTTCATCCAGAAAGTATGTAAGTGGTAAGGAAGGGCTTTTAAACTGGAGTGTTGTATCATCATGTTGGGATTGTAGAATGTCTTCCAGTTTTTGTAATAGAGTAGAAGAGATCAAATATTGAATTAGAAAGGTTATTTTCCTTGCTATTGTTATTGACTGTATGTAAACACATACAGGTACACAGTGTGGTAGATTGGATGAAGGGATGAGAATACATGTATTAAGTATGTCTTGTCACCAGTGGTTGATGTAATGGATTAACTGGTGCATGTGAAGTATACAGGAGAAGAAATCTGGCTCTGGATGGATGATGGTATAGCATATGGTTTCAGGCAGAACAGGGGTTTCTTTTGAGTAGGCTAGATTTGAGATTCATATGGGTATATTGAATATCTGTGGTTGACATTTATGTGACATAGAAAAGAAGTCACTAGGTACTAATGCCTGGATAAAAATTTAGATGGAGCACAACTAATGTCTCCACTTAGCTTCAATTAAAAAAATCAAGATTTAAAAATCCTACTGCCAAGGCTGTGTTTTAGATGAACTTAAAGAGATTTTGAAATTCACTGGATGGTCTAGTGGACATGTAAGACAGAGGGTCACAATCTAGAGGCACATAACTGTTAATTTCAACCCTTTTGTGAATAATGCATTTTTGATGTGCTTTTAAATATTTCCAAGGCTCAGAACCCATTCTGCATGAATTAAATTGAAAAACATGAAACATTTTTGTATCAGGTCTATTGAAATATAATCAATAAACTCTACAAGTTTACCAAGTTAAGATTTTTTGATTGTATATGTGGTTCTATGGTAATATGTGTATAAGATTTAGGCATATATCAAATCCAGAAGATGGTGTCAGACCCCTGGTACTTAACTTACAGCTACTTGTGAGTCACCAAGCATAGGTGCTGGGAAATGAGCATGCCCTTAACTATTGAGCAATCCTTCCAGTCTAGAGTTATCATTTAAAGTAGAAATGACAGTATATGACATGATCATTTACCTGGCTTCTTTCTCTTAGCACTGTGTTTACAAGGTTCATGTGGCAGACTCCTTTGAAAGGCTACATAATTTTCCATTGCTATATTTAACCATTCATCAGTGGATGGAGATTTGGGTTACTTCTTCATTTTGACAATGGTGAGTAATGTTACTAAGAACTTTTGTGTCTATGCTTTGTCATGGAACTTTCTTTTTCAGTTATCTTGGGTAATAGCAAATATTGGAATCGCTGACTCATTTTTTAACTCTGCCTTTGACTCTACAGATGCTCTTCTGGACGAAATGATTATTTTTTTCAAAGTATACATAGCACTTTACATTTCTACCCCAGCAATCCAGGTTTTAGTTTTCCCATTTGCTCAGTATCTTTCCTTTTAGCTCTAGCTCTATCACTTGGATGGAAGTAACATCTTGATGCTATTCTGATTTGCATCTCCCTGATGCCCAGTAGTATTTATTGTGCTTTCATGTACTCTGGGGCCGTCTGATGTATCTTTTCAAACTTTGTCCATTTTTAATTGATGTTTTCTCACTTTAATTATAATCATGTGTATTTTTCTGTTATTGGAAAGTGGTTTTTTTTTTTTTTGCGATCTATTAGGTGCCCTTGTATTTATTTAGTGTTATAGAATGTTTGTATGTTCCTGCTAATATTTAAAGTAGATTTTTTTTCCTCTAACTACCTTTTTTTGTATTATAACTAATTGGCTTGCTATTGAAACAGTCAATCTGTCTCGTCCCAGGATGGACTGGTTTTTTTATTTTTATTTTTTATGTTTTTCCCTATAGGTTTACTCAACCTCTCTGTGTATGTGTATTCCAAGGGTCTTACATGTAGACAACATCTGACTGATCCACATTTAAACATCCATTGTGTTCAGTTGGGAGACAGAACTCAAACTTGACATTCGTTACCATCAAATGAAGCTTCCAGTAACAGGATTAGGTTATAACTAATTGAGATGCTGGCCAAAGGGGACTCATGGCCAAGCTGTGGCCAAAATAGTAAGTTGCTCTCTAAAAGATGACAGCAAAATACTGTTGCTGAGGAAAACACTTATACAACTTTTTGAACATGCGGAAGTTGAGCTGGCGCCTACACCAAAACTTCACTTTAAGCTCTAGTGTCTTTGGAAGAGGAAGGTACTCCTCTGCATACTACAAAAACAAGCACCAAACCTGCTATAAACCCCTTGCTCTACAGTGGTGTCCTGCCTGCAAGATATGCCAGAGCAATGGTGACACAAATCCTCCTGTACTAACCAACCAATACTTGATTTGACTTAAGGCCTACTTCATGAGATGAACGCATACCCAATACTACTTGTGTGACCAAAAACCACAGACAAGAGAGCCTGGGGACCTAGGGTAAAACCGAAGACTGTTCTTAAAAAGATTATATCTCAACTGAGGCTCCCTTCTCTCTGATGACTCTAACTTGTGTCAAATTGACATAAAAGTAACCAGGGAATTACCTGTTCTCCTGTAAGTAATTCCAGTGAAGCAGTTGGCTCTCTAAACTGGACTTAGGTGCAATTATTACTTTAGCCTGTATTGATCTCTACTTTGGTAAAGCAGAAGTTTATTCATGTCTCCTCACAAAAAGTCGCATAACAGTGTGTTGTTTCTTGTATATTTGCTTGGTTTTATAGCTAATTTTTAATGATTGTTTTGAGACTTATAATTAATATCTTTATTGTAAAAGTATTGTTCATATTACTAGTAACTTAATTTAAGTAGTACATTATATTTTTGCTTCTATAGCCTGAATCTCTTTCCCTTCCCACTTTTGTAATAATATCATTCAGTTACACCTTTATTTATTATAAACATACCCACTGTGCTTTATAAATATTAATTTATTAAACTGTTTTATTCATAATTTTGTAATTAAAAATAAAACTCCATATATTTAGAATATGATATATAATGCTATGCTCTATGCATATATCTCAGACAAATTAACATATTTATCAGTTCTTCAACATTTTTGTGAGAATGTTAAAATCTACTCTTTTAGTCATTTTGAAATATAGAATTCACATTACAGTTAATTTGGGTCAATATGCCACCCTGTGACAGAGAACTTTTGCTCTTATCTGAGACTTTCTACCTTTGGAGCTACATTTTTTCTTTCTTTTTCTCCAGGTTTGACTGTCTCCCAAAGTTAATGTTCTAGAAATTTGGTCCACAGTGAGGCAGTGTTGGTATGGAAAAATTCTTAGATGGTTGGGCCTTGTGGAACTGGGTGCATGATGGTTCAGCCCACTGACAAGGAGCCGATGCTCCTTTCAGTGGACTGGTTCTCAAGAAAATGAATGCATATAAGTAATGTTGGATACTGGGGATTCCACTTTTGCCTCATTTATTCACCAGACAATCAGTATTTTAAGGAATTAATTAAGTGCTGGAGAGAGGGCTCAGCAGGTTAAGAGCACTGGCTGCTCTTCTAGAGGCCATTACCCATGAAGCTTCTCACAACCATTTGCAACTTTAGTTCTAGAGTGTTTGACACTGTTTTCTGCCCTTCGTGGGCACCAGGCACACATGGTGGGGGAGAGGGTACTGTAGACATGCATGCAGGCAAAACATCCATACTCATAAAAGTTTATGAAATTAATTTTATTAAAGAAAAATAACAAGGAAATGAAATAAAAGCCAGAAAGATGCCTCAGTGGATGGAGGAATTTTCTATGTAAGTATGGAGCCTTTGGTACTCAGAACCCACATAAAGGTGTGAAGATAAACCTACTTACCAAAAAGTTGTCTTCTGACCTTCACATTGGTTGTGTGACATGCAAAATCACACATCACACACACACACACACACACACACTGACAAACATGTATTTTTTAAAAGAGAGATTTACAATCTACATTATAATCATGAATTAGAATAATTAATATTAATATTCATACTTCTTAGAGAAGTTTACATATCTAATACAATTCTATAAAAAAGCAGATTAAATAATTTTACATGAATAGAAAATATAATTAAAACTGTATAGAAGTGGGAAGGCTTCTAAATAGTCAAAGTGATCTTAAGCAAAAAGCACAAAGCTGGAAACATCATACTCTCTTATTCAAAAGTTTTTATAGTGCTACTGTAATAAAAACAACATGGGGTACTATAATAAAACAGACATTTAAAAATGGGACAGGATAGAAAACCCAGAAATAAACCCATGTATTTATGGTGAGTTGGATTTTGACAGATGCGCTGAGATGATACAACAGGGAAATGATAACCTCTTTAATACATGATGCACATAGTGGGAACTCAGCCCTAACCCACTGTAGCTACTGGGTATATGGCTTTGTCCAAGTTACTCAAGCTGCTTCAGCCTCACTTCTACCATATGGACAACAGCTGTAATTCAAGATTATCAGGAAGGTAACACGAGCTGCTGTCCAGGTTTTGCAGCAAAGAGTCCTCATTCTGCCTCTTATGTTGTTTAAAAAATGGAAGTTATCTTATTAATAAGTCTATCTTATCATATATAATTTTTAAAGAATATATAATCACTCAATTCTCTTCCAGCTCTGACTAGTGAGCCTCTGATATTTTTGAGTTCAACACTACTTGTCATATCTTTTGGGGGCTGATGTATATTTAGAAATTGCTTGGGTTAAGCCAAGCACTCTTTATATGGCAGTTTTGATAATTTTTAAAAAGGCATTTAAAATTTCAAGGCACTGTCCCTGACTCTCTTGCTTACTCATGGGACCCTTATTCTCTCACTGGATTGTGTTGTCTTGCCTTGATATGATGGTATGTACCTGGTCTTGTAGCTTGTTATGCAGTGTTTGGTTAATGTCACTGAGAAGCCTGTTCTTTTTTGAGGGAAGGCCATGTCAGAGTAGAACTGTGAGAGAAGAGAAGGAAGCCTGGGGAAGAGACTGGGGGGAGGGGAGGGAAGGTAAACTGTGATCAGAATGTAATATATAAGAGAAGAATAAAGAAAATACATATAAAAATATTTCAAGGAACCAACACACAAGTACACTTAAGAAGGCATCTCTGCCTAAATGGAGAGGCCTTTGAAATAGACGGGCTTATTTCCTTGACATGTGAGAGAATGCTCACTGAAGATTAAATCCTTTCAAAACAGACTTTGAGAAGAGGCCCACCTGGCATAGTGCCAGATGTTAAAGACTGGAACCGTATTTTCAGAGCTGATTGTCATCCTTTACATCTCTCTGAATGCTTATAACTGCTGGTTTAGGGTGAGTGCAGAGACTGGAAATAGTAGGCTCCAAATCCAAGAAGGCAAAACCTGAATCCCTAGCATGCCCAAGGGACAAGTAAGAAGCAGAATTGCATAGGATACATGTGGACTGGAAAAGAAAGTATAAGTCCAGGACTGGATGCTCAGCTAAGGGAGTCAGGGAAGCAGGCGAGCCATTCTGAGCTGGTCCAGATGAGAAGACCAGACCAGAGAGGTTACTTCTTCCCAGAGGTGGTGTTCCTTGTCCCACAAGACTAACATACTGCTTTTTGGTGCTTGTTTTGTTTTTATTTTCTGAATTCACTAATGTGTTTGGATAGATTAGACAATGTATGATTTAACCCCTTACCCCATTTCATACAGGAATTACACATGCTTGCTCAGTTTCCACTTGTGAGCTAATGCTTTAAATGTTCAGGGAAAAGAAAACTGAAATGTGTTATTGCTGCTGAAGATATTTGAG
>OU015745.1:124310337-124336275 GCA_907169655.1 Acomys percivali
TAGAACAGGAAAAGCAAAATCAATCAAGCATGAAAAACTTTGATCGTAACAATTTTAATGGGGACCAAAGAATGTCTTTATAGTTAATATAAGCCTGTGTAAAGAATGCATGAGCCTAACCCGTCAGGTGTGCTATTTCTCCTTCCCCGTGTATAGTATACTTCTTGAGAAAATTCAAATTAGTACTCTTGCTAAGGAAGGAACACTTGAAACCCCAAGCCTATTTTAGGTCTTATAACTTGCTTTATTCACTCAGGCCAAGCTCTTACAAGAGCTAACATTTGGCTGAATCTATGCTCTTCTACCTTAAAATGCTTAGCCATTCTGAACCAATATCAGCACATTTTCCTTTGCACCGTGTCATGAGTCTGATTGTTCAGAGATCTCTCATTATGTACCTCCCTTTCTGTCTCGCTTGCTTCATCAGTGACTAGAACGAGTGCTTCCGTAATAAGCTGAGGATAACATATTCAGATTCCTATCATGTGAATCCACTCTTTATAGTTCAATAGGGAAGCTTTGTGTGGACATACGTACACAAAGCATGTGCGTATGTACCCATGTGGAAATGTGTATTTTCAGGGCAAACTTTATTAGGAGCAATTTGTTTTAATTGATATTCACTGGGCTTCGTTCCATTGTTTATTGTTAGCTACTCATGTGTAGAGTTGGTTGATATCAGTAGCACAAACATTTGTTTCAGATAAATGGCGTTTCAGTTGGATAGATTTTAATTAAGCAGCCTTTATTGTACAAGTAGTTGTGTTTGCAATTATGAGGAAAAACCGCTTTAAGTTCTAGCTCTGTTATCCAGAATTGGAACTTGTTCTGTGACCTTGACTAAGATTTTTCTGTGAGTTTCCAAATTATTTGGATGTAAAAATAAGGAGTAAGAAATGTTTCCAATGTAATATGGTAGCCTATTATTTTTATTTTTTTACTGAAAATGCCTGTGCATGTGCATGTGCGTGTGTGTGTGCATGTGTGTGTGTACCAGAGGTCCATGTCTGGTAACTTTCTCTCTGCTGCTTCTTAGTGAACTTTCCAGAATCACCCAACTTCAGCCCCCATACTGGGGCTGCAGGTGTGGGACATGATGGACTCAGGTTATGGGTATCTGCATTCAAGTCTTCATGCTGGCTCTGTAATCTCGCAAGGCCCCTTCCTCTGTTTCTTATATTGATAATTATGATGATATTTAGGAATCCACAAAATCCTGCATACCATTCCTTTTTCAAAATCCTTAATTACATTTACAAAGACCCTTTATTCAATTGAAGTAGCACCCACAGGGTCCCCTAATTTAGTGCCTGCTGTCTTTGGAGCAATATCCCAGCCTACTTTCTTGGTAGGTAAAGTTTTTCATGGGGGCGTACCCCTTGGACTAGTGTCTCGATATAAGTGAGTATATACCATTTGACTCTTTTTGCTTCTGGGTGAACTCACTCATTATGATAATTTCTAGTTCAATCCATTTGTCCACAAATTTCGGAAATTCCTTGTTTTTAATAGCTGAGTAGTATTCCATAGTGTAAATATACCACAGTTTCTTTATCCATTCTTCTACTGAGGGACACATAGGCTGTTTCCATGTTCTGGCTATTATGAATAAGGCAGCTATGAACATGGTTGAGCATCTGTCCCTGTTGTGTGGTAGTGCATCTTCTGGGTATATCCCAAGGAGTGGAATAGCTGGGTCTTGAGGAAGCCCTATTCCCATTTTTCTGAGAAAGCGCCAGATAGATTTCCAAAGTGGTTGTACTAGTTTGCATTCCCACCAGCAATGAAGGAGTGTTCCTCTCTCTCCACAAAACTTTACCTACCAAGAAAGTGGGTCAGAGAGGAGAAAATCCTATTGAGACTTTAGAGGTGAGAAGTCTGGGAGAATGAGGAAATAGAAGGATCCAGAGGGTCCTGGAAAAATACAGGCGAGTCTGGGCCCTGGAGTCCTCCTCAAACTATGGCACCAGCCAAGGAAAATATAGGCAGTAAACTTCGAACCCCTACCCAGTCTAGCCGATGGACAGGACATTCTCCACCGTTAAGTGGAGAAGGGGATCTGACTTTCACACAAACTCTGGTGCCCCATATCGGACCATGTCCCTTGGATGGGGAGGCCTGGTGGCACTCAGAGGAAAGATAATAAGTCACCAAGAAGAGACTTGATACCCTAGGAGCATATACAGGGGGAGGAGGTCCCCCTCAGTCACAGACATAGGGGAAGGGAGTAGAGGGGGAAGCGGGAGGGAGGAAAGAAAGGGAGGATACAAGGGATGGGCTAACAATTGAGATGTAATATGAATAAATTAATAAAAAATAATGGAAAAAAATATCTCAGCCTACTACATTTGCTTCATCCACTTTTCATTATTGACCAAGCAGTGAGATACGGGATGGTATCAGATAGTACTTTTTTTCATGGTCATTGATACAGGGATGATTTGTGCTGGAGAATTATACACTGAACAAGACCCTGAAAGAAATGCTACTTATGTAGTTGGCTTTGACATCTTCTAGAATCTAATCATCATTTATGAAACTCACCTGCACAAATGTGAATTGTCTAGCGCAAAGCCTGGTCATTATGCATTTGATCATTCCCACTTTATGAATTTACTTTTGTCTTCCTTTGGCCCTGCCTTTACAGTACTATTTACTTCTTCCTCGTGTGGGATATAAGCACCTCCTGATGGATTCATTTTGGTGTAGTTGAGTCTAACTATGCCAGAGGAGGGGAAGATGACTAAGTAGGCTATGATAAGATCTATAGCATCCAAAGTCAAAAGCCTGCAGAATGGTTTCTGGTATCATTTGTAACATCATCCCTAATACATAGGGAGAATGTGTTTTCATCGTTCCTTAGATAACAACAGCTAAACTGGTAGCAACTTTACTGCTGATCAAGGAGGAATCTTCTCATTTATTAGTTTACTTTCTTTTTGATTGCTTAGTAATTCTATTCTAAGCATGAAAGAGAACAGCTCTTCCCTACAGTGGAGTTGTGATTTACTTCCTACCATGTGACAGACATTATGTATAACAGCTTGTCTAATACAGCTTCTATCTTTGCCTTTATGTTTCTAATTTTCTAAAGAATTTGAAAATTCATCCAAATAGCAAAAATCTGTGCGTAATAATTTAATAGAACCAAAGTCACACAAAGGACAGGTTAGTTGAGAGAGAGTAGGGTAAGAAAAACAACAATACTCAAAATTGCATAAATGTCCTCTTGCTCCTCCCATGTTCTGGGGGCTAATGGACTGTAGCAATTCATCAGTCATTCTAATAGTCTTTTAACTTCTGTCACAAAGCCTACTAAATGCTAACATGTTAAATGCTTAATATTTGAAAATGTATTTCCAATTAACCATGCAAATTATCCAGGCATCTATATTTTGAAATAAATTCCCTCAAGACTTAGAGTTCTCGGGTTTTGTATATGAGAGACAAATGTTAATGAGTTGTACTGTATATAAAATATAAATTTTAATTAAAGCATTTTGGATAAGAAAAGTTGCTAATAAAATCCTAGTTTGTAACTTATAGCAATCTTATACAAACTCCAAAACAGCTATTAATGTCAGACATTTCTGATTCAATGCTAATCAGCTAAAATATGCTCTTGTATCATTCTGTTTTAGTGTATAGTTAATGGGTGAGTATTAATGTTGGGAGATGTCTATTGCCTAATAGAAATGACCCTATATTTCATATAAAGGAACTGTGGGTGTGGCTATTTCTTAGGAGGGTATTTTGGGTGGCTAGATTGGCCTGAATGGCATTATGATGGTATCTTATTATTACACCCGGCCAGTTGCCACAGTTTCAATAACTCTTAGCTTCTGGGAAAAAGAATTATATATGTAGGTTCGTGAAACAGATAAGATGTTGAAAATTTATAGGGCGTATGTTTTGGTGGTATGAAGTGGAAAGGCTTTATTTTTCTCCTTTCTGGAGTTACTTGACTGTCACCAGGGACGGAAGTGGAGAGTAAGATAGAAGTAAATGACCTGAGACCATTTACATGTAGTTAGAGTGGAGGCATAGAGCAGTGCTCACTGGATTCAGGAATGGCCCAAGTAACTAGTGCTCTTGAGGGATAAAAGAATGTGTCACCATAATTCCCTACAGGAAGCAGACGACACAGTCAAGCAAAGATACTTTAAGGGAGTCTTATTTATAAGGAAACTAAATACAGAAATGAGAGCAGAGTTGAAAGGAGAAGAACCAAAGATGGTAGAAGGAAGTGAGTGTACAGCCTTAAGGGATGAGGGAATGAGACCTTGTGAGAATCTAGGAAGAACTGTGTTTAAAGTAAGCTGGCAAGGACTGACAAGAGACATTTTATTAAGGAGGACGCCTAGCACTAGGTAATTTTATGGGGCTCACTTTCCCCTCTGTCTCTCCATTCCCCTCCTGGAGCTGCCCATTCCCTGAGCCCAAGAGGTATCTCAAATGCACAGATCCAGGATGGAGGCCACATAGTGAGCTCTGAGAGAATAGTAGAGCTTCTTCCCATGGTACTGTCCATCTCAGTGGACACTACGTCACACTAACATTTCAGACATTTCATAGCCTAGAACATATTTAATTACATTCTCTGGGCATCATATGTCCCCAAAATCCAGCTTGAGGTTGAGAGCCCTGCATGAGGTGAACTGGACAGAGATAAAAGAAGTCACAAACATCTGATGTGGCATAAATGTCACACCAGCTATTTAAATACTATTTTTTTTCTTTTTCAGGCATTTGTTTAAACCACATTCTGTATTCCCATGGTTTCTTTTATAGTTTTTTTCCATCTCAACAAAGTTTCAAGCACCATAGTTACTTCCTCAGTATACTTAATGATCTGCATTCATCTGCAGTTAATCACACATTAAAAACAAAAACATAGACAAACATGATAAGACAGTTCCTTCTCATTCCTCTCTCAGTTTTGTGTTGAGGTGGGGCATAGTTGTGTGATTGAGATTTCTGTAGTTTTTGTTGCTAAAGCAACCCTTAAGATTTCACTTTGGTATGTGGTTTGCCTTCTAATTACAGTCTCTAGTAAAATACTTAAACATCACTTCCTGAACCTCGGATTCTAAGGTACAATAAAAATTCGAAGGGGAATATGTTTGTTTCTGTAGAGAGAGGCAGATTTCCCCAACCCCTAGGGCATTTTCAGTGAATGCTTGAGGAAGAAATGAGTAAAGGTTTGAAGAATAAACAGTTGCAGAAAACAAAGTTACGGCTGCACATAAGGCCATGTAGCCTTCGGGTATGAGCACTTGTGTATCTCCTTTTGTTGAGTTCTCTATATTTTTATGAATATGCATATCAGGGAAAAGCCTTCCATCTGCTTCCTTTTAGCTGATTCCATCACATTCGGAGTTTGTGCATCATTATTGAGCTTCAGCAAAAGATGATCATTTACATTATATATGGATATAAAAGAGAGAACGAGTTGATGAATTGCAAACAAGTAAAATTTATATGGACAAAGTATGCCAGAAGTGCTTTTCACCCCCATTTTCCTCTGAAAATGGCAGAGTTCCTGCCCATTTTATTGGCCTGGTGCCCATGAACTTAAAGAGAAAATGGTCCTCTTTGCCTTGTGCCCTATAGGGAAACAGTGTCCTGAACTTAGACTCATGTGGGATCCAGAAGGTCAAAGACATCACAGAGTATACTAAAACCAGTTGTTTTTTTCTTTATTGTTTGTAAAGTTTTAAAATATAGGATGAAGCAAAACTAAGTGTTGGAAACGGAGATGTGAGAGGTTTTCATAATGCAGATGTAAAAGGAGAGTAATGGAAAGCACATATACATTTTTTGTAACCTGTTAGCACTTTGATGTCCCTATGGCAACCTTCTGCCTAAATGTGTATAGGATGTGTGTGTGTGTCTCTGTGTGTGTGCGTGTGTGTGTGTGTGTGTGTGTGTGTGTGTGTGTGTGTAAGTATTTAGAGTTAGGCTGCCTTCCTAAGGGCTTCTCTATTGACTGTAGCTCAATCAGCCGAGGTTCGATAATTTATGAGAAGCCAAGCCTCATGGCAATGACAATCCCAGCTTTAATTTTTCACTCATTAAAGTAAACAATCACTTATACATTTAATAATTCATCATGAAAAAATAATTACTCCTCTCACGTCCCAGAGTATAGAACCAAGACTAGGTGCAGAACAGTCTCTTTCTGAATTATTTTGGTGCTGAAAAAGAAGTAATGTGTCCCATAAAAACTGATAGAGACCTGAGTTCTCTAGAACCCTCATTCAGTGCTTCTGCCCAACACAGTTGTCCTGTAGACCTCAGGAGGTTTATGTTTAAAAAAATTTCAGGATCCTATAAGTATGTACCCGTATGATCAGAGAATGAGGACTGCTTTCCTCTTATAACCAGAGCTAAGTAGGGAAAATGAAGTTCTAAATACACAAAGTGTAGTCGCTTTAACACAAATGCTACATGCACTGTGTTGAGTATCTTGTATACATATACATAATTTGTACCATTTTTCGATGAAGAAGAATCACCTTTTGGTGATAAATGCCTGAGTGTAGTCACAAAGTTCTTGAAAACATATACTTCACCTCCATAACCCCTAGTTTGTAGGTCTACATACACAGAGTGCTCAGAGGAACTCAGTTGTTAACTGGAGCTAGAGCCAAGGCAGGATTACCTCTATTTTATTACCTTATCAAAGTTAGAAGCTGCTATTATTTTTAACCTCTATTAAGATCTCATTTGTTTATATCTGAACCTTTTCATAAATTTTGCACAGCTTCTCACTTTACCAAGAATATTTGAAGCCTCAATGCTAATCAGATAAGAAGTCTTTTGGTGGCAGTATGTAGTAGGGCTTGTGTGTAAGAGGAGGAAATAACTAAAATTTCATCATATATTGTTCTCAGAACTTATGCTTCAAGCGGAAATTTCTCAACTTTAAATGTCATCAATTTTGCCACACTCAGGAAGTTGCAAAACATTCAGCTTTAACCTCAGTGAAATAGAACTTGTCTGAAACCTAATAATCAGCTACCGATCATTTTCTTTTTAAGTTTTTTTCATCTATCTCCTTTAGCAATATGATTAAAAAATAAAAAGCGACTAATAACATACTTTTAGTTAAGGATTATGTTAAGCTTATAAATATCATTATAGAATAAATGGAAAACTGGAAATAAAGTGGTCTGAGTATTGCATTTGTAAAAGAAAAAAACAACTGTTGATTCTGATGGTGTAGACCTATAATGCCAGTTCCTCAGGAGGCTGGGGCAGGAGGATCACAGAGATTAAGGCCACCCTGGACAGTCTAGTGGATTTCCATAGATAGATAGATAGATAGATAGATAGATAGATAGATAGATGAAAGTCAGTGATATAGTTCTTGCCTTACATGTGTATAGCACAAGATCCGATCCCAAGTATTGAATCTTGCATTTATATTAGAAAATTTTGTTGATTTGGTGGGGATAAAATTTTTCTAATCTAGTCATAGCTAAATTTTCAAATATAGAAATATAGGAGGCCTGTGGGATCCATTAATCACTGCATACTAGAACAGTTTGAAGCTGTATATAACTACCTGTGAGCTACTAGGTCACACAGGTAGATTCTGTTGTCTTCCTAATGACATTGTTGGGTCCAACAGACCTCCTTTATTGACCAAGTCTAAATGATGTATGTAATTGGACATCTTGCCAGGTTTAAACCTACAGAGCCAATAAGAGTATCCTGTAAAGATTAGCATCATGGCTTTCTATCTTCTCATCTTCTTTTAAAGGGCTCAGACTCCACTCTCAGAAAGAACAGCACAAGATTCAGGTTCCGTGGCTCACTTACTTTGGGTGAACCTGCTCATGCCTTTCTGCCTCGCTCCCTTCAGTGTTCTATGTGGGTAACAGGTGAGAATCCACTTTCCTTCTCCTGATTTCGCCTCTTTTGCATGGACTAGACTGAGGCCGGTTCTCCAGAGACTTCGTAAGTAAAGAAAATGCCCCCAAATTTTGGATGGGGACATATTCGTATAGACATGCCCTCATTACAGCCCATCTCCACATGCAGCCCTTTTTCCTGGCTTCTTTTTGTTTTCCACTTCCCTCTCTTCTCCCTTTTGTAAGATCTCAGATTTTCTTTGCTATTGTCTCCTCAAAGCCTCAACAGAATGCAACTAGATCCTCAACTGGCCTGAAGCTTTCAATTTCAAGGGATAGAAATTGTGGAAGAGTTTAACTCATTAGGAGATTGGCATTGTTTTATTACTCCGTGGTTACTTTACAATCTAGAATTCCCTTTCATCACCATAAAAATGTTACACTCTCTTCAACAGAAAGGACAGTGAGCATAGTTTACTATAAAAGATGATGCCAGTACCTGCACTGTGTCCAAAAGGAGCTTCTAGACTATCTACTGAGAGTGGTCACATAGTCAGGAAGGAGCTTTCTTTGCTGAGGAGGGAGTAGAGGTGAGGTGACCATGTGTATCACACGTGCATCACACCTGAAGTAACACTGCTTGTTAACTTAGATCTGTTAAAGATGACAGTGACATCTACTGTGTTGTCCTCAGCATTCAGAACATCTTTTCTTGCCTGGGTTATCTTATTAACCTTTTATTTATTTACATTTTAAGTGTGTGTATGTGTGTGTGTGTGTGTGTAACTGTATGAACATATGTGTGTAAGGGTGTCCATGAATGCCAAGTTAAGGTACTGGTTGGTCTCTTGGAGCTGGAGTTACAAATGCTTGTGCACCAACCATCTTGGTTTCTGTAATCCAATCTCCAGATCTCATGATTTGAGGAACAAGCAATCTTTGTTTGTTTGTTTGTTTGTTTGTTTTTCGGGACAGGGTCTCTCTGTGTAGCCTTGGCTGTCCTGGACTCACTTTGTAGACCAGGCTGGCCTCGATCTCACAGCAATCCGCCTGCTTCTTCCTCCCAAGTGCTGGGACTAAAGGTGTGTGCCACCACGCCCAGCTGAGCAAGCACTCTTAAACGCTGACCATCTCTCCAACTCCACATTTTATTTAAAATATTTTAGATGATTTGGAGGTATTTGCCTATATGCCTTTACTCTTACCAACCTATATTAACAAACTGTATGCCACTTTGATATGGGCAATAATTGCCATGTTCAATAAACTCTAGCAACTATTTTCTACATGTTCCTCCTGTGCTAGATTTTGCTAGATACAGGGTATTTAAAAGCCTAGCCAAATAAATTCTGTCATGAAGAGAGCACAGTCTTGTGTAAAAGCAGCTATCACGTACCTTCATGTTTTGAAGGCTATGACTAGGTTCCTGTGGTCGGTCATGCCCTGAAAGGTGAGGGCAGAGATATGACTCACTAAGTAAGTGAAAAGGCCATGGCAAAGGGGTTATGTCTGTTCACATGTCCTGCCAAATTTTATTAAAGGCCATCAGATGCTTTGAGCAAGGAGAATTATTTTATCTGAGTCATACAGATTATTCTAGAGCCTATGCGGGCATGGATTTGAAGATGGGATGTTGATTGGAAAGACATTACAATATTCCACACTGGAGTCCAAAACGTCGTAGCAGCCCTGTGTATGAGTGGATGTCATGAATCTGGAAGAGTTTCTAGAGATACGATCCACAGAACTTCCCTAGTGAATCTGTCTGAGCAAAGAAAAATAAAAATCTCCTTATTTCAGTAAGTAGCTCTTGGTTTCAGGGGGGAAGAAAGGTGGGTTAGAAATAAAAGAGGAGAGATGATTTTATAGTGAAAGTGAAGGAATTGGGCATATCAAGCTGAAATCTGGAGTATTCAGGAAGGTCAGTAACACGGTTCTGGGGCGAGGAGATTGTTTTGGAATCACCATTCAGTCTTAACTAAGGACTGGCTATACAATGTGGTCTGATAGAAACTTTGTTTTTGTTTGTTTGTTTTCATTAATTCACTTATTCAATAACTTTATAGCCTCATCTCAGGCCCCTTTGTCCCTCCCAGTCCCACCCTCAAAATCCCTTCCTCCACTCCCCATCCACTTCCTCCAAGAGAAGGGAAGCCCCTCCCCTTGAGTGTCAGCCCACCCTAGCACATCAAGTCACAGCAGGACTGAGCCCATTCTCTCCCACTGAAGCCACCAAGGCAGCCCAGCTAGGGGAAAGGGATCCAAAAGCAGGCAATAGAGTCAGAGACAGCCCCTGCTCCAATTGTTAGAAGATTTCTTTAAAGTATATCAAAATACTTTAAGTATATTTAGTCTAACAAATACAATATGTACATAGTTTATTTTATTATTATTAGATATAGAAAATTTAAAAATATTTACATATAAAGATAAACCATCCATAGAATTATTTTTACTAAACCAAAACAGTATATTGTTAACTCTATCTGTATATCAGATAACAGAATGAAGAACTAAACAGAATATTGTTACTAAAATTCCACCTTTGATCAGAATAAAATGTTAATCTCAGCCTTTATTTTCCCAGTACTTAAAAAAAATGAATGTATATGCTAACTGTAGAAATTAGTTCATCTGAAACTCCTTCTATAATTTATTCAAATATATATTACGCTTAGGAAATAAAGGCAAATACAGCACATTCCATGCATTGGATTGCATTATATCTTTTTTCCTAAGATAGGCAGGTGAACTTTAACACATAGTATTTAATAAATATACATTTTATGCACACTCATTGGGAATTTAGAGATATAAATTTGCATGTACAATTACTCAGGCTAAAACACCTTGCACTTGGGGATGTATTTGGATCCCTTCCATTCCTGTCTCTACTGTAGCACAGGCAGAGTGCGAATGGAATTCAGCTGTCGGGATGGCCTTGAGAATGTGGCTTCAGTTCACTGGACTCTGTGATGGCAATCTTCTGTACCATGTCAGGGAGATTTTCTGACTCTAGATCTTCTTTGCCATTATCTGAGTTTCCTGACGAGATATAGCAGCCAGAGTCCCTTGGGCAGTCATCTACCTGCGATTTACTTAAGCCATCTGGGCTTGCAGACAGAAGTCCAGCTTCACTTTCTTGTTCTGCAGTGGCTGTAAATGGGAAAAGTGCAGTGGTTAGGGAGAGCCAAGATAAGTTCTATATCATCAGTTTTAAGCATTATCCTATTTCAACTATTCCAACCTTTACTTTAATAAAATGGAAATGCCTGTGAGTAAAATACATATTTGTTTGTTATAAATGAGATGTGTACATTCAGATATTCAAACTCTTGGAAGTAAGCAGCTGCTTGTCACTGTTCACTTTTATTTTCATGTCATCCATGTGAACTGCCTACATGAGCAAATCCCAGTATGGACTCTCATTTTACATTAATAATAAGTTGCCAAAGAAAGCAGATTGTATCCACAGTATGACAGATGCCTGGTCCAAATATTCTTTAAAGGATCATTAGAAAAGTCATGTGTAGTTTGAAATATAATCCATGTGATCTTGATGAACCATTCTGGAATTGTGAATATGTGGATAAGTAACTAAAAGATCACTCACTGTGAGCAACTATACAACAGCTCTTCAAATACTTGGAATTTAGCTAATATTATTTGAATTATCCAAATTTCTCCTATAACTTCATTCACCATAAAAGCAGACATGAGGGAAAATGGCAGCTTTTTTAGTATAAAAATCAGAATTTCCCGGATCTACTTCACAATACTTTAGTTTGCCTTATGTGTCTTTGTAATTCTAATAATAGCTTATTTCATGATTGATTCACTAAAGCATTTTTGTACACAAAAAGTATTATCTTTTACAAGGAAGAGTGTCAGAACTTGAACAAAAGATATCTCTACAGAACCTAATCAATCTTGTCTAGTCTAACTCCTGTCAGGGTTCCTTTACCATCAGCCTTCTTGTTGTCAATATGAAGTGTCTTTGTCCTCTTTGATACCAGGGATAGATGCTTCTCTGCTCTTCAGACAGAAAAGGCATCTCTAGTTGCCATCTCTTAGCTCTTAGCTAAGCATCCCGTGCCTTCACCCAAAAATGTGGATTCTTCCCTTTGTCACTTTTCCTTGCCCTGAGACAGCCAAGCATGTAGATTTGTAGTTGAGGCTAGAAGTGTGCCTTCAATTCTTACTTGCCCTGTCCTGCACTTACTCAGTTCCAGTTAGAGGAAATTAAAGCAGATCTTCCAAATTCACAAATGTTTCCAATTGACTCATATAGTGATAACTGAGTTGTTTTTAGGACCCTGTCTTTATCTTACACACCATGTACTGTTTTCCAATGCTGCATCTTGCCAATGTTGGTTTATGTTCTGCCACCTACCCACTCAATCCTCACCAGCCTCTGATAGACGTGAGACCCGAGCCCTGGTGATTGCGGGTAAGCCTTTATGTAGTAAACTAACTTCCTTTTCATGTATCAGAATAGTAGTAGATATGCATGACACTTAGATAAATTGAGAGAACAATGTTAAAATATTTTCCCATTCTGTAGTTGCATGATAAGTTCTTGTTGAGACTGGCTGAAGAACCACTTCCTAGTCTCCTTGTATTCAAAATAAAACACACCAGTTCCTTTAACCCTTACCTAGAGAGTATTATTTTCAAACCACAAAGCCACATTTATCCCATTCTCCTGAATAGATTATTCCTGACATATAATATGAGTACATTATATAACATATAAATAATATTCTCCTTATAAATGTTTGACACAACTTTCAAGTATCCTGGTACCTGGCCTTTGAAGCCTGGCAGTGTTAATAGTTTGAGGAAAAGGTTCAGCTGCCTTAAAGCATTTGTTGTTTATTAGTGAAGACCCTTAAGTTGTAGGTGCTTTACTTAGCACCTGGACTTGATGAGGCTCCATCGCTTGTCTTTCCAAGAGCTCCTTTTACCAGCAGGCAGCTAAGTGTGGACATCACTTTCTTTTTTGTTTTTAATTTTTTAAATTAATTTATTCATATTACATCTCAATTGTTAGCCCATCCCTTGTATCCTCCCTTTCTTTCCTCCCTCCCGCTTCCCCCTCTACTCCCTTCCCCTATGTCTGTGACTGAGGGGGACCTCCTCCCCCTGTATATGCTCATAGGGTATTGAGTCTCTTCTTGGTGACCTATTATCCTTCCTCTGAGTGCCACCAGGCCTCCCCATCCAAGGGACATGGTCCAATATGGGGCACCAGAGTTTGTGTGAAAGTCAGATCTCCTTCTCCACTTAACGGTGGAGAATGTCCTGTCCATCGGCTAGACTGGGTAGGGGTTCGAAGTTTACTGCCTATATTTTCCTTGGCTGGTGCCATAGTTTGAGGAGGACCCCGGGGCCCAGACCCACCTGTATTTTTCCAGGACCCTCTGGATCCTTCTATTTCCTCATTCTCCCAGACTTCTCACCCCTAAAGTCTCAACACCCATCAGAATGGCTAAGATCAATAACTCAACTGACACCACATGCTGGCAAGGATGTGGAGAGAGAGGAACACTCCTTCATTGCTGGTGGGAATGCAAACTAGTACAACCACTTTGGAAATCTATCTGGCGCTTTCTCAGAAAAATGGGAATAGGGCTTCCTCAAGACCCAGATATTCCACTCCTTGGAATATACCCAGAAGATGCACTACCACACAACAGGGACATATGCTCAACCATGTTCATAGCTGCCTTATTCATAATAGCCAGAACATGGAAACAGCCTGCGTGTCCCTCAGTAGAAGAATGGATAAAGAAACTGTGGTATATTTACACTATGGAATACTACTCAGCTATTAAAAACAAGGAATTTCTGAAATTTTGGACAAATGGATTGAACTAGAAATTATCATAATGAGTGAGTTCACCCAGAAGCAAAAAGAGTCAAATGGTATATACTCACTTATATCGAGACACTAGTCCAAGGGGTACGCCCCCATGAAAAACTTTACCTACCAGGAAAGTGGGTCAGAGGGAGAAAATCCTATTGGACATCACTTTCTAATGAGTTGCTTTTGTCCTGCCTCTGCCTCTTCATCATGTTGCTACTGAAAAGAAACTGAAAAGTCAGTTCTGTGTCCCGTTGTCCTGGCACTTTTTGGAGGAGGCTAGCCACACTAGTTCTTTTGTAAACACCCTGCCACATTTGCAGAAACCACCTTATTTGAAATATCATCCTTTAGTCATGCTGGTGGACAAAAGGCCACATGGTCTGAGATTAAGTGTAGGTCTGTTACCTCAATATAAAACAAAGAGCCCTTAGCTAATTCTGTTCAGAATGACATTCTCAGTAAAACCTGGAATCATAAGACTAATTTGTTCCTGGCCGAGTGTCTTATCCAGGCTGAATAGAATTTTGGAGCAATTCTGAAGGTAGAAAACTTAGGCTCAAAAGCCACTGATTTCCAAAATTATCTCCTTTTCTTCTTAAAAAGAAAACAAAACAAACACTTAGCTTCTGTTTTCATCCTCAAAAGCCTATACAAGTTCACCCCAAAGGTCACAAAACAGCCAGGGAAAAGCCGACTGCCAGAGCTCTTGCTTTAGTAAGGTGCTCTTTTCTTTCCACCTGTGACTGCTGTCTCAGGCTTTCTGAATTCTAGGAATGCTTTGTTTTAAATACAGGTTCTTTACAGTGAGAGGCCCTTTCATCTGCAATTTTTGTGAAGAAAGAAAGTAGTTTCTCAGTCTGAACGTTAAGCAGCACAGTAATTTACAGAACAGCAGCGATTTGCTAATGGTTTCCTCGTCAAGTGAAAACATGACTGCTCTCCTCAGATGCTTCCCACCAGGCCTGCAATAATTTCAGGCAGGTTATCAGCTGGAGCCCCTCAACTGTAACTATAAAAAGAAAAGGCAGGCCATTATACAGCTCTAGAGAGAGCACGGCTCCTTAGCACCCAGGCTGTGTATTGAGAGGGACAGATTTCCTCACATGTCTTTTTATCCCAATACTAGAGTCAGGGATTGGTACAATTGCTGGTGTTAGGCGTCTATTGTTGTTTTATTTCTTTGGGCTTTCTTTTTGCCTCCAGGGAAAATAAACTCATAGTAATGCATTCCCATTTCCTTTCTAAGTCATTTAGACCCTGAAGGTGTAGGTGAAACCTGAGCAAGGCTAAGCGGCCTTCCTAGAAACTGAAACCACAATCCGTATCCACTGTGTCCTGCAGTCCAGTTGTCTCAACTAACCAGGCAAATAACACACTGTAAAAAGAAATAGTTTACGGCCAAAATTATGAACTTCCCAAAGGATTTCCGGGTGTATCTTTAAACACTAAAACATTTCAGGTGGTATGCCAAAACAAAACAAAACAAAAAAACCCAAACAACTACAACAACAACAAAATACCCATCAATAACAAAAGAACACATATTCTTCTATTCTATGTTATTCAAATTATATAAGAGCATATTAATAAACAAATGGAAGGATTCAAATAATATATTTATTTCTTAAATATCTGTAATATTTTATATTTCATTTTTAGGTAGTGGAAAAGTTAAAATAGATATTTTACTCACTATGGCTACAGAATGGTTTGCAAATTTCCCAAAAGTTATCCATTTTCAAATGTGAGTATGAAGAATTATCAGTAATTGTTGATATGTTTCTCTTATTGCAATTAATAGCAACAACAATAAACATTTTAGTAATTCAATTCTGTGTTACGTAATGAAAATATGAAATAACATGTTAAGAAAAGATTACTTTGAAAATATTTTATTTCTTACCAAAAATTTTAGAGAATTATATAAAGTCCATGAATCAAAACTCATATATTTAAGATTGTCATCAATGTTGAAAAATGGTGTGGTGATTAAAACATAAGACAGCTAATATAATTATTCATAAAATAATTATATTGGAGTTGTGACATTTAATTAATTAAGTGTAGGCAGTCTCCGTTATACTAAAAGTGATGAACACTTTAGAGACATAAAACTGGACTCTTTTCCTGGGAAGATCTTCTCAGTCTCTAAGGAAAGCGGTCTTCCCAATTCTCACACATTAATACATTTAAGGTTCTAATGAGAACAGATGCAGAGACCCACAGCCAAACATTAGGCAGGGCTTGGGGAATCCTGCTGCAGAGGGGAGGAACGACTGTAGGAGCCAGAGGGTCAAGGACACCACAAGAAAACCCACAAAATCAACCATAGGGGCTCACAGAGACTGAACAGACCACACCAGGGAGCCTACCTGAGTCTGACATGTGTAACAGTCATGGGACTCCTAGCAGTGGGAGTGGGTGGGGGAGGGGGTGGGGGGCGATGGGGCTGGCTTTGACTCCTTAGCAGGCTTTTGGGCCCTTTCCCTCATACTGGGTTGCCTTGTCTAGCCTTAATGCAGAGGAGGTGCTTAGTCTTACTGCAACTTGATACAGCATGTTTGGTGGGTATCTGTGGGAGTCCAGCCCTTTTCTGAAGGGGGTGTGCAGAGGGGAGGTAGGGGAGAGGGACTGGGAGGAGAAGAGGGAGGGGAAACTGCCATTGGGATTTGTAAATAATAATTTTTTTAAAGGTTAAGGTTTAAGGTTCAGTGAAAGTAAGAACTTCCCATTTCTGCTTGACCTTCCAGGTTTCTTAACTCAAAATTCCCCAGAACTCAACCTTCATTTTTTTTCTTTTTGCTTTAGAGTAAAAAAAAAAAATTCCAAGCAAAGCCAATAATACAAGCTGAGAGACATAGGCATGTACCTGGCCAAGGGAAATATTAATGGAAAGTGGTTTTGCACTAACAAAATAATAATTTGACTAGTTCCTTTAAAACTGAAGGTGAGCAAAGAAGCATCTGTGCACACCGGAATGTGACAAAGGCACTGGCTGGCCCACTGCATCTCTTCCTGTGGCTGTGCACAATCACCAGAGCAGAGGTCCAGGCTCACACATTAGCACAGCTCCAAGCTCTTCATGTCCAAGCCTTCTGACTCTCTAACACTGATACCCCACAATTCTATACTCCCAAACTGTTAGCCAAAACCCCCTTTTCCTTATGTTTCCTCACATCAGTGACTTAACCACAGCAACAATAAAAACATTGAATATATCATTTAATGCTATGTACATATGTTTAAATCAGCACAGAGACCAATATCAGTCTCTTAATATCTTCACAATATGATGCCTTTTAATGTATGTCTTAATTCACTTAACAAATTAATTGGTAGAAATTTAGGTTGTTAACTAGACCAACTAGTGTTTAAGCTAGGATTTTCCTGGCAATTTAATGGAAATATCCTAGATTTTGAATTACTATATATTTAAACTATTTGTATTTTAGACATTCAATTTTATACACAGTTGCTTTCCAGAAATTATTTACACTCTTGCACACAATGTATGTAACACTAGCATACTCATGAAATAAATCTTGTCCACAAACCAAACTTCCCATCTGCCCTTTTGTAGAATTCATATACGTAAGGTGGCACTGCAGGCCACTCACTTTCCATCATCAGAAAAATTTCTTCCTTATTTTTTGTAAGTCTTCACTCAGTATCTAGTGAGTCTATAAGATCTCTTTGAGTCTTTGGTAGCCTCCTACAGGATGAAAAACAGGACTGGGATCTTTAGGAAAGCACATATTTTAGAAGATTTCATCTTGTTTAACCAATGTGACTGTTTCAAAGTTATGCTTAGGCTAGGTCACAGTCACACTGTTGTATAAATATGGGTGTAAGAGTATTCATACTGACATACACACACACACACACACACACACACACGCACACGCACACGCACACACACACACAGACATTATAGTACTCTTTAAGTAACTGATGTGAAAAATCTTCTCACTAAAAATTACTCTTTAAAGAAAGGGTAAACATGCTCTGATTTCAGTTTGTTTTTTATTATATAGACTATGCTGTTTGTCATAAATGAAGTCTCAAAGAGTAACAACAAAAATCAATCTGAAGAAATTAAATACTAAAGCAAACAGTTACAACTGAAAATATATTAAATCGTGTCTGTGTGTCTCTGTGTCTAAATAAACACCAATAATACATCTGTCCATTTGCCTTACAGAAGCTTTTAAAAAACAACAACCAAAAACTACATCTGTCCATATCCTCTCCTTGTTTATTTAAGCAGTTATTATATCTTTTCTAAAATGTGTGTCTTTTAAAATCAAGCTTCCAGTCATATGCCAGGTGGGTTAGAAGGCGCAGGTACATGTCAGGGCCTAGACACCAGGCTAGACTGGCACACTGATGGACCAACTGCTGGATACTGTCTGGCATCATTACAAATCTCCCCTTTGGTGACTCATGTTCCAGCTACTGACAGGGCCTCCCATTTGCTCTGCATCAACTTGGGCAGGAAGGAAGGCACCACTGGGGATGGTAGAGCAATGAGAAGCTGCTGTGCCCACAGCTGGTGCCAATGACCTGGCACACAACCCACCCTTCCCCCTTTCTCTTCACTTGGCACTGAAATCTGATTTTACAAGTACTTAAAATATCCAGAGTGGAAATTCTGTGAAGTTTGCTTATTTCGTTACCATTATTTTTCAATTTAAAATTTAATTAGCTCTGAATACTAAGAAAGAAAAATACTTCCATCACTCCTCTACCTCAGGGACAGTAAGTAGTACAAATTTTGGTAGACACATTTTAGGACATATCCACAGAATTCCAAATGTACAGAGAGAAACTGGGCAAAAGAAATGGAAACTATATACCATGAACAACAGTTGCCTATTTTATTCCAAGAAAACATTTCTGAACAAGATAATTGGGCTTTAAACTTTTTATTTATAGAACACCTCCATGTGTGTGTGTGCGTGCACACACACACACACACACACACACACACACACACACACACACACACATACACACACACTATTCTCTTCAAATTGATTGGAACATCTCCCAACCCAGAGAGCAATTTTAAAGTCCCATGATAAATACAGGCACCCTTATATGTCAAAGTAAACATCCTGCGTTTTTGTTCTTCAAGTGCTGGGTCACAGCCCCCCCTCCCTTTTGTCTCATACTTTATCTTACATTCTCAGGTGAAAGAGCCAATGACACCCTTCTGCTCGGTGATGACACAACCTGGGAGTGAGTTCTGCATATCTCTCCTTGCCTGCTGGGGCTGCAGAACCCCAAAGTCATCACTGTCCTCCAGCAGTGACCCTGTGATCAACTCAAACACCTCCCAATGACTCTTCTATTAGAAGAATCTTCTCTTCAGCCAAGCAGTGGCCTAAAATATTTTATCCACTTTACATTTGAAAGGTCAAAGCGAGAACAGGACTATCTATTTCTGGGCCAAGAGAAAGTAAAAATCACTTTTCCCCCCTAAATCTTAAATTCCTGTTCTCTGACACTTGTCCTGTCTCCTGCCTCCTCAGCATCCCAGATACACTAATGATCCATGGAGATTGGACTCTTTCCTGCTGTATCACAGTGTTTTAACACCCAAGACACACACCCAGTCTGCTTAATTTTTATATTGAATGAAGGAAAAGCCAAAACTCTCCAAATGTTTATCCTAACAATAGAAAAACGAACTAGGAATTTACTGACATTGCTGAGCTGCTCTTTTTTAAAATTAAAAATGTAATAATTTTTCTCCATCACTCAAGGCAATATAAATGAGGCTTTGTTTCTTATGACAAGGAGCTAATATCCAAAATATATAAAGAACTCAAGAACTTAAACACCAACAAACCAAATAACCCAATTAAAAATGGGGTACGAAGCTAAATAGAGAACATTCAACAGAGGAAATGATGAATACCCTTAGCCATCAGGGCAATGCAAATCAAAGGGCAAAACAACTCTGAGATTTCATCTTACAACTGTGAAAATGGCAAAGACCAAAACTCAAGTGACAGCACATGCTAGTGAGGATGTAAAGGGGACCACTCCTCCATTGATGGTGGGAGTGCAAACTTGTACAACCACTGTGGAAATCAATCTGTCTCTGTCTCAGGATATTGGGAATAGCTCTACCTCAAGATCCAGCTATACCACTCCTGCGCATATACCCAAAAGATGCTCTACCATACCACAAGGATATTTGCTCAACTATGTTCATAGCCACTTTATTCATAATAAAAAACTGGAAACAACCCAGATGTCCCTCAATCAAAGAATGGGTAAAGAAACTGTGACAGATTTACACAACGGAATACTTTTCTGCTATTAAAAACCAAGGAAATCATGCAATTTGCAGGCCAATGTATGGAACTAGAAAAGATCATCCTGACTGCTATAACCTAGACCCCGAAAGACACACATGGTATGTATTCTCTTAGCCATATAGTATGGATAACCATACTACAATTCACAGACCCAAAGAAGATAAGTAACAAGGACGACCCAAGGGAGGATGTTTAAATCTCACTCAGAAGGGAAAAAGAATAGACAGCAGAAATGCTTAAAGAGAGGGAACATGGTAAGAGAAGGAGGGTGGAG
This sequence comes from Acomys percivali, assembly GCA_907169655.1. Lineage (NCBI taxonomy): Eukaryota > Metazoa > Chordata > Mammalia > Rodentia > Muridae > Acomys > Acomys percivali. Next base: position 124,330,669 of record OU015745.1, read on the forward strand.
CAGCAGGACCTAAGGCTTGTAGACAGAAGAGAAACTTCTGTGACAAGCTGGACAACACCTATGACAGGGGACACCCCCGGAGGATAGGAGGGTGACTCTTGCTGAGACTCCTAGTAGCAGAGGTCATGGAGAATGAAGAGGCCACCCTCTAACTAGACATGACTCCTAGTGGAAGGAGGGGAGCACCAACCCACCCACAAAAACTTCAACCCAAAACTTAGCCGGCCTACAAGATGTGCAGAGACAAAATTAAAGCAGAGACTGAGGCAATGTCCAACCAATGCCTGGCCTGAGCTGCTCTGATTCAATGATAGTAATAAAGTTACATACATAAAACGAGGCTAATTTACATGCCCTACTCTTTTCAAAGAGCTATTTTTAGTTTGACTGTAGCATGCATTTGTTTTTTTTTTTAATGATGTTGCACTTTTATATAACCATATATTCAAGGTCTTTGTCATTCAAGGAACATGAAGGTTGTGCATTTAATCTTTAGCTTGGTTGCAGAGGATGTGATTCACAAGGTAGGATAGATAAAAATAAGCCTGCAGCAGCATGGTGCCGCGTCATCAGAATTCACCATCTTATCAACAAATGGAAGTCATTCTTTATTTCTTAAGCGAAGCAGTTTCATATAAGATAAATAGCTTTCAGTCAGAATAGCCTAACACATAAAATGCGTCTTTTTGACATGTATATTCTAACACTACTTTATAACATGAGGTTAAAATGAGAATAATCTCAGGGTTGTGTGTTAAAAGTGACATGAGTCAAATCTGCATTTTTCTATTGTTTGTCTCCTAAACATAGACTCTCTGTGCATATGCTTATACATAAGAGGCTCTTATTGAACAGTCAGCATCTCTTGACTTTCAAGGACTACATTCTAAAGCCTTATACAGGGAAGTAATTTCTGGGGCATTTCCTTTTTTATGTCTAACAGCGAAAGTCACCCGATGTTTCTAGACAATTGTATTTTATTTTCAGAGACCAGAAAAGACTGGAACATATAATCTCAGAGGCTAATCTCAGAGACTAATTCCCAGATATATGGGCTTGAAAAAAATCTACTTAGCTATTCATATTTTAGTTTTCCTACCTTGCAAGCTAATATTTTGGGTTGGAAGTTGGCAGCTGGTTGCATCCAGCTCTTAGATCATGGTTTTCGTCAGTCATTCTTCTTTGGTTTACATAGGTCATGGGCTGCTAACGTGAGACACAGAAGAAGAAGTGAAGTGGATATAAGTGACTTGGCCATCCGTTTGTTGGCTACTGCTGAATACTGTTTGTCCCTGAAAGCAATGCTTGCTGGCATCCAAGCCTTTCCTCTCACAAACTCTGATGCAAAACAGCTGCAGTAGCTTCTTCCCTCACAGAGGATGATGAGATGTTATTGCCAGTTTTCTTCTTTTTTTTAATTTTTATTTTTTTATTTAATTAATTTATTCAGATTACAACTCAGTTGTTATCTCAACACTTGTATCCTCCCGTTCTTCCCTCCCTCCCTCTTTCCCCTCCCCTAGGTCTATGACAGAGGGTGACCTCCTCCCCCACTATATGGTCATAGGCTATCAAGTCTCATCTTGGTAGCCTGCTTATACTTTCTTTGAGTGCCATCAGGCCTCCTCACCAAAGGGGAAGTGGTCAAATATGGTGCACCAGAGTTCATGTCAGAGTCAGTTCCTGCTCTCCACATAATGTGCTGTCCATTGGGTAAATCAGAGTAGGGGTTCAACATTTGCTACTTGTATTGTCCTTGGGTAGTGCAATAGACTGAGCAGAACCCCCTGGGCCCCAATCCACCCATCACAATGTTCTTCTTGTAGGTTTCTAGGACCCTCTGGGTCCTTCTATTTCCGTATCTCCTATATTTCTCTCATTGCCACTTTTCTTTTTCTTAAACTCCAATTTTTTTATGTTCTCTCTCTCTCTCTCTCTCTCTCTCTCTCTCTCTCTCTCTCTCTCTTTCTCTCTTCTCTCTCTCTCTCTCTCTCTCTCAAAAATGATAGGAATCTTTATATACTAAACTGACCTTAAACTCTCCACCCTCCTGCCTCAACCTCCTGAGTGTTGAGCTTAATTGGTGCTCCCTGAGCTGGAGTGCTCAGCTAATACCGCTTAGGAAATTGATGAAGTAGCAGAATTTTCCATTTTAAAATATTTACTTTTTTATATTTGCTGGTTTGCACGTGCAGAAGATGGATCTTTGAGCATCCCAGCAGTGTGCGTTTGGTCATAGCCCCACTTCTCCTCCTAATCTAGTTGTTTGGCGTCTTCAAAATGTATTTCTGAATATTTTCATCAGCTGGAAATGGGGCAAGATGGAAGTTTGAATTGTAGGAGAACAGTAAATATTTTCAAACATTCAGAAGGTGGCTTTTTTTGTACTTCCTGCTCACATTCTTTTGGAGATTATTAGCTCTGTTACTACATGCGATCAACAAGGGGAACCTACAGAATGGATTTCTTAGCTCACCGTTGTTTAGACAGTAGCCATGAACTGAGATGACAGGATGTGAAAGAAGCTACGTCTACCTGAGCGATAACTCTGGATCAATGCACATGAGTGCATTTTATCTGGGCTCCTGATATAGCTGTCCACTGCTCGAAGTCAGTCTTTGGCTGCCTTTTAACTTCATCCTCTTCCTGTGATCCTCTCCTAGTCACCAGAGCTTGAAACAAAACTTTATAATGTCAGGTCTTAAGTCATTTCTACTAGGGTCGAGTTAGTCACGCATGGCAAAGGCGTTGGAAAAGGATAAATATCTGTACAAACGCAGGACTGCAATGAAAACAGTAAGGATGCTTTTAAGAGGTACACTAATTCCTGCTGCACAGGAAATATAGACAGATTATGCCTCAATTTGGTAGAACATATGAAATTAGGTGGAGGATAACTCACTAAAAAAGTCAAGAGGCCTGGCTGCTCTATTTGGCTTCCGTCCCTGCTCACCATCTGAGCTGCTTCCCAAACCCTGGGCTAGTGTCTTCACTCTGAAATCAGTAGGGGCTTGAGTTCCAAGGCACTTAGGGCCCAAGGTTCTCAGCATAAACAGGGAGGTTCACTGCCTGTCTGCACTAGGAACAGCACTGAGGAAGGCAATAGTAAACAGGAAGACCTTGGAATGACACTTTACTGAGGGTCCGTGTTCGGGAAAGTAGTTAAAAGCTACAGTTGATTTTAGTTTTGAAAACCAAGTGTGGATTGGATGGTTTGAATTATCGTTAGGCTTTGAAATTAAGTTCTATTTTCTCTCTTTTGGTTTTTGTTTGTTAGTTTGTTTTTGTTGTTGTTGTTGTTCTTTTTCTCTTAAAAAAATAATTTGAGAATTCCATACATCAGTACGAACTGTATTCACATCATTTCTACCCTCTTCCTCCTGCACCTCCCACCTTGTTTACCCAGTGTGCCATCTGTAATTATTGTCCACAAGTGCAAACAACATGTACAGCAACTGTACATATAGAGTTGTGGGGTCTAATTAGTTTTTACCCAATTTGCATGTGTCTAGGACAAGGCTCCATTTCTTTTCTTTTTTCCATTACAAAATAATTTGCAGTACTATGCACACCCTAAACTCAGGGTTTGGAGGCTTGACTAGAGTCAATAGAAATGGTGTTCTGGATGGGCGATTGTAAAAATAAAAGCTATTCCACTTTTATAAACTCAGCTGGTGTAGCTTGTACTCAGCCATAAATGAACCTGCATTTATTATTTCATCTTCAGTTTATATTTACAAATACAGAGAGCCATCTCCAATAATAAAAGTGAGTGCTGAATATTTTTACAAGCTATTATAACATTTACAAAGGGTACCATAAACACACACAAGATGTGACTCTATGGTAATGAAATGAATTTTCCTGTGCGGTAGGGAAGGCTCATTAGCTTACAGCCAGGCTCTGTGTTGTGCTACAGAAGACATGTGTGGCATTACTTCCTAATGGCTCATGCTGTCACTAGAATATCTGTCTCTAAGTCCCTTGGTCTTTGAGAATGCAGGCATCCAATTGTGTGTAAATTGATAGCTTGGTAGAATCAAAACAAGAGGCTCAAAGAAATCTTTTCCCTTCTAAGAATATAGTGAAAATCTTTTCCCTAATTATACGTCTTGGCCAGATTTTAATCTAATATTTTTTAATTGTTCATGACACACTTTTATTTTTTACTTTAATTAATTTATTCAGGTAACATCTCAATTGTCATCCTATCCCTTGTATCCTCCAGTTCCTTCCTCCCTCCCTCCCTCCCTCCTACTTTCACCCTATTCTCCTGTCCTATGTCTGTGACCAAGGGGGACCTCCTCCCCCACTATATGGTCATAGGCTATCAAGTCTCATCTTGGTAGCCTGCTTATTCTTTCTCTGAGCACCACCAGGCCTCCCCACCATGGGGAAGTGGTCAAATTCCCTCATGTTACAGGAAAGAATGATTTATATGATTCTTAGTAAAAGACGCTGGAGTTTTTCTTCTTTTAAAAATAATTTATAACTTATTCAGATTACATCCCAATTGTTATCCCCTTGCTTGTACCTTCCCATTCCACCCCCTTCTTCCTCCCTATTGCTTTCCCGTAGATGTCTGACAGAAGGGACCTCCACCACCCCATTTGACACAGCCTATTAGTTCTCATCTGGATAGCCTGCTTCCCCTTCCTCTGTGTGCCTGCTGGGCCTCTCCACCAATGGGAAGTGATCAAACCAGGTCACCAGAGTTCTTGTCAGAGGTACTCCCCGCTCTCCCCACATTTGTGATAATTTCACTATTTAAGTTAAGGCATAGTGGTCAGGAGGGAGTAGTATGGGTTTGTACACTTACTTTCTTCATCCAGGAGACTCTCCGTGGCAGACAGTAGCCTCATCCTGTCTTCAGGGTTGGCAATGTCTAATTCAATGAGATGACTTTCTTTGATATCCTTCAAGTCATCCAGGGTCTCATAACCATTGAGCAGAAGGGTTGAAGTGTAGTCCTGTAGTTGGAGGGAAATATGTATAATCTGTAAACTAGTAGGGCTCGAATACTTTGTTTTCCCTAAATTGAAAGTAAATATACAAATGCCAACAATAACCAAGCACCAATGGAAAGCTCATTTTGTATATACTACTTTCCCGTAAACAAACTTTAAGACACTTGATAGAAAGTACTGTAAATTCTTAACCTTCAGAAGGACAAATGTAGAGAAGAAGTCATCACTAGAAACTATAATAGTGGGAAAGCATGGATCATTTACCAGCTGAACCATCCGTCCCATTTGGCTCTTTTACTTCGTACCTAGTTAAATTGACACAGACAGCATTTTTTAAAGTTTTCAATAGAATATCTCTAATAGATGAAGTTACGGAAATATTTCTGAACCAATCTCTCTTTTTGATTGCTTGGTCATGAAAACATCTACTTTCATTATTGTCTTAGTGTAGCTTAAAAAATGAGATGGAGTGGTAGGCAAAGTGTTTATTGCCTATGAGCTAAATAGGATCCCAAAACACAAACTGATAAAAGGAGAGATTCACTCTTGCAACTTTCCTCTGACATCCACAACCACACAGTGGCATACACACACACACACACACACACACACACACACACACACACACACACACACACAC
>OU015745.1:124336285-124398556 GCA_907169655.1 Acomys percivali
CACACACACACACACACACACACACACACACACACACACACACACACTTCAAATGAATAAATAAATAAATGTAAAAAGTAAAAAATAAACTTAAAATAGACTCAATTCTGTATACAAAATGAGTTCATCATTGTTACTGATTGAAAAGTAATATATTCAATGAACCACAGATTTGCTATTTAATTTTTTAAATATGTTTTATTTATTACATATGAGTGCTTTATCTGCAGAAGAGGACATCAGATCACATTATAGATGGTTGTGAGCCACGATGTGGTTGCTGGGAATTGAACTCAGGACCTCTGGAAGAACAGATGGCACTCTTAACCTCTGGGCCATCTTTCCAGCACCTTGTTATTTAATTATTAAGTTAAAATTTTAGTTACACATAAAAGGCTCACAGTTGAAGAAAATATTATTTCTTTTCTTCAGTGGGGATATTTTGTATATCATTTGCATCAACAGATATTAGTTTAAAATGCATAAAGTTCTGATAATAAAGTAGATATGAATTTCTATAAGCCCTGTTCTAACAGACTTAATATGCAAAATGAAGTTAAATTGTTTCTTATATTTCTTCAAAAATTCCTCCCATTTAACTTGACCATAGTCTCAATATCTTTGTTTCCGTTACTGAAACTGAATATGATGGCAGAAAGTTTTAAGTAATCAAGAAAAACCTACTACAAACCACATTTTAACCAAAATAGGGGAAGAAGAATGATGATTATTTTTAAAATAATGCATTTCAGGAGAACACAGAATACCCAACTTTCCATTCTTACACAACAATCTGTGACTTCTTGAGTGCAATGTTTCACACCCTTAGCTAATTTTCCACCAATCTCTCAGGCAGGATTCACACTGTGTCTCCTCCCGGAAGTATCATATTATACCAAGCTTACCATAAGGAAACTTGAACTGGATGTTGGTAGAGTGGTAACTCAGAAATACCAATTAGGAAAATTACAATTTCTATTGTCTTGATGAATTACTTACACTATCAAAGGACTGATGGGTTAATTTCACAAGTGGAATGCAGAGTTATAAATGGAATGACACTGCAGCCTGTACTGTACTATATGGGCTATTGTACCATTTAACAAGAGTTATTTCTTTTAAAACATACTAATAAAAAAATTACAAAACTGACAATTGGAGGGCCAGTGGTGCAAAGGGTTCAAGTGAAGTGCTTGTAAAGCAAACTTTTCCTTGAAATAATCACAAGGGCACCAGCGATGACTGTTTCTTGAGTTACCTTGGAGATACAGATTTTTAGTCATTTTCTCTGCACTTTATTTTGATCTCTCTACTATAAAAATTCAAGTTTCTTGTTAGATTTCCTCTCAGTCTCTCTGATCTCACTATATTTTTTATTATTCTCTTTATCATCCTTACTTAAATATTTTACACAGTCTTCTATTCCCCTAGATATTTTTGGGTTTTGTTTTTGTTTTTCACCTCCGTGTCTCTACATTACTCTCTATTGTCACTGGCTGCTAAGTACCACTAGGGTTTAGGCCAAAGGGTGTTCCATCAAGACTCACCCTTGCATCAGAAAAGTAATAAAGGAGAAATAAGACCTGTTCTAGGAAAAGAGATTCTCCTTTGCTGTAAATCTTATGTTTTTAACAACCCTCTGTAAATACTGATCCACTCTCCTCAACTGTTCTTCCATTGTCAACCAAACCAAGCCAAGCAAAGATTTACTCACCTGAAGATTAAGCCTCTCTAGGAACTCCTGCACTGTCCTGGGATTCTTTTTCTTACTGCTTCTGGGTGCTTTGATTTTCTTAGGAGCTGCTCCCTCTTCTGAGATAACATCCACATAAATAAATTTGAAATTTCCCACTTTATTGTTCAGCATCCCTGTCCACATTCCCATCGGTGTTTTGCAGATAATGTCTATGATGTCTCCTTTCTAAGGACAAAGACAAAGGAAAGTCACATTCCAAAGCACCATTAGGCTGCAGTAATATACAGAAACCGAGAGTCCATGTCTTCAGTGAGAGTGCTCACTGTGTGGTGAAGAAAACACCAACCTGCTTGGGGATCCTTTTCTTGTCCTCATATCAACATGAAAAGAAACAATGATATTAAGTGACTTCTCAAGAGCCTAAAAGAAGTTAAGGATGACGTCAGACTTTTCATTCCCCCTCCTAAATCAATATAGTACTAAAACATCAAGCCATCATTCAACATGCTCTTTTAAAAGGGACACAGAGAAGAAAGAAACTGTGGGCTCTATTCACGGTATTAGCTCATCTGACACAATTCATTTACAGCATAAGTCCATGTATACTGTTTTTTCCACCTAAAGAACTATAAGTATAGGGTTTACTAAAGATGTAACCAAAGTACTCATGCAACCAGGTATGCTGCTTGATTCTTGAGTACTGATGGGTCTTCCCATTAGTGTTCAGTAGCATCGGGCTGTGATCTGTCGAGCCTCATTAGGGAAAGCTATTTCTCTGGCCTGGACAGAGGCCTAACATTCCAAGTACTCCAGATAGAAAAGAACCAGCCCAGTTGTTCTGGCCAATCATCTATGCAAAGGACCTCCCCTTCATAGGCAGGTTCACCTTAAGCCATGCTCAAGGCAGAAGAGCAATATGAGCCCTTCAATGAGCATGAGTGCTCTGACTTCCCTGTATTGCCAACCCTAGTCCAGGGCTGCAGACAATATCCTGGGTCTGTCTGAATTTTCTCAGAGAAGCAAACCGTTCTTCTTTCATCTTCCTATCTTCTCTTTAAGTGTGCTTTCTCTAATAATTCATTTGTTCTCCAATGCCCATCTCTACTATGTGGCTTCTTGTCAGAGGTGGGGCGTGGGGTGGGGAGGTGACCTCCACACAGGACTAAGTGGAAGGCCGTATCTTTCTCTGTTCCTTTTCTTCCACTTTGGCTTCCACTTCCTCTTTCCTGTAGCTTCTGAGACTTAACAGTTTGCTGCCCCCAGTTTTTTTTTTCCTTTAAAATTAGAATCAAATTTTCATCAAATCTGAGTCCATCCTTAAATTATTTTATTAAGGAGACTAAGAACTCCATATAGGGGCCCAGATGTCCCAGGTAATGTAGTGACTTCACTAGAATTCCCCAAATTTTCTGATAACATTAAGAGGAGGTATTAGGTAGACCAAAAACCACAACAAAGTGTTCACAGAAGCACGAACTAGGCAGTTTGACCTGGCCAAACCAACTAGCACTTTGTACATCACATCTAAGAATTACACTTGGCCATAGGATGCAGTTACTGGCAAGGGTAAAAATTTTTATGGAGATATTTCTTTATAGGGAAATTTGATTTCTGGGCAAATAAATGCCTAATTGTAAGAGTCATAGTTGCTCTTACAAATTTAACTTTAGAGCCCAAAGAGACGGGCTGATGGATCCCAATATTTGCTGCTTGTTAGTCTCTATCCTTAAGGCTATGCTTAAACATGTATGTCCTGCTGCTCTGTACATATATGATTGATGTGAAACACCATTTTATTGGTTATAATCATTTAGAGTTGAGTGTCATTGAAAAGCATGGTCTCTCTGATTTAGGATAGTGTGTGTGTGTCTGTCTGGATGTGGGTCTCGGTGTTTCCACTTTTCACTTGAGAGAATGAATTGGCAAGCCAGATGCCATCCAACAAGGGGATCACCAAACTCCCAAGACATGCTAATGAGTTTCTAGGCATGGTAGCTCTTTACTAGGTCTTTCCTATCATACTGTAACTTTGATGTCTGGTACCCCATATCTTTTTAAACCTGCATATTTCAGCAAAGCTGACAGGTGACCCAGGCAAAGACTCAGTCAGTTTCCTTCCTCATGGGTAAATGTGGGGTCTTTTGTGTTCTATGAGCACTCCGAAGAACCACCTTCATGGCTATAGCTTCAGAGGGAGGCATGAAAAACTGCGTTCTACCAACATCACAGGAACTTGAAGAAGAACTTCAAGTGTCAGGGGGTCACAGCATGGCTAGCAGCATGCTTTAAGCTGAAGATAGCCTTGAACAGAAAACAGCGGAGCCATACATATGTTTATGATTAAATAAATATATGTTATTTGAAGCCTTAGAGTTGAAGGTAATTTGTTGTAAGAAGAAATTATCATTAGGGAAAAGAGTTCTGGTTGTTCATGGCAACCTACTTAGAGAGAACTTGAGTTGTCCAACCAAGTCTGTTTTCCCATGCCTTTGCTCTCTGGCTCCTGCCTGACAGGTTTGTCTTCTCTCCCTCTCTTTTGCTCTCTTATTTTCACATTACCATATAACAAGTGGGCGTATCTAGCGGGCCACCTCTGAGGGTGGCAGAGTTTAGATAAATGCTATCAATTCATTTCTCCCCGGTGGACTCTGAACTTTTATTGCCTTATGCTAATGCAAAAGCGGACTGATCCCTTGCACCCAGCTTATGCTAATTCAGCCTCTTCCCACTAGGAACCAGTCCAGCTTACTGCATGGGAAGAACACACATCTTGACTTCCAACTTCCTTCCTTTAGTCTCCAAAGTGTACCATGCAACTAGCATTTGACAAACCAGGAAGCATACGCAGTGTTGGCCCACCTTGATTTTGAGAGAGTCGGTGTCATAGGGACTTGGTGTGAAGTCTGTGTGCACTCTGGCACGGCCACAGAATGGCCCTGAGTAGGGGCTGTCATCATCCAGGCGAAAGCTGTCCCGATGACTTGTTCCATCTGAGCAGCTTGTTATCCCACCTGAAGAAGGAAAGGTTAACAGTTTTGATCAAAGCTTCTTTGCCTTCTGTGCCATTACCTAGAACTGGAGCAATGGATGTCACTCTTCCGTAGCTCCTAGCCACTCTTCTGCAGTGACTTTCTTCTGAGCTAGTCCTGACTCTTTCCCTTCCAGTCTGAACACTCTCCTCAGCCCTAATACCAATACTGTCTCCTTTGGACACTGTGATCTGATCTGTCTTAGACAGCATTAGGCAATGCCCACTTGGTAAGTTGGAGCAAGCTCAAACCTTGACCTAGACAGTTAATTTCATAGCTGGAAACGAAGGTTGAATTCGATAGAAACAGCTCAACCATTATGTGTTATTATTTATCATAAATGGTCAACACATGACATTTCAGGGTTCCCTACAACTGACATAGTTGTAATGAAAATTGCTCCCAGAATTCTTACTATGTGCCAAAGGCCATGTTAGAAAAAAAAATCTCTACTTATAAATGGTGATACTCTTGTTTGTCATAGGAGTGGAGAGGACAACTGCCCAAATGTGTGAACCTCCACATTATCCTGAACTGCCTGAATGCTTGTTTTCTGGTCTCCTTCCTTCCTGATCCTGCATTTCAGGTGAAACAAAACAAGAAAGAAAGAGCAAGACAAACAGAGAAAGGCTTTCCATCTTGCTCCATTTTGCTTTCTTTCTGTAATGTTGGTACTGTTAGCAGTGGGGGTGCCTTCTTGTTTCTCCCATACCCAGTTTCCTCACTTCCTCCTTCAGGCTGACCTTTTGCTGCTCAAGCGGGCAACAGCTATAGTCTCATTACCAAGTATTGTGAAATAAAGCAAGATCCTGTAAGTTCCACATTGGCAATGAAGAGAAATGTAGCATGTTAGTGGATCACTGTGTCCCTGTGTAGGTGACTGAATGCAGGCCTTGCATGATGGTATGTTGGAGTAATAAAATTCTTCCACATTCAGTATCACACTTTGAATTTGAAAATTACCAGCAAGACTGAATATTTATGAAATCTGAATAACACACACACACACACACACACACACACACACACCCTTCAACTGTTTCTGCATTAGCTTTTTACCACAAAGCAATTATTCTATGGTTAATAGGAATAAAACTGAGGATAATTGAAACATTTTCTCTTTGTGAGCCATCTTCAAATAGCAGGAATAGTTGATTTAAAAGGAAATGTAAAATAAACTTTGACATTTGAAAGTTCTAAAGAGACCACAGGTAAGATAACAGTTTGCATATAAACATATATGAGGCACCAGCAGTGTCAATACTTTCTTGTAACTATTGTAGCAGAAAATGTAACTGATCTTGAGTAATGCCCTTCTTAGACAAATATCAGTTTTGATTCGTCAGTCCTTATAGTTCTTGCTAATTCCCTTTCTCACCCGACTGGTGACATATCTATCATGTAGTATTATTCATCACATCAGTCTCTACTTACTAACAGTAAATGTGAACGACAGAATTGAGCCAAATGTCCTGCTCTTTGCAAAATCTGGATATTACAAAAGAAAGACAGAAAGAAAAAAGAAAGGAAGGAAGAAAGAAAGATAGGAGAAGAGGGAGGGAGGGAAGGAGGGAGGGAGGGAAGAGGAGGAGGGGTAGAAGAATGACAGATGGAGAAGAGAGGGGACAGAAAGGATAACATCAAATAAGGAACATGGGAAGAAAATAAAGAACAAAAATTTACCTCTTTATTTCAAATACTTTTATGTCTTTGAATCAAGATAACACTAGGTTTCCAGAGCATACAATTTTGCTATCAGATTTTATTTGTCAACACAACTTTTTGAGGAATACTCACAAAAGACTTGCAGGCTATAGCATAAAAAAAAAAATATGTTGTGCTATGTTACGTATCACAATCAATAATAAGTCCATGTATAGTCAATGTATGTAACCTTTGCAACTTCTCTTTTAAACTGTTTAACAACCTCAGGGTGATCATCCCTTGCTTTTTAATTAGCGTCACCCGGGCTTCTTTACTATAGTGTCACCCCTTACTCATTAGCCTTACTTGATGAGCTTTGGCCACTGTAGAGACTATCCATAGAGTCGCTGGCTTTGAGGGAGATCTTCTCTGTGTGTGTTCCAATCATGGGATCACTGTTCCGATAGGGGAGGGTTTCCTCTTCGTTTTCCTCCTCCTTCAGAAGGAAGCATATCAGAGGTTAAGTGTGCAGATCAGATTTCCATGGAGATGTTCATTGTGTGCAGTGACTCAACAAGCAAGACACATTTAAACAATAAAACACCCATGAATACATCAGCATAAAATATGAGAGTCATTAATCTTCAGTTCATATTCTAGGAAAACAGTTTAGGGGCTACTTGGAAACATTCCCTAGATGTGGAATTCAACTGCAATTATAGTGCTCTATTTTTTTTAAAATAAGGATGAATATCATTTCGACTGTTTAATCAGAACTGGTAGATGTATTGGCATCGATGCTTTTTCTGCTAAAGTGCAGTTACTTCTTCATGTTCTCCTTATCTGTTTGCCACCATTACTAATCCTTTGAGATCTGATACTACAGGCTTAAACTCTGCACATTTGTTTCATGTCAGTTATTTGCACGCTACCAGATCACTAGATATGAATAAAACATGCTCACTTTGCAATTCTAAAGCAAGCCTTATCTAAGGAGCTTTACAAATCTCATACTGTGCTTGCCACCTAGTCAAGTGAAAAGCAAATCTTGCATAAAATTAGAAAAGACAGACAATTTCAAAACAAATTACATTTACTTGAAAACATCTCAAATGTTTTCCACTTTTAGAAACTTTGGATAAAGCCTATGAATTTCTTAGTACTCATCACAATATAATTCAATAGTCTTATTTTTGAGCATTACTGAGCATTGATAAAATGTCCTAATATAAATAGACTCCATTTGATTCTCTACGTTCATCTATTCCGTATTCAGTCATTCAGAGAAGGTGTATAAAGCACAGCCTAGTACTTTCCACCTTTATAAAGTGTGTAAATACTGCAGTAAACAACATAATGGAGTAAAAGGTCCGGCTCTAACAAATTATGTTCTGGTCGGAATGGGCTATGCATACTGTATAAGTTATGTGTTTGTATGTCTTTAAAGTAGTTGCACATATGTACATGAACATATTAGCATGATACATCGTTGATTTAGGTAAAATCAATTCTAAAGACTTCAACTGTAAGGCAACAAATGCCTAGAATCAACCTGAAAATATACACAGATATCCTTTTCAAATATGAAGACCTGAATTATGAGACAATAGAACTTATGTTTCCTTTTAAAGATACTTTTCCAAGAAAAAAGAAGGATAACAAAACTGAATTCACATTAGCCTCCGGTATAGAGGGGGGTGTAGTGAAAGAAAGATGGGTAATACATTAATAACTCACAGCAGTGAATGACAGGCAGTTGATGAAGAAAATCATAGGCCACTGTGGTGGCCACAGGAATGCGACATCTAGATCTCTAGCCACAGGACTCCACCTTAGTGACTGTAACCTTGTCTTGTGAAAAGCACATGAGCCTTGGGGGTTGAAGACTGAAGGTTATAATTCCATTTTGTTTGTCATCTCCAAAACCTCACCTGAGCATTAAATTTACACTGCACAAAATCATCAAAGGGAAATTTGATCTGCCTTTGCTGTGTAGAGTCAGGGCCTTTGAGAGGTGACTGGGATTGGATGAGGTCATCACAATAGAGCCACCATGATTGGGGATTGATGGCTTTACTAGCAAAGAGACAGACACTGAAACATCTAGGTATATACTACATTTGTCAGTGCATGATAACCTCTGCTGCCTTGTAACCCTGCCACAAAAACACAAACAAACAAAAAAACAAGCCAGTACAAGATGCAGCTCCTCAACCTTGCACCATAACTATGATGCAAATTAAGGCTCTTTATGAATAAACATTCTATTGTGTTATGTTTCATTAGCAGCAAAAATATGACTACTACACTAGTAGTTCCAATCACCCCCTATCTATCAGTGTGTGTACACTGATGCCAGACCTTGTATACTTCAGTGCCTGAATACATGTAAAGAACAGTTATGTGACTCTGGTGGGTGGGGAAAAAGGGAGCTCTTCCATTGGGAAGGTTTGGTTTAAAAATTCCCCATGCATCTGCCAAAATGTCCTCAGAAGTGGGCTGAAAAGAAAAACTCTGAATCTTTCCTCTTTTCCCTGTCTTTTTATAGACGTCAGACTTGCATTGCCACTGCAAAGCTTGCCCTATGCATTTATCCTTCGTTAGAGTTCACAGGCTCTTCCTCCTAGAAAATCCTTGGTGTTTCTCTCATTTCTTTGAGGTCTGTTTTAAAGAAAATCTAGCCCTACTGCACTATAGTAAAGGGATTGTTAACAAGTTTTAATCTGGGGCCTGATGTGTCCTGTTCCTGCTTTTCAGAGATCTTTTTGGGTTTCTTGTCCTGAATGGATTTTGCCAGAGAGACAACAGAAAAACTTAGATAGCTGATGTAGTAATGAAGACAAGGGAGGCTAGTGACTTACCCTAAATGGGGGGCAGTTTGAATAGAAAAATATTTTTTGTTTCTTTGGGGGTTTTTTCTTTCTTTGTTTGTTTTATACAGTTCTTTAATTCTTTAAAATAATTTATTCACATTTCACCCCAATTGTTATCTCCTCACTTGTATCTTCCTGTTCTCACTCTCCCTCCCTCTTTTGCCCTATTTCCATTCCCCTAGACCTCTGACAGAAGGGGGCCTGCTCCCCCACCATCTGACCACAGCCTATCAGACCTCATCCTGATAGCCTGCATCCCCTTCCTCTGTGTGCCCACTGGGCCTCCCCCCAAAGAGGAAGTGATCAAATTGGGGCACCAGAGTTCATATGAGAGGCAGTCCCCACTCTCCCCACAGCCATGGGAAGTGAACAGTAATGGATGAGAAATAGTTGGGTTCTGGTAAAAGCACTGAGATTTTTAATCTTTGATGTATTCATAGGTTGTAGTGTCTATTAGACATCTTCATGGTATCACCAAATGAGCTGCTGGTTGACTGAGTACAGCAGTCAAGTGAACACATCCTTTCTAGAGATCCTTTTAGAAAACAATGGTATGAGACTATCCAGGAGCACAGAGGAGGACAGGGTATATTTAGTGGAGCATCCACGATTTTAAGAAACCTTGGATCCTGGTGGTGGTGGTCTACACCTTTAATCTCAGCACTGGGGAGGCAGAGGCAGGTGGATTTCTGGGTTCAAGGCTCGTCTGGTCTACATAATGAGTTCCAGGACAGCAAAGGGTACACAAAAAAACCTTATCTCAAACACACACACACACACACACACACACACACACAGAGTCACACGGGGGTGGAGGATGACAGAGAGAGAGAGAGAGAGAGAGAGAGAGAGAGAGAGAGAGAGAAAGGTGGAAGAGGAGGAAGAGGAAGTAGCTATCCCCATGTCAGGAAGACTTTGTATTTACAGAAACAACAACAAAAGCAAAGAAGAACTCAGTGAGAGAGAACAGTCCAAAGAAGGCTCAACAAAGCCAAGAGAGCATTTTCAGTGTAAGCATGTTACCACTTGTGTCTACAACTAAAATAAAGTGAGTTTGTGTTTGATGACACAGAGGTTACTACTGTTGTCACAGAATACTGTTGACAAAATTCAAATAGAAAAGGGCTGAAAGAGAAAATGAGCATAACACACACAAATTAACAACATAGGACCCAGAGTCTGTACATGCACCTTTATATTTATGATCTATATGTTTATAACAATATTGGGTATGATGATCAATTACCTTTGAACATTACTAAGAGGACAATGTAAAGGAGAAAGAAGAGTTTGCAGCTAATGAAGTTGACTAATGAGTCAACTATATATTTACAAGAAAAAGAAGAAGTTTCTGCTCTTCTGAAAATAATATAGAATAACTAACCCCAAATGGATCATTCACTAAAATTGCAGAGCTAAAATCATAAAGCCATTAGGAGAAAATTCAGAAGTAATCTTCATTATACTTCATTAAGCACTAATTCAACTAATTCAACTATAGTGACAAAAGTCAAACAATGAGAAAGACAGAAAAATTGTGCTATTGTAAGTATTTGGGATACAAATAATACTATGAAAATGGAAATATAATTCATAGACTGATAGAATATATATTTAGAAGTCATATATAAAAAAGACTCATTCTGAATTTATATAAACCCTGAAAGATTAATAAATGGTGATTATTAAAAAACAAACAAGATATTTAAATAGACATGTCTTGAAAGATATATAGATACAACCACAAACACATTAAAAGATGTCAATATCTTCCATTACAAGAGTAATGTAATTCAAAATTACCATCTAATTCATCTTAACTATTGGCCGATACTTTAAAAAATTACCATAGGCTGACATGACATAGCAACATCGGAGCCACTTATTCGTTCCTATTGGGGATGTAAAATTGTGCACAGTTTTGGGCAAGCAGTCCCAAGTTTATCCAGATATTAGGTTTAGAATTACCATATATCAAAAAGGAAAAGATATTCATACAAAGAATCACAAGCAAGTGCTTATAGCAGCATTACTCATGGGGAGCCCAACATAAGAATCAGCCCAAATACACATAAGTACCTGGGGAAATGGAGATTATTTATAAAATAGGATAGGATTTTTGCAATAAAAAGAAATGAAGTACAGATGTTTGCTACAACTTAAACAATCTACTATTCTTCACACACTAGATGTGTGGTTTTTCTTCTTTTACAATAGGAGCAGTAATCCTTTCAGAACCATAGGACTGGGCCAACCAAAAATCTCAATGGGTAAAGGCACTTCCTGAGCAATCCTGAGTACTTGAGCTTGATCTGAGGAACTTGTGTAGAAGTAGAAAGAAAAAATAGATTCTGAAAGGTTCTCCTCTGATACCCTTATCACCCCATGGCACTTGTGTCTCTCTCTCTCTCTCTCTCACACACACACACACACACACACACACACACACAATTTTTAAAAGAACTACAAAACTTCTAGGTACGACAACTGAAGGAAAAAATATGTCTCAGAGCTTCATAGAGCATCAAATAGTCTAGCTCTAAAGAAAGAACCTTCCTAATATTTTGCGAATATTTATATATAAATACAGATGACAAAATATACGTACCTTTTCCTCAGAAAGGGCTTTGACGTATTTTCTCCCCACTTTTTTCTTCATTGTCCATGAAATGGCCCTCATTTTTTTACCTAGACTCCCTCCATTGTTTGAACGTTTATTTTGTTCTTCACTTGCATTTGTTAGCTCCTCTTCATGGACCTAATGAAGAATATTTTACAAAAGACAGAAATAAAGAGAAGATCATTTGCGTCAAAGGTCTTTCACATCTTAAGCAAAGGCGCCAGGTCTAAGCTCCATGTCCAACCCTATGCTCTTTTATAATAAGCTTCTTAGGGAGAATCCAAGTTTGGATGTTTTGTTCATTTTGTGCAGTACACATTCTGGGCATAACACGTGTTGATACCCATTTCCAGCTGGCTTCCTGTGTAAGAAACTCGGTTGAAAGTTCTCATCTTCACATGTGAAATTCTTTGAGAATTTATGGTTTAATGGTTTCATTAAACAATCATTGTTGTTCTTGTCCCTGAGTTGAACAAAATAGAAGTAACCATCAGGCATCACGAATGTTTACAGCTCTGTGGATGGGAGATTGTTTAATGGAAGGATTAGAAAATCCTTCAACAGCCATCTGTGATGGAAGACCATGACAAATAACCTCTTGGGTCTCAAAGGGACTGACATGATCTCAGTTATTTTTAAGAAGTTTTGAAGCTAATTTAATCAGTTGAATTCTTCAATTCATCTGCCAGTTGCATATGCATGTACATTGTTCACTGTAAGTAATAGTAAATATTAACTGGCTCAGTCCATTAATAAAGAAATATATAATTCATATATTGCACACATAGTACTAATTAAGTCTTGTTAGCTGGTGATCCTTAACAATCTTCCTAAAGCAGTGATTTTTTTCCTCTGACTCCTCTGACAATAAAACAAGTATTGGTATTTCTCTACAAAGCTCAACAGGATAGCATAAATCAATGTGATATAGTATAATTAATTGTGGGAAACTTGTTTGTGACCTTAGATGTTCTAATATGCAAACTTTAACCACACAATTAACATTATTATTATTATTCAATAGAACCTACATGACATAACATATCTTTATGTACGTACTCAACTACTTATCAGATTTCAAAACAGCAGCAGTATTTCAAAACAGTATTTCGAGACAGTTTGTTTTAACAAGTCTTTTGTGGTGAGTCTGACTCACAGATGCACAACAAAGCTTGAAAGAGATGGTAATTAAATATTTCCATAATAGTGCATCTCCTTGACTTTATCGAGTTCTCACCAATGTTTGTATTTGCTTTTGTCTTGGCTTCCTCTAGTTAGCCACGGATATCCTTCTTAAGGTAGCCTAAGGATGCCACTTCAGTGCATAGTAACAGGAAAGAAGTCATCTGATTAGTCACTCTCCACGATTGTCTACACTTCCTGTTGGTTTTATCTGATTTATTCATCTCTGATGTTATTTTATTGGATAATGTTTCTTCATTTAATGATTATCTGCATTTCTCACATGGTGCATGTTCCACTGGGAGGAAAGGCTTTCTCTGTATACATCACTCTAGTCTCAAGAATACCTTCAGGTACATTACCCTCTAGTATCCTTTATATAAATGAAATACTTTATGTAGATATTTGAGGCGGTTTTCCCCGTCCACTGGAGGTCATATTAGGATCAGATCTTCTTGCTTGCTCAGATGTGCAAGCAATGAGATAGTATGAAGGTCATGTGCACTAGTCCTTCCCACCATGCTTGAGAGGTGGACAGCCAGTCATCCCAGAGCATTAAAAAGTGATGGGAAATGAGCTTGAGGATTTTAATATGAGAGTTTAACCACATAGTTAACACCATTATTAACCAATATTATATTTTACTTCATATCTTACCCAAAATTGCATATGATAAATATGAATGGACAGCCAATTTAAGCTTTCGGTGCACATTATTAATTTCTATATTCAAAGATATAAAGGCAAAGAGTCTTTGCTTAATTGAAAATACTAGAATAAAATGTAATTTGAAAACACTTTAAAATTTTAGTCAATCTTTTTCTTCTCACTTCTCTGTGTTTAAACTTTCTTATATTATTTGTAAAAATTATTTTAGTAACTGAAATAAATATAAAAGTATATTGTTTAGTTACAACTGATACTGTTAATATATAAGTTTCAAATAATACAATACAAATACTGTTTGGTTTTTCCATCATTATTTATAGAAGCCTCAGAGAAACTGCACCATATATTTTGAATTAGTTTTCTTTTCTGTGACATTCCCCATAGCCTGAACAACATTATTTTTTGTTTAGAATTTACAGTTCTATTATTGTCTTCATCTTTAAAAGTGATGTTTCTTCCAGTCTCCAGGCATTATGCAGTAGTCATTTTCATCTTTCACTGCAGCAGTACTCTGGAGTATCTAAGAGAAGCCATGTTACTGTGTAGTTATCTATGAAAAGGATGAAGAATTGATTCTGGTTCTCTGAAAAATGAGAAAGTACTTTATCAGCTCTGCTAAATGCTTTAGCAAATTACAAGGCCAATTTTTAGAAGGAATAATTTACTTATTCCAGTGACAGTGAATGAACTTGGGATAATTTCATAGGTTTGTTAAAAGATAAATACTAGCAGAATACAGCTATATATAGGTAATAGAGTTAAAAGTTTATACAAAACACTGAGTCATATAAGTAAGTTCCTCTCTGTGTATACACACACCTATATGCACATATACATAAACAAGTGTTATGCAAATATGTTTTGTGAGTACATATATAATTATATATAATCATCCATAAGTACATAGATAGTAAAAAGTGATTGTAGAGATTAGTGTTTATAATCAATCTGGAAAGATCTAGAATCATGAAGAAACTGCCCGTCTTTGCATGCTTGTGCAGGATGATCTTGACTATGTAACTGAGATGCGAAGAGCCATCCCCTCCAGCCACCATTGCCTCGTTGGAATTTATAAATGGGGAAAGGAAACTGAGCAGCAGCATGCATCTGCCGCTCTCAACTTCTCTACGATGTTCGTGTTATAACCTGCTGTTGCACACTCCTATAGTTTTGACATCCCCAGTGGTGCACTGTGACCTTTAATATGCTAATGGATATAAGAAATAATAGTATATGAAATTTTACTTTATTTTATCTAGAATATCAATTTCTGAAATAAAAATAGCAAATATACATATATGCATCTCTATGTGAGATTTATATGGTCTGTTTATCTAAAAGCAACTGTTAGTAAGGTCACTGAGTCAAGGTAAGGTGTAGGGTTACGTTTAATAATGAATGGGTCCTACATTTTGAGTTTTCCCAGTGTACAACCTTCCTATTAGTAAACTAGTAACTTTCCTTAGTCACCCATTCCATATGGCCCCAGGTAACTTGATATTTATGTTCTGCCTAATATTGAGTGGGCTTTTTAGATAGCTATTTACCATAATGCCTGCCATGGTACTAGGTCCTAAGTAATTGCTCATTTATTTCAAAATTCTATGTAAGTCTACATGACATGAAAATGTATTTAATTTCCTTACATAACTTATAAAACTGCTATTATCCTTTTATATTATACACTTTTATAATATGCTATCAAAACATTCATAAAGATAGAATAAAACACTAACCTCACTTGAGTCATCAGACTTTGACATGGAATTATTCCGAAAACGATCAAAATTCCCAAAACTGCTGCTGCGCTGTAAAATTGGAAAAGGAAAAGAAACTTAAGGTTTGTGACTTCCACAAATGAAAGCAATAAATTTATTATAGTTTCTCAGAAATACCTCTTGAATTTGTAGGTTATAAAAAGTCCTTCTCTGAGCTATCAAAAGACATTTCAGGTATAAATATTATTCATATCTTGCACTAAAAATTGCTAAAATGTGTTACTTTGGTTTGTGTAATCATAATTAAGACCATGGTTAAGTTTTAAATAACTCACTCATAGTATGAGTTAGGTTCTTGACACAAGTAACTGCAGCATCTGAGGATTCTAAGCCAATCCTTTTTTTGGATATGGTAAACACTAAGTTATTTGCACTACGAACAGACAGTCAGTATTTACCATCAAAGAGCCCAACTAATAAAGACACAAAAACAAAACAAAGCACATGGCTGATTAATCCTTCTTCTGCCTCCTAAGACAAGCTTACTTAAATTAAAGACTAACACAAGTACACTCCCCACTAGTAAATGTGGTTAGCTTTAAATTCTCTGCTGGTTATCAGAAAGAGAGTGCATACAGGTGGACCTCTCCATAAACTGAACATGTGGGCATTCAGGATGTAAGATTGAGAGTCAAATTGAACTTCTGCACATTTCCCATGAAGTAGCCATGAGGTCCAACCATCATCCCCCATTGTACAGGTCTGGTTACCTCATTGATTTCAAGAACAAGCTCCCTATCTTGTTAGGAGACTACTCCCATAGAGTTCTAATGCTAAGTTTTTATTCTTGTGCAACTCACTCTAGGTGGGTTATTACAAATAATCTCAAGATGCTTCAAAGTAAATGGCTCTCCTGAATAATTTTCAAAATTCTTCAAAATCACTGAGTCAAAAAATTGACTTTCTCACTATCTATTTAATTTTATGTACTGTTTAGGCTGGTGTGTATCTAATCGTGTGTGCGGTATGTGTTTGCGTGGGTGTGGGGGGTGTGTGTACCTACAACTACAAAGAAGATAGCTTGTCCTAAAGATTGTACCTCATTTCAAAGAAAACTGTTTTAGAAATCAATAGATTTTACTGAGAAGGTAACCTAGTAATTTGAAAAAAAATTACTAGTAGTCAGTAATCTATAGAATTTTTTTATTGTCTACTCAGAAATTATAGATCGCTTTAAAAAATTCTTTGCCAGAGAATTCTTGTCCTTGGAATTCTTAGCTGTGTCTCTTACCACTGACTGCCTTTAATACCCCTTATTTCTCTTATAAAATGGGTTGAGATCCAAAGATCCTGAGCGTGTGACAAGCAGCCACTCTGCTGGTCATGGTACTCCAGCATACCGCCCCAAGGATTCTGCCCGTGGGAGACGAAATGCCTTTTGCTGACTTGATTTCCCCACTGAACAGCTCATTGCTCTTTCTGCTTACAGGGAGAGGAAAGACGAGACAGCTGACATTGTGTTCCACAGTGGAAAATACCAAGTCATCTCATACAGAGCTTACCAAACTAGAGATGGACACAGACAAAGCATGGAGCACTTCACCTTCCCTAGCAAGCAGTTCTATCAGGCCATTGTTGCTCTGAGATCAGAGGGACATGAGAAAACTATTGTCCTGCTTACAAACGAATACATCACAGACATTTATTACTCTGTTGTATACTCTAGACATTCTTATGGCTTATTGGAACCTGGGCCTGTGGCAATTTAGTAGCTTATACCCAGCCTGATGCTGCCTGTTACATATTAATGAGAGTTACAGAATGCTTCCCATTACTGGATAATGGGGCCTGTTGCACAGGAGGGCACAGAATAGATTCACTTCAGCATTTCTCTACACTATATTCTTCCATTAAGGAATCAATAGCCACCACCTTTTAAAATTAATTCCTCCCCCATTATACCAATAGAGAAACTCAGATATAGGGATAGTGACTTTAAAAAGATTTTTTAAAAAACTACTACTTTGGGTCTTACCAGGCCTATCTGTCCTAATTCTTCAACAACCAAAAGACAGAGGAGTCTGTCTGTCCATCATAAGATACTCTAACGATGACAGTTTCAGTACTTATTTAAAAGGGCATTTAACACATTTCAATATCCAGTCTAAAAGTTAGTTTCTGAGAAGATGGTTTCATATTATATTTATATGTCATAGCTTATGTCAGAAAGGAGTTAATGTCTACTATGAGGTATGGACAAGGAATGGAGTTAGAACTTCTACTGTCAAACTTTATAGTGAAAAGGTGAAATATGTGGACACAAAACATGCTTCCTACATAGTACTCTTCATAAATGTGAACATGTTTGAATAGTCACAAATACGTATGGTGTAATCATTTTGCAGATACTGGTTGGTGACAGAAACTCTGATCAAGACAAAGCAATTACATGAACAAAGGCCTCTCTCTCAGACAAGTGGATTGAATATAAAAGCAATTCGAATAATGTTTGAAAATATGTTATCAAATATGATAATCATTGATAATGTTGGCATTAGGCCGTGTCTGCTCTTTACATTTTGTGTAAGTATATGCAAGATATTCGAGTGTAGCTCAAAAACAGAACACATACTTTGTATGTCCAAGGCTCTGTGTTCAATCCCAGCTCCACCCCAGCCATATGAAGTATACAGTTCTTATTGTGTGTTTATGAAATGACTTGTAAAATGGCACAATATCTGTGGAGGGAAATTTGCCAATATCCTGTAAATTTTCGTATATATTTGTATTTTGTCATAGCAATTAAATTTATAAATTTCTAGGCCAGAGTTATACTAACATATGATATCTATAGATACAGATGTATAGAGATATCATATGGTAGTATATATGCACAGCTCACATGTTAGTAATATTGTAAAGTTTACCCAGAAACCTGTAAACCCCAGTATGCATCAAGAGGATACTAAATGAGTAGTGTGTAAATGTGTATGTGTGTGTGTGTGTGAAAATACTATTCATCTTTCTATAATTCAATAGAAAGAGCTGTAGGATCCAGTGAAACTGAAAACAACAAAGCATAGAAAGGTGTACCGAATAAATTACCACTGATTTAAGAGAGAAAATATTGTGTATGTATCATGAAGGAAAATACAGGGTTTCTTTCAAAGAGAAATAAGTCAAAATGCATGAATGAGGTGGCAAGATAGAAAATATATTGCTCTGAATATACTTTGTTTCATAGCTGTGAATACAAAACTGTAAAAATTTCATAAATTCATAAACTAAATTCAATAAAATTTAAAAACCCTAAGCTTTGAAATCCAAAATGAAACAATTCTACCTAACTCGAAACTGAGTTGATTATTTAAGGACAAACTTATCACAAGTCATTTTACAACAAAGTAACTTGGGTTGTCTGTACACAGAAACACTGCAGCGACAAGCTGTTATCGAATTAAATCTGAACCTGTTTGTTGAGGTTAATAACATTGGTGCATATGTAAACACTGAGTAACAATTAAAGTGAGTAACAGTGTCAATAGCATTTGAAGTCAACATTCTCAGACTATAATAAAAGCAAGGCAGACGGAAAATAAAATGCTTACATCAAGCCTTCAATCTCTTTAATCCCAGTTAAAAATACCAATCAGAGTTCCCAATCCATTCCCTCATCAAACACTCTCTTCCTAGCTGCACTCACATACACAAAGGTCTAGAACAACGACAACCCAGTCTTGTGTCCCTTGTAGTTCACAGATTAGACACCTTTAAGAGGGAAACCAATCTCTTAGAATCATGACAGAAAACCCAGTAGGATGCCACAGATCCCCTTCCAGGAAGTGGGGGCTATGCTAGGAGTTATAAGTATTTGAATCACTTGTCGCCCAAAACATGCTACTTTAGTTTTAATGAGACTAATGCCTGTAATGCACTATGAAATAATTGTGGTATATTTCAACATGTCAAAATTCATTGATTTGTAATCATACTGAAGAGAAACACATCAGTGACTATCTTGGAAAATATAAGAGCTATATTTTGAGAATAGACAAATATAAAAGACAACAAGCTGTATCTTCTGAATTAAATATACTTCAGAGTTAACTAAACAATTGACCATGGGAAGTTATTCTGAATATGTATATATTCTAGTTATTAAAGTTGATGAAAACATGAAATCGCTATTTTGCAAATCTATGATCATATTGGTTCTGGGGAATTATTATCGATGTCTACTGAGCCAGATGGGGTGATGGAGCTAAGCAGACTTTCTAAACCTCTCACCTGTCTCTAGACAGAGAGACAGAATAGAGAAATTCTGTCTCTATTATGAACATGAAAGAAAACTGTGGATTGTTTTAAAAATAATATTAGTTGAGATTTGTACCAAAACCAGGGGATTTGACCTTAATTGTCTTTCTACCCAGCTGACAGCTTTTAGGGTTGTCAGATAAAATCTCATCTACACCATGACTATGAAATGTGACAAAGGCACCAGTAGAAGTGCCAATCTATTTCAAAGAAAACATTTGCATGTGTGAATCAGACACCCTCAGAATTTTGAAGTATACTAGCAAATTAAAAATTATATATACTCACTGCCAACAAATTCTCACATCTAATTATTACTATAAGACAGTTGATAGTATCTACTCTTCAGATCAAAATTCTGTTTGCATTCACTATACATACTGTATTATAGAAAGCTAAATCTCAACAAGCCTGTCCCCTTTATCCAAAAGCATTCAAAGATTTAATTGTCCTGCCTAATTCAGGTACTAAGATGTTGGAGAGTGAGAATCAAATTTAATTCACTTAAAATAGTCTGTTAGGATTGCCTCAGTGTTAAATAATTGTACCATGACATGGTGCCAATGGAAGGCAGAATGTGGGGTGTCAGGAAACTTCAAGCTAAAAAAGCAACAAGAACTGCAAAGTCATGCCATCAGCACTAAGATTACAACTTTGTGTAATGGCAACTTATAGCTAAATAAAATTATAATTATCAAAACAAATCAGTGTCATGCATATTTACAGTGTGTATCTGGCTTCCCAGAACCAAAGTTAGCCGGCTCCATCTCTACCTCATCAGCATCATTTTAACTGTAACACATGTAAAGAATGTGCAGGTGCCAATAGTGTCATTGATTTCTAAAGTTTGCTCAGAATTTCCACACTGAAACTTTTAGAATTGTATGTGACACTAAAATGTTTTCTGTAAATTGAAACTACTTCAGAGATTACACTAAGTAGTGGAAAGAATTTCTGTAATAACAGAAAACAGTCAGTGTAAAATGGTATTTATAACGGCGGACAATGCATTAAACAAGTTTTCAGAGTAGAAAGGCTCAAGTATTTAAAATTCTCAAATTTAGCTCTACATGGTCTGCCACTATGTTCCATTATTTTATACTACAACCAAAGTCTGTAAACCACGTTCTCATACTAGGAATTCAGTAAAAATTTCTCTATTCTATTTCAGTTAAATGGGGAATCATAAGTAATACTTTGATATGTTTTAAATATATTTTTCAAATACAAAGTATCATGTGCAAAAATTATTATGAACAATCTTTAAATATCTATAAAATGTAAAAGCAACTAGAAGTTTTAAAAGTGGCAACCACGAGATGGGTATGGCTGAACAGTAAAGTCCCATAGTGTTAAGCATAAGGATGTTTGATCCTCAAGCCCACTGAAAGAGTTGGGTGTAGTGCCATGCCTGGCACTGGGGATGCAGAGGCTAAAGGATGTCTGAAGCTTGCTGGGCATCCAGATCAGCCTGATTAATGAGACCAGGCCGGAGATCCTGTCCCAAATGAGGTATAGAATATTAGGGGTTGTCCTCCAGCGTCCACATGCATGCACACACATACATACATATACTCATAAAAAATTGAATCTTGACAACACTATCCTTGCATGTATGTATAGAGCTGTACCTATAATTTTAATTCTGCAGAACATTAGATTAAATGGCGAAAGGTTTTGGACATAAAATTATTTAAAATCAACACAATTATTTTTGTATTCTAAAAGATTCTGTAGTTCCTTACTGAGATGCTCCTTACAAATCACCAAATTGAAAGGCAATATTGCTTAAACAATAGTAAAATAACAAAAAAGTGGTGGTATGTTTACTATATGTGAAAAGTGCTTCTAGGAGACCAAAATGTGACTAATGTAAGCTATAATTCCCTCTCCAGCCTTTATGGGACAAAAGAAAAAATACTGTCATATTAATATAATCATTTTAATGATTACTTCTTTAAAATTTGGAACACTGTTATTTCAATAGATTTTTTATTGTTTGAATGGACAACAATATTGCAAGCTAAACATTAGCATTTTAAACTCTTATACCAGTATGCCAGTATGGATATTTTGTTTAAAATCTTTGTAAGGAGCCATATTGAGAAATGCTCAAAAGCCATTTCTAGCTTTAAAGAGCTTCCTGGCTACCTGTCCACAGAAGGTACAGGTTACAGTTAATGCTTGGGAGGATGTAGGATGTAGGAGAGAAATTCATGAGGATCTAAAGGTAACAGGGCTTACGTATTCATCGTTCTCACCAAAAGCTAAGCAATTTCCTTCAGCAACCTTCTTGCAACTACTCTTAGTTTCTATTCACTGTGGTACAGGAAATGCTGTACAGAGGATAGATGATTCAGTTTTCTAATTAAAAATAAAAGCATACACTCTTCTCCAGTAAGTTTAGAAGATAACTATTTTGCGTATTTGATTTTTTAAATCTGTGAGCAGGTATTAAATATGATTTTATGTGGTCATGCCATTACTGAGTTTAAACTTCTAACTATTTAGCCAGATAACTAAACTTCAAAAACAGCTAGCTCTGCATTGTAATATTTTGTGTGTGATATGTCTAAAAATCAAAGTAATAGTTAAGATCTTGGTGAGAGAAGGCAACTATTATTTACAAGAAGTTTAAATATTGTTGCCTTGCTACATCAGCCAACATTTTAAATAAAAACATAAAAATTAAAAAAAAAAAACTTCTTTCTGGTTTTCTTAATGTGTCTAAATTTTCAACTTGTACTACTTGCAAATGAAATTATATTGTAGTATTATATAAAATGCCATTAATCTAAATAAAAAGCAGAAGCTAAACCAATTAAATTTAGGCATTAAGAGAGTTCAATAAAAGTAAGAGTAAATTACCTTCTTGTTTACTGAACAATTCCTTTTAGAAGTTAGAATCTCAGGCCTCTTTTAAAAAGTAAAACCAAAGACAAGCACGGTGGTGCATGCCTTTAATCCCAGCGCTCATGAGGCAGTGATAGGCTCTTAGTTCAAGGCCAGCCTGGTCTACAAAGCAGGTCCAGGACAGCCAAGGCTACAGAGAGAAACCCCGTCTCGAAAAAACAAAACAAAAAACCAAACCAAACCAAAAACAAAAACAGAAACCTTTTCAATAAAGGTAGAAAATTCCCTGAAAATTTCTAATGAAGTCATGATCAAAATGACAGAAGGATGTGGTGCTTCCAAGCATGAGACACTTTTATTATTATTATTAATTTATTCTTGTTACATCTCAATGGTTATCCTATCCCTTGTATCCTCCCATTCTTCCCTCCCTCCCATTTTCCCCTTATTCCCCTCCCCTATGACTGTTCCTGAGGGGGATTACCTCCCTCTGTATATGCTCATAGGGTATCAAGTCTCTTCTTGGTAACTTGCTGTCCTTCCTCTGAGTGCCACCAGGTCTCCCCATCAGAGATGGCTCAGCCGTTAAAGGCTAGGCTCACTTTTTTTAACATATTCAATCACTTAACATGTTGATTCAAAATTTAGGTGTCTGAAAAATCCACTAAGAAGCTTGTCAGTCATGTAGTACTATAGTTAAATCTATATTATGATTAACATGTTAATATGTAGTATATTACTATATCATATATTACTATAATCTGTTATAATAATCACAAAGAGGTCAAGGTCGTTCATTATATCAGGGTTATGAAATCATAGTTAAAGGCTTGGGAGTTAACTTGGGGAGAGAGAGAGTCTGTGGAGTAATTTTCCCATCAGACACTCGGGAGCATAAACACCCTGTGAGTCCTCTATGCTTGAAACACGTTCTCCTTTCAGGTGGTCTCTGGGTACCAAGTGACCTTTCTAAAGGCTCCTGCAAGGGATGTTTTAGTCACGCAGTGATCTCCTTGAACACGAGTAATGACAAACAATAAGCTAATTCTCAAAAAGTTTTTTTTAAGTCATTTTTACTACTTTTAAGTGGGTGGGTTTGATGCATGCCTTTGGTGGCCCTGATTAATGGTCCCTGCCAGCCTGGCTTCTGGAGTTGTAATGTGTCTGTGAGCTTCCCTTCAGCCGAGCTCCACCATTAATCCAGTGGCATATGTCAGCTCAGCAAAGCAAGGTCACTCTTCTGCTTCAAGGGGAACCTTTTTAGAAATAATAAAACTGACAGAAAGTTCTTTTTTGCATGCTTTATGCTGCCTGAGGTTGAGTGCTGCAGTTAATATCATAAAGCTTATAAACATTCTCTTCCTAGGCAGCAACTGCTGCCACAGGGCTTAGGAATTTAAACGTTTTTTTTTTTTCTTAGTAAGAACAGACATGTTTATGTGGGGTAAATATATGATATGCAATCCCAAACAAGGAAGGTATATGTGGAAAAATAGTAGAAAGCTTGGGTGCTAGGTTTTTTTTTAAAAAGAGACTATTGGGTTTCTTCATTACCAAAGACATGTATTACTACAACTAAATCTATCATTTTGGTTTTTATCTTTCAGCAAACTTTCATCTGGCTGCATGTGCATGTCAGTATATTGAGGAGTTCATAGTTGTAATAAAAATAAATTAAGCTAATGAACACTCTATGACCTACAATGTCATGTCTCATAATTGTAGTTACACGTACTCCTGAAGGAATTATATTTCTTAAACTGTAAACATCTGATACATTGTTAATGGCTACTTTAAAATTGGTAGATATTAATAATGAGCTAGTCCTAATCTTTGAGCAACATGTAGATACCCTAACTTTAAAAATCCAGACAAGGGCTATCACTGAAGCAAAGGAAAAAGGATGGCGATCCAGTTCTAAGGCAGAGCATACATAAGCATAAGCATTACAAAGGAAAGTCGACAGTAAGAATAAAATATACAAGGAAATAACCCTGTCAAATTAGAGCTTAATATCTAATTCTAATCACTGTGTATTATAAGGTAAGATTTTTATATCTGGGTAAAACTACCTTGAGTCTTATTCTAGATGGTGACACTACATAATTATAGAAATAAAACTCATTATTTACTATTTTTCACTTTATTACATAAAGAAAAGCTATTAGAAGTGACACCAGTTAGTCCTTCTAGGAAACGCACATGTTGGTTAAGTCTCTAGGTCAAACCTGGGGATTTTGTCCAGCTTACAGAAAAAAACAACTTCCTCTGATTGACTCACTTATAAATAAGGACACCAAAATTTGGCACTGTCACGTATCTTTACTGTGAGAAAGTCCTCTTTCAAAACAACGCAATGCCTCCCTAGGAAGAAGTGGCACCTGAGGCAGAAGACCACTGTTGGGCCCTACACTGTTTGGGTGGCTGGATAATGGTGAAGTCAACTAGGTGGCAGAAAGACTAGAGACATGATATTATTCCAAGTAGCGCCTCATGTGAGTGAACAAGTCTGCAGAGATAAACAGGATCCTTGCTGCGCTGTGTATCTCTGCAGGCAAGG
The DNA here is from genome assembly GCA_907169655.1 of Acomys percivali. Taxonomy (NCBI): domain Eukaryota; kingdom Metazoa; phylum Chordata; class Mammalia; order Rodentia; family Muridae; genus Acomys; species Acomys percivali. The sequence continues at coordinate 124,361,444 of OU015745.1, forward strand.
GGATAAAGTTCTCTCTCATTATATATATTCTATTGCTAGATATTATATATTGCTATATATTATAAAATAGGCAATATAAAATATTGCTAATATTATACAATATAGCAATATAAAATATACATATTATATATATACATATATATTGCCCGTACAAACCAACACTGTCCTCATATTATATATATATACACAGCTTCTGACAAAGTAACACTGTCCTCCTAACAGTCTTTACCTCCTCATATGTTATAATACACTATTTGATTATTGTTTTGTTTCATTACATTCTGGTTCTAGAAACGGTTGCTCTGTTTTTATGCGAGTGCTGTTCAGATCTTTATCACCAACAGGTTTTTTTTTAGGCGTCTCTGAAGTAGGTTACTTCCGTAAATGACTAATATTACCCATTAGTCATGCCACACTCAGTGCGCATACACCGAGAAATCACTACAATTTTGTATTCTATAAATGCTATTTGGTGGTAGTCAGCAAAAATAAATAAATAAATAAATAAATAAATAAATTTAAATAAATAAATAAATAAATAACAAAAGAAAGCCAATGTAGTCTGGAAGCAAGAAAGACTGAGTTCAATTCTTCTTGAGTTCCCCCACAAGTCGAAGGGTACAAATGTACAAATATGAGTAAGATCCATCTTCTGTTCTTCATAGGAGAGATAGTTGGGGTGGAAACAAACTATAGCTAAGAAAGTAGAGCAACTATTGAATACGTATTACTAATTAGAAAAGATGGAAAGATTACCTAATGAACGTAGTTAGCCCAGGAAACATACAGGTGCTAATAATATACAACATGCCTACAAGACAGGCTTTAGCCTGTCCTCCTTTTCCAACGGGCTTTAATAAAGTTCCCACGATCCTCCTGTTAGGAAACACCAGATTCACACCTTCAAACCCAGTTCCGTGTGACTGTAGTCCATGTCGCCTACTGCTCTACTCCTTCTCTGTGATGGAGTGACTGATGCAGGCTTTCTTAAGATGACAGCGGCTAGGTAATCAGAAAGGCATGAGGTCATGAATACAGAGATATTCTAGAGTAAAAGCAGCAGAAAGCATGGTCATAGCATGAGGAACAGACGTCTTTATGAACCCCCTTAGGCAGACTGTGCATCAGTGGGTATCTTTGTAAAGCACCTCAGAATGTCCTAGTTTGTAACTGTAAAGCACCACTTAAAGGTATAGAACAGATTTTCTTCTTATATGCTTTTAAATGATGCCTCATGAGGCTACTGGATGATATCAGAGGTACATTTGCATGAGGAAAAATGAGAGGGTGGAGTGGGTAGGAGGGCGTGAGAAAGGAGAAGCACACAATGTGATCTGGAGTGCAGGTCAAGTATGGGCCTCTTTCAGAAGTAAGGAATCAAAGATAACTGGGAGAAAAGAAGCTGAAAACCAACTCTAACCTCTACCAGTGGGAGCACTTTGACTGCTACTGGCTAAACTGTGTTGCCCCAAATCTCTATGCTGTCTTCTAACTTGAGTGTTTCGGGAGATAAGTCTGTGTGAAGAACTTCAAAGAGATCATGAACTAAACGACATAATCACTAGGGTGTTCCCTAATCACATCCTACTGGTTTCTTTGTAGTATGCTGTCAGAGAAAAAGGAAGGAAGGGGATACAGAAGCAGAAATGCAGACAACATGGGTCATCCTCTGCTGGCCAAGACTGGAGGCTCTATGACAGATTCTTCTCTTGAAGACCTCATTGGATGCAGAGCCTTTTCATGTGTTAATTTTGGATGAGGTTGACTTCACTGTAGCAACAGTGGCTTTCTTCATCTACAGAAGACTGACCTCACCTCCCACCACTGAGTTTCAAAACACCCTCTCTTCTTTATGGAGGACAGCCTTTTTTTCCCTTTTCTTCTTCTTTACTAAGAAGTGAATGTGAGTGGCTTGTTTCTTTAAAAGAAAAAAATACTACCTGAATTCTTAATAATTAGCAAGTGGGAGAAATAGATCATTTTGGTAATACTTAACTTGAGACCTTAGATATATTGTTTATAGAATTGATTCCATTGTTTGAAAACTTTATTCCCTGTTAATAATGAAGCCATTTTTCACTAAAGTAGGGAAAGACAAGAGACAGATGCTTGAGGAAATCAACTTTTAACGAACCAAGTGAAATAGTAGTTGAGGTAGTAATGTTCAGATAGTATAACAAGACGAAGCCACACTCTCTTAATTCTCTCACTATCTTTGGATGTTTTCTGCATGCTGACTTAGCACTTTCTAATTACTGGCAATCTATGTGGCTACTTGCATAAGATTAAAATTTGATTTTGGATTTACATTCTCTAAGATGGGAAAATCTAAAGCAAGTTAGTGATTCGTTAGAAAAAAATGTTCATATCTGAAAAATATTTCATAATTGTAATCAATCTGACAATGAACTATGAGTTCATCCTTCAATTGAAGTGCCCTGAAATTTAAAATAAAATTCACTAGAAAAAATGTATTTTGAAGGAAGAGGGGAAAGTTGTATATCAATTATGGGTGATTTTTTTTGAACCAGTGAACAGTAAAATTGAGCCATTTCTTAGGATGTGGACCCAAATTGAATGCAAGGATGGTATAGGACAGTGGCACTCTCAATGTTTGCTGCATTTAAAGTGTGTATACATTGAGAGGGATGTCATCCGTGCAAATAGATGGCAGATTCTAAGTCTTTCCCACAGTACACTCAAGGTGCTACTTCCCTTGATGGATCCACAGTATTTCAACTCCTATTATATGAAAAATTAAATAATCATCTGGGTTTATCTAAACTAGTATATTAAAATTAAATCAAAAGAGAAATGGCAGCAAGAACAGTAGGGTACAGATTTGGTTATAGAAACACTGTTTTGTAAAATCCAAAGTACTTTTTTAACCTTGAATAAAATACTTCACATGTCCTTTTATAAATCAGAGGGAAATAGGCTGTGTTATAGTGATCTTAAAAAGGGTTTTAAAGTTACTAGAACCTGGTGTGGAATATGTCCCTTGAGTTGTTGGTCAAGGGTGTTCCCGGTATCTACCTATCACCACCGCTCTTGGTTGTCTACCAGAACTTTATGGTAAGACCCTATTGTGTAGACACCACACATTTTGGTCAAAGGATATTGGGGAATCAAGTTAGTAGTGACCAGCGATTATCCTTCTATTGGCTAGCTCTCATAATACAGGAAGCTATTATGTATGCTATGGAGCAGCAGGTTATCAATGGTCTACCAGCTCTATGAACTACACTAATGAACAACATGGTCAGATATGCCCATGGTTGGAATATAGGCACAAATTTTAGGTGTGGGGGTGGGTTGGCGTGATGTTAGGGATCGGAGGGTAACAAATTATTTCCTGATTGGATTTGAGGTCTGCTTTATAGGGAGAAATCCAAGCCTGGTACTGTACATCTACTCAAGAATCCATAGTTGAAGAGTTCACAGGCTACAGTGTTAACCCTAAAAGTACTCTTCTGTTAAGTGGGCATAAAACCAAAGTGTCTTCTAAATGCTTATCTTTATACCAATAGATTGGTGCAGCTCCAAAACTTTATCAGAGAGCTATCTCTGTGCAAGTGGTGGTAGTTAGTGCATAACCGTTCAATTTGCAGAGATAAGTGTCAGAGGATTGTGCAGCCACAATTGGGACATCTGTATCACCCCACCCACACAGCTCTAGGAGCCATTATGAAAGACGGAGTAGAAAGACAGAATGAGTCAGAGGTTTGGGAGGAACAGAGCAAAATAGTGTCTTCTGGACATGACAGAATCCCTACTCTATGATCTGGCAGCAACTGTGCCTGTCTGTATAAGACCTGCAGGAGAGAAAGTTAGTCAACATTCTAGCACTGTGGGTGGAGTCTCAAAACTCCAAGGCTAACTGATGAGCTAATGACAGGGGCTGGCTCCCAAAGAAGAGAGAGTCAGTTTTCTTCAAAGATGTGGCCCTGGCAGGTCAACCACACTCCAGTGGATGACCCCAAATCCCACAGATATGTGGACAGCACAAATTGGATTTAGTGGATCATAAAAATAAAGATACAAAAGATTATTTCTGACCAATAAGAAAAAAATGAACACATTTCCAAATGCTAAAATTTGGACAGATCTAAGATAATATCTGCAGTGTATCTAGGAGGCATTAGGGATACAAAATTCTTAAAGAATTCATAAAACAATTAATGGGCACATGCCCCTCATGCAAATGTCTTGTCTGAAGTCAGTATCAGATCATGAAAATGCCCTCCATTTCCCTGTACCTGGTTAAATAAGAGTTAAAGTGAATTTTAACAGTCTTGATACAAAAAAGCGATGCAAACGGCTCTTTAATGCCACAACTATGTGTCATCCCTGTCTAGGAGCATAAATTTGCACAGCGGGCAGTGCAGTGAAAACAGCTCATAATCAACTCATCACCTCTCATCATTGCTGGGATCAAATGCAAATGGGAAAGAATGCCACTTCAGTCACTGCTAGTGAAAATTAGCATCTGTGACACTAATGGTGTCTCATTTTGTATGCACTTTAGATTAAAAAGAACCTTTTTTAAAAAGCTATTTCAAGAAGTGCCGTTATTCCAATGTTTCCCCTTACAATGACAGTGGTGCTGACTCTCCTTAACTCAGAGAAGACCTTGGTCAAATGTATTTGCACAGGTTACCATGCACAGACATATTAAGTCCGTGTTGTCCTAATCACAGTTCCGAATTTCATCTGCTTGGTCCATTCCCTTTTTCTTTTTAAACTTTCTAGCAAGTTTTCTCACCTGGAACAAAGGTTGACCACAAGAGAATAAACTCTCTAGGGATCTTGCACAATCCTGGGCATATTGCAGTTGTTCTTTAATGCTCAAACATTAACTGAAAATGGGTTTAAACACAGACACACAGACACACACACACACACACACACACACACACACACACACACACAACTTGCTACCAAGAATCATAGTGAATAGAGAGCCGACTCCATTGGAAAGCTTACCAAAGAAGTAATATGCAAGGCTTCACTTTAAGCATTAGATAATGATTTGTTTAAAACCATTTGGCATTTAGAGAAAAAAATGCACACAATTCTAATTGCAGAAAGTTAGACAGATGCAGTACCTGGAGAGATTTCATGGATACAATTACTGAATTTAGTTGGAGGAGAAGAGAATCACTAAATTGCTTTTAAAAGTACAAAAGTTTCTAAGGATGTGGTCTTCCTGGTGCCTTTAAATTTCATCTGTTAATATGAGCATATTCAGGGGGAGGAAATCCCCCTCAGGAACAGTCATAGGGGAGGGGAGTAAGGGGAAAATGGGGGGGAGGGAAGAATGGGAGGATACAAGGGATAGGATAACCATAGAGATGTAACAAGAATAGATTAATAAAAAAATCTTTTTAAAATTTCGTCTGTTAAGACAAACAGTGGCAGGTCTTACAGTGGCATTAAAATATCCAGTATTATAACAGTGGAAATTATATATGTTTTTCATCTGACATATTTTTATTTATGTGTCTTTGGTTATGGTGATTGAATTTTTTAATATACATAATTTTTGAGTGCCTTTGCTCTTTCATTCATGAGGCTAGATAAGAGTTGTTCTCTCACAGAGTTGTAACAAATATTAGAATAGAAAAATCCATGTAGAGCAACTGTTACATAAGAAAAAGAGGCAGCAAAAATAAACGTTAGGTAAACATGAGAAAAACTATACCTTATTATTTGGTCACTTATAGATCGTATGAGCAGTATAGATAAAAAGCTTTTTGAGTCTGCATGTGGAATATGTTTTTATATCTCTAAAGTCACTGTCAGCATTGAGTGCTAGTGCTGAAACAGTCAAAATAAAACTCAAGAAGGAACATGTGGTATATAAAGCACGATTATTTTTATCTAAACTAAATGTAAAATTCTTAGCCATCATTCATCAGGTTTCATTTTTAATTGGAAATTACCTATATGCCAGATGGAGTTTTGGGGCATACTAACCTTGTAAGCATTTATTAACCTCTGATTCTAGCTAGCTACCTATTTTATAATAGGTCTTCATATACTCTTAGGTACCCAAAATGGAAGATCTTTGGTTTCTGACTCCTAACCTATACCTTTATATGTTTCATAACATATTTGAATGATAGTCATCTTACATATAAGCTACTTAAATAAAATAAACTTTAGCCAAAGAAGCATTATAGAGCATTACATTGTAAATGATAAAATAAGATGCAGCATAACTATAGTTTGGCTTTAAAGTTTTACTCATTGATATATTTATTGTTAAGTATTATAATCAAAAGAAAACAATATATTATTTTATGTGTAGCATTCTCCAAAAATCTATTACTATACATTAGATTTCTGGATTTTTTAGTGCCATGACTATAGAATCTATTAGAAAATGCTAATAACAAAGTCTATTTCTCTACCTTTATTTTTAGCTGATATATAATAAAATGCAAATTGTACATATGTCTGTGCCATTTGATGATTTGTTTGTAAATGTTTAATCAAACATGTCTTTTTCCTTCTCAACTATTTATCAGCTTATTTCTTCTGTGTGCGTTTATGTGTGTGCACATGTGAGTGCACTGCTACATGAAGGTGTATGTGTGTGTGGAAGCCATTGGACAGCCTCAAGTGTTATTCCTCCTCGGGCGCTGTCTGCCTCAGTATTAGAAACAGTGGTTCTCAGTACTTGAGTCTTGCCAGCTGGGCTAGGCTGTCTGGCCAACATACTCCAGTCTGTCTATGCCTGTATCTGCCTCTCCAGTTCTGGGATTACTAGCACAGACACCATACTGTCCTTTTTTACATAGATTCAAATGAAAAAAAAAATGAGGTTATCTTGCTTGCATAGAAATTAATTTATAAAGTGAGATGTACTCTCCAAATTATCATTTTATTAGAAGATGCTAGATTTTAATTACATTTAGTTATATTACACAATTGCATTCCAGAACTTCTTACTCCCAGCAAATTCAGTACCCACTGGTATTCTATTTAAATAAAAAGTGTAGTAGGTTTTTTAAAAAAGGTAACATTAAGTATACTAGGTTTTTCCTGTGTATGTGATGCTAGAGGATTAAACCTATGGACTCAGTAGGTGTTACACTACCTAGCTGCATTAACAACCTTAAATTTATAGATTTAAAATGTACCAGTTGGTGAGATAACATTTCCCTCTTTTTTGACATCTCAATAAAAAAACAGGAAATCCCCTTCATACTTTTGAGAGCACAGCACAAAGAATGAAGGCCTGTGGGTCAGGATATGGAAAATCTTATCTGATAGATAATCAGTATAAAGAGTAACATCCTGTACTTCAGGCCAGTCTCTTGGTAGCTCTATTGTGTCTTTCCAGGCAGACATCACACTCTCTCCTCAAATGTGGAGCAATTTGTATTCCTTCAACGAGTCATCTGTGTAGGGATCAGGATAGAATGTATTATTACCATCCCCTATGGGTTACACTCTTTATTCATAAAATACACAAAAGTTTTTATGGTAAAATAAATACGAATTGGTAGGAGTTGTTTCTAAGACATAGTAATTGGAGGAATATTGGCTTCATAGTAAAAAGTTTAAATACATTTCTGCCTGCAATGTGACTGTTTTCTGTGGTATATTTTATTCACGGGCACATCAATATATTTTTACTTTATATATGTAGAAGTCAATAAGATGACAATAGTTCAAATGTGTTGTAGTAATTACTGTAATTAGTCTCATTGCAAAATAATAACTGATCATTTGAAAACAGCTTAGCGACATGAATAAAGTGATAACACACTGTGCAATACAGTCCTCATGGCATAGTCAAATGTCATATTTGAAACATTTTGAATAAGATTACTGTTTCATTTTATTTTTTGGACTCTTTTCCAAAGCTATTGTCAACTGAATATTTCATCTAATCATAGGTATTTTACATAAAAATAATAATCATATGAAGAAACAAGTGATGCTTTCAAAGATCTTCTTTTTATATTTTGGGATGTGTTGCTTTGAATTTTCATTTTAGGAGTAAAAGACAGAAATTGCAACATGTTATCATGCTATACTTTTATAAGATGCTTGTCTAACCTTCCTTTTTATTTTTGTACTAGAAAAAATTAGTATTGACAGTCATCTAATCTTTGTTTCTTACATTTGGAAATAATTTATTCTCATTTTATTTAAGATATTTTGGAGAGGATTTCAAAGCATTGAGCACTGTTCCTTGTCACTGTACTTCAAAAGGAAAATCAATTTCCAAACTATTTATCTGACAATGACAAATAAAAGCTGTTAACAAAAATATCAACTCTTTAAAAACATTGACAATCAACTACTGTTTATCTCACAAGCAATAAAAAGATTGAACTTAAGAAACCTTAGGAATGTATAAATAGGGCAGAAAATTTTTGACATCAAATTTCCTACAAAATAAATGAATGTTACCAGTCAAACTAGTCTAGTGTTCTGTAATAAAATGCAGACGTGGCTTTTACTATATTATTTTAGTGGCAGCTGTTACCAAGAGAGAGAATAAAAGAACATTCTACATAAGACTGGCTATCAAATTTACTAACCTATAGATTTTGTTGCTTCTCATAACAGGACGTAAGTCTTTCTCTAGTGACAATGTAAAATTGTATGTCTACAACAAGATATCGTAGTTTAACATTCAAAGTACAAAAAGAAAAAAATCAACCGAAAACTTCACCATTTTACAGTCTTCTTACAATTATGTATGTTAAATGTCTAAAATGTAACAGATAAAATAATTCCCTCAGAACACTGGTAAGACACTGAACAACCAAGGAATGAAAAATGCACAGAGAATTCACGATATTAATGGTTAAGTAGAGATCACCAAACAGATTTTTATAAAGATATATGAACCTAATCTTAGCTGTCAATATAAAAGGTTGAATCTAATACACAATTGTGAAGACCATAGTTTCCCATTGGCTTCTAACTCTGGCATGTGAATTCTTCCGTATGTATTTTGATGCACTCAGCTCTCTACTTGAATTAACTTAGAAGTAAGAGATAAAAATCCATGTGTCTTGTATGTAGTTGGGGTGATGGTGTAGGGTTGTGTGTGTGTGTTTTGTTGTAGTGTGTGTGTGTGTGCCAATGTGTACGTACGTTTGAAAATGTGTTCGAGTGGGTTTCTATGTGTGTGTTTGAGTGGGGGGTATATATATGGTGTGTGTGTATGTGTGTGTAGTATACATTTGTGTGTATGTGTGCTAGTAAGAAATGTTGGCTTATTTATCAATGTTGGAAAAATCTCCTTACCTTTGGTTTTTGTTGTTTCTCTTTCTCTGAGGCATTGGATGGTTTCCTCCTTAGCATTTTGAGTTCAGGCCACCTCTAGTAAGTACAGTTTCTGCTGTCACAGAGACAACTGAAAACAGGCAGCAGTTGCTTTCTGTGATGAGCACTATCTGATAGCTCTGAGGCCCGTGATGTGACACTTCCTCCTTTGGTCAGGATGTGACTTCAGTGTCTGTTTGGCTAAAGGTTTCTTTTTTTTTTTTTCCCCTGTCCTACCTTACCGTAATTATTTGGTAACTCTTTACTGTCTTCTCGGTGCTGTAGTCTATGGTATAATTCCTATCTCCTAACTTTGACATGCCTACAGTAATTATTAAGGATATAATGATTTGAAAAGCAAAACTTATTTCTCAGTTTATATAAAAATAAAAGAATTTAACATATTAATAGGAAGGTACAAGAGGAAAATATCTGAACTAGTAACTGAAATCAGACAAATTTTTGTGGATTTTCACTATTGAAAATTAGAGATGATTTAGAGAACTCAGCTTTATATTTTTATAATTTTTATTCTTTTAGGTTACAATATGATTATTTCATTTCCCTGCTTTACTTTCCTCCTCCCAGACTTTCCCTTGCACCTCACCTTGCTCCCTTTCAATTTCATTGCCTATTTTTCTTTAATATGACATATGTTTTTGTCTTTCTAGGTATATAATTTTACATTTATAAATAAAGATCAATTTGTAGTTTAATAAGATTAATCCTTCCTAAAGCTATCATAATATGGAGGATAGATTAAATTTACTAACTCTAAATAGGAATATAACTCCAGAGATTAATGATTAGGCATTGGTAATTTTTTACATTAAAATTTATTTATGTATTTACTTTACATACTGATTGAAGCCTCTTTCCTGTTCTCCTAGTCTCCTCTGGAACACCTTTCCCCCATTCTCTCAGTTCCTTCTCCTCAGAGAAGGAGGAGCCCCCATAGGTACCAACCCACCTTGGCACATTAATACTCTGCAGAACTAGGCTCATCCTGTCCCCCTGAGGTGAGACAAGGCAGCCCAGTTAGGAGAACAGGATCCAAAGGAAGGCGTTAGACTTAGAGAGGGCCCCACTCCAGAGGGCATCCACATGAAGACCAAGCTACACATCAGCTACATCAATACAGATATTCTAGGACCAGTCCCTGCATGCTCTTTGGGTGGTGGTTCAGTCTCTGTGAGTCCCCATGTACCCAGGTTGGTTAACTCTGTAAGTCTTCTTGTGGTGTACTTGACTCCTCTGGCTTTTTCAATCATTCCTGCAACTCTTCCATGTGAATCCCCGAGCTCTGTCTGATGTTTGGCTGTGGGTCTCTGCATCTGTTTCCATCAGCTGCTGGGTGAAGCCTCTCAGAGGAGTTATGCTAGGCTCCTGTCTACAAGCATGGCAGAGTAACATTAATACTGTCAGGGATTGGTTCTCTCCCATGGGATGAGTCTCAAGTAGGGCCAGTCTTTGGCCATTCATGGGTAATGTTTAAAAAGCAAGTGTCTTCTTGTTATAAGCCCTTGATTGGAAAATGAACCACTTCCTGCTACATAGTATAATTCTGTGTTCTGACAATTCCTGGTAAGTAGATGACGTAACTGACTGATCAGTGTTCCCTTCAGATAAGCCACCCATTGTCTACTAACTGGGCTTACAGCAGCACCAATATATCCTAAATGTCTTATTAAAAGCCAGATCCAGATATCCAGAAGTAAAAGAAGCTAGTGCTTTCTTGCAAGATGAGGCCTTATCAGGAGTACATCTGTCTGCAGAGTGTACTTAAAGGGTCTGCTTCAAGACAAGTAATAGTTTCTGCTCAATAACTCCGTGGGTTAAAAACAGTAGTGCCATCTCATCAGGAAGTGCTGCTGAAGGCACCACAGATAGCTCTGTCCCCTCTTGGCAATTTTACCTCCTACCTCTGTACCTTCCTCCCTAAAATCCAGGTGAAAATCACTTAAGAAATACAAAACTTATGTGCTGTAGTAAACCTTTTCACTAACAATAAAGTTATATTTTATTCACTACAGTAGAATTGGTTAAATCACTGATGGGGAATATAGTTAAGTTAATAAACATACACAGTTATTGACAGTAGAGGTATTTTGAGAACTAAGAGATTAGTATTTTCAATATACTGATAGGGGAATAACACCAGAAGACCTGAAAACCCTGAGGCTGGGTAAGTCCCTAGAAGTGTACCTTTCTGTAAACTTTCTGGGTGAGTCTCAGTTAACCTAAGGAAATAAACTATCCCATCATCTAAGAAATTGAAAGGCATGAAAAAATATTTTCTTAGCTGAAACATTTGTGTTTCTTGTGTTGTTTTCCCATTTCTCTGTCTACTGATTAGGCATTTAGTTCAGTAGTAGCTACTTGATCACTTAAGTGAGAAGGATATTGATGGTACCTATACATGAGAGTTTCACTAAAACTAAAGACTTATACCAATATAGGCCACATTTACACAATATCACTTAGAATAGTTTTACATCAAAAACTATTTGTGGCTACTAAATGAACATCAAGTATCAAATAGTTATATTTAGAGTACTTTTATAGTTTACAGTTTTGTGATGACAACTAAAATGTAGTGAATAATCACATCCCTGGTACCCACATATGTGTGTGTGTGTGTGTGTGTGTATGTGTGTGGTTACAGTTTAAACGGAGTTATACAACATGTAAAAATAATGTTCTCCCAAAGAAAGAGTCATAGACACATAACTGAGACCTCCATGGCTGTCATGGGAAACATCCTTTGAGTTCTTGATTTGTAGTGATGGCTTCCTCTCAGAGCCTTGTAGAACAATACATGCTATTGCCATTGTCTTTGGCATCTTCCCAGAACTCGATTGTAATACCATATTGATGAAGATTCTACACCCTGCAGACACAGGGCCTGGATGTGTCAAGCTGGAACGCACCTGGGTCCTCAGCCCTGAGTATTAGCTCCCATAGTACCAGGAGGTGCTTATGCAAGCTTCCAACAGTTAGTTGCCCAGAAAAAAAATACCAATACCCAGTAGTCCAGAAGCACAACACTGGACTTAAGGTCAGTCCAGTGGAGGAAATCCACACATGGTTCTGCAAACATAGCCAAGTGCCTGTGGCTGGAGAGGTCATGGATCCTAGAGAAGAACCTAATATTGTCATTTTCCTAAACTGAAATGATTTCTAACTATAGTCACAATACTTATTCTTATGCACAAAGTGTAGCTTTCACCTCCCATCAAAAAGCTTCATTTTGTAGTAGATGATGGCTACTACAAAGAGCCACAACTGATAAAAATGTAAAGAATAAGTGATTGTGGGATGGCCAGTCCTAATCGGTACATCTGCAATGCAGTGCCTATACCTAGAGTTCAGAAACATAGTGGAAGATGGGCAAATATTATAAGAACCAGAAGGCCAGAACACTTGCTGGAAGATGTATGTATATACATATATACATTTATATCATATGCATGCATATATACTCATATATAGGTATGTACACATGTATATACATTGGACTTAAGAAACACACACACACACACACACACACATATATATATGTTTTCTTCCTTTAGGGACATTGTTTTTGGCATGTGATCCATGTGCTTGCATACACACTAACTGGACTCAGTAGATTATAAAAAAGATAAAAGGACATGGAGTTGGGAGGCGTACCTGTTCCAGATCTCAGAGGACGTGAAAAGGGGAGTCAGGTATATATGCTAATCAAGATTGATCATATGCACATATGAAATTATCGGGCTATCAATAACATTATTTTATAGTAAACAATATTGGACTTAAGAATTCCATAGAAACATCTAGTAAACAATATTGGACTTAAGAATTCCATAGAAACATCTGTTTATACTTCTAGGTATTTGACCTATTACCATAAGGAGTATTTAAAATGTAAATAAAATTAATATTATGTTTAAATTTATATATGAAAGAAGTGACTCCAGTCCATTAATTTAGAGAAAATGTTCTCTGACAATTAAAAGATAAGATGTTTGGACTCCTATTACACTATAACCATGTTACAGTCCTTGCTATTTAGAAGCTTTCATGTAACACATATTTTCATTAAACTACTAGTATTCTAGTAGTTTAATGTATTCTAGGGAATACATTGCAGTATTCTAGGGAATTCTGCAATTTAGATACTGGACCCCAAATGGTCCAGTAAGTTCAGAAGTCAATGGTACAGCAAGACGAAGGTGGAGGATCAACACTGACCACACCTAACTGCCAGTCATGACTTCAGTCAGCCACTGGGCCACGTGTTGCTTCAGATATGTGCGAAAGAAGGAAATTGCAAAAGCGTCCCCTTGTTAGTTTGCTTTTCACATCTACCTCAATGACTCTATAACACACGCAGGACGAAACAAGTATGGGATGGGGTGTACATGACCACTTCCTACTTTGTGTCATGGACAGTGAGTCAAAATCTTCAGGAAATTGCAGTGAAGCAAGAAACCGAGGTGTATATTTTGGAAAAGAGAAGTGAGGTTTACGTAGTTGTTTTATTGATCCACCAATCATGTATTCAGTCACCACTGAAGTCAGTTCATAATTGGCAGAAAAGTAGTTACCATGGGAAATTTCTGCCTGACAGATGTGATCTGAAGATACTGAGATGGCTGAGGACTTCTGTCAACATCACTGCCTTTACTATTTGAGGTAAAGAGTAAAATTAACTAGAAGTATCTTCTTGATTCCAGTTTACATTTTTTGTAAAATTTTATGAATGTTTTTTAAAATTAAATCCTGTAGAGTTGATCTAAACACCCCACAGTGCCTTGATGATTGTGTATGCTTGGGCATATAGAGTCATATGCTTCTATACTTTGCCAAGACAATGGTGTCTCAGGCCACTCTTAGAAACAGAATAACCCTGCTTGCTGGCTGAGTCTCAGCTGCTTGTTGAGCAGGGACACAGGGAAGTATCTTTCAAGAACTTTGAAATAAGCAACAGAAGATTGTCATCCTAGACTCCATCTCAGAAAGTCACAATGTAAAATAGACTACGAGAGAGAGAGAGAGAGAGAGAGAGAGAGAGAGAGAGAGAGAGAGAGAGAGAGAGTTCCATTAAAATCTCCTTTCACTCTGGCAAGAGGTATTAACCTCTGTAACCTAGAGAAAGAGCAGACACGCACCCTGAGGTACTACTGGAACCTGCCTCTGCCTGGCTTCCCTGAGACTTTGCACTTGGTGTTGCTCTGGGGGATTAGGTCATTTAACTATTCCCTGGGAGTCTCTGCTGATTAATTCTGTCTTTCAGGCTTGCTAAAGTCCTTTCAAGCCTACATTTGAAATCAAAATCTTAATTTCTTCTATGGTGCCTGCTTTACCTGAGATCTGTGCCATATTTCTTATAGATGCACAAATAGGGAGGGCCTAGGCCCACTACTCCTATCTAGTTTGGAATGTTATGGTAGAATCTTGATCAGTTTTGCCTTGTACAAATAAAGTGACAGAGGTAGATCTTGGTAGTGACCATTCAGGATGGCAGATTTTTTTTTGGATTTTTTTTACTTTATTAATTTATTCAGATTACAACTCAGTTTTTATCCCATCACTTGTATCCTCCTGTTCCTCCCTCCCTCCTGCTTTCACCCTATTTCTCTCCCCTAGGTCTATGACCGAGGAGGCTCTCCTCCCCTTCTATATGGTCATAGGCTATCAAGTTTCATCTTGGTAGCCTGCTTATTTTTTCTTTGAATGCCATCAGGCCTCCCCACCAAGGGGAGGTGGTCAAATATGGGGCACCAGAGTTCACAGCAGAGTCAGTCTCCACTCTCCACTTAACTGTGGAGAATATCCTGACCATTGGCTAGATCCAAGTATGAGTTTGATGCTTACTACTTCTCCTTGGTTAGTGCAATAGTTTCATCAGACGCCCCTGGGCCCCGATCCACCCATCATGATATTCTTCTTGTAGGTTTCTAGGACTCTCTGGGTCCTTCTATTTCCCCATTTCCTATATTTGTCTTACCTAGAGTCCCAGTGGGATATCCTCACATCTATCCCAATCTCCTGGTAAGTGAAGACTTTCATGGGACATGCGTTTTGGGCTAGAGCCCACTTATAAGTGAATATATACCATGTGAGTCTTTCTGCTTCTGGGTTAACTCACTCAGTATGATCATTTCTAGTTCCATCCATTTGTCCACAAATTTCGGGAAATCCTTGTTTTTAATAGTTGAGTGGTATTCCATAGTGTAAATGTACCACAGTTTTTTTTTCTTATACATCCTTCAACTGAGGGACATTTAGGCTGTTTCCAGGTTCTGGCTATTATGAATAAGGCTGCTATGAACATAGTTAAGCATATGTCCTTGTTGTGTGGTGGAGATCTTCACCAACACTACATCTGACAAAGGTCTAATATTAAAAATATATAAAGAATTCAAGAAATTAAACACCACCAAACCAAATAACCCAATTGAGAAATGGGTCTCAGAAAGAAACAGAGAATTCTCAAACAGAGGAATATCGAATGGCTGAGAAACACTTAAAGAAATGCTCAACGTTTTTAGTCATCAGAGAAATGTAAATCAAAATGACTCTGAGATTCCATCTTACACCCATCAGAATGGCTAAGATCAAAAATTCAAATGACACCACATGCTGGTGAGGATGTGGAGAAAGAGGAACACTCTTTCACTGCTGGTGGGAATGCAAACTTGTACAACCACTTTGGGAATCTATCTGTCCCTTTCTCAGAAAACTGGGAATACAGCTACCTCAAGACCCAGCTATTCCACTCCTTGGAATATACCCAGAAAAGGATGGTAGATTTTAAAAACCTAAGCAGTTAATTTTCCTGATAATTCCACTTCCAAAGAAGTACATCATGTTGAGATGGATGTATATAGAAATTCTAGCTATATATTAATGAACAACAAATTTATTTAACTCTTTTCCTTTGTTCTTAATTTAAACTCCATTAAAAATTGCACCAGCTTCACAGGGGAGACAGCAATTCCATTCAGACTCCCATTTCGAGACTCTTTGTGGATATATCTCTTATACACTTAATTTATTTCATGAAGTGAATTTCACTGAAAGCACTCTTGTGTTTGTGTATAAGTGGGCATGTGTGTCTGTCTGTGTGTTTATATAGATGTGAAAAAGAAGTTCCCTCTTGCACTCAAAATGATTCTGGGAGATGGAACACAGATGGTCCCAGAGGCTTTGAATATTTGCAGAAGCATCTTGGAGACAGACTGGCCCTGCAATATTATTTCTTATTTTAAATTTCTTTTCTTTCTTTCTTTGTTGTTGTTGTTGTTGTTGTTGTTAAGAATAGTTTAAATTTTTTGTTTTGTTTTTGAGTACATCTTCTTTTCCTTTATTTATTTAATCACTTTACAGTCTGAACCCTGCCTCCTCCCTCCCTTCCTCCCAGTTTCCCCCTCAAGCCCTTCCCTGCATCCTCCCCCCCCCCCCCCCCCCCCAGTTCTTCTCAGAGAAAAAGAGGCCCCCAAGGTGTATCAACCCACTCTGGTATTTCAAGTCTCAACAGAATTAAACTTATCCTTTCCCATTGAGGCCTGACAAGGCAGCCCAACTGGGGAAAGAGATCCAAGGCAGACAGCAGAGTCAGAAACAGCCCCTGCTCCCACTATTAGGGAACATACATGACCAAGCTGCACATTTGATACATAAGTGTTAGGATGGTCTAGGTTCAGTCCATGAAAGCTCTTTGGTAGGTGGTTCAGTCTCTGTGAGGCCCCATGGACCTAGGCTAAGTGACTCTCTAGGTCTTCTTCTGGTGTCCTTGGCCTCTCTGGCTCCCTCTATCCTTTCCTCCACTCTTCCACAAGTCTCCTGGAGCACTTTCTAAGAGGCTTCACCCAGCACCTAATGGAAACAGACACAGATACCACAGCCAAATGATAGGCCAAGCTTGGCAGTCTTATTTTACATTTCTAAAGAGAAAAATGCAGTAGAAGATACTGTTGTCTTGGTTATAGAATATGGTGATAATTTCTAATGAGCTAAGTGTCCAGAGAATCTCACAGATTGAAACTCACTTGAAAGAGATAGAGAACTTCTAGTTCACATTTACGCATGGAGGATGCTTGAGAAGCCGGCTAGGGAGACTTGGAAAATAGAAAGGAAGGACGAGTATAAAAGGATCTGAATAAATTAGGAGAGCCGATAAGCTGATGCATGGCTATAAGTCACTCTGATTAATTCAATAAATTAAAAATGCATACTTGCTATGAAATTTCAATTTATATAAACATGTTCTAGTGGTTCCCATAATAAAGATATGCTTTACCCACGTGGGATTAAAATTATGATATTCAAGAATTCATCTCATCCTCAAATTTACTAATATTTATGAAGTGATTATAATATTAGGTGCTTATTATATGTCAAGAAGTATGTTCTGTGGTTTGTTTGTATTTTCCATGGAATCTTTACAGGTTCTCTGGGGTTCATTCTAATGTGATCATCTTAGAAGTGCTGAAGTCAGGATTCAACCCAAAGCCACAGCACGTACCCATCACTCTATGTCATAACTGTCCCGGCACACTAAGAGAACCTGGTGTGAAACGGCTGTGATTTTTGCGGTAGTTGGGGTCAGGAATGGTGAGGGTAGTTTGGGAGGATAATACTCAGCTGTTTGGGGTAGCTGTAGAGAAAATCAATTCAAGAGTGTCTTAAAAATGTGAAGACAGGGCTATCTTTCAATTAAATATTTTTGTTGTTGTAGATTTTATCACTACTCAGTGCTAATCTTAATTATATCATATCCATCTTCTCTAATTTTGTGCTCAAACAAATTAATGTTTTGTGGGTAAGAATACCACTCAGTAGTCCCTATACTTTGTAAAAATTCTTTCAGTTTTGAAGTTCTCCAGTGTTGTAGTCTAAATGTCTGTAATCTGTAGAACTCCAGAATTTATATGTTAAAATCTTCAACAGAGGTGTGGAGAGGGATTTCTATATACTAGTGTTGGGAACATAAATTGGACAGCTACCATGAAAAACATTATGTAGATTCCAACAACAACAACAACAGACAAGTCATAAAGAAGAATGAAACCCGTTCATCATCCAGGGAAATAATTGCACCTGGAAGACAATATGTTATATAAACTACATCAGGCTCAAAAAAGTAAATATCTAAAACTTAGAATGAAATGACTTGAAAACAGAAGAGATTAGGAAGGGCTTAAAAGAGGTGGGAAGAGAAGGGCATATTTGGTAGAGTATCTCTCTTGAAATAGTAACAACTTATGCAAAAGAAAATAGCCACCGAAAAAGAGAGCCAGTGATTCTCTAACTGGACAACTAGAAAAAAAGAAATGAAACACTATTTAACTCAGCCATAAACATTATTGTTTTCATAATGATACATGTATATATATATGTGCATACATTTATTGCATATATATTGACTGATGATTTAACTAAATAGTTATGCGATCTGAAGAAAGACAGGAGCACACAGTCCTCAAGGACAAAAACAAGAATCAATATATATTGCCTAATACATAAATCAAAAAAGAATATACCCATCAGTTTGAAAATTGTGTGCAAACAGGCATTTTAAAGAAGTTTTAGTACGACAGGGATCAGAAAAAAAAAAAAAACTGAAGGATGAAGCTTGAGAGGAAGTAAAGGAGCTTGTGGCTTTAATTCTTTGGACGTAAGCATTTTCAATTTTGCTGAGCTAAAAATAGTGTTTAAAAGTGTAAGACAGACAATATTACAGAGGTATGAAAATGAGTATGGTCCTTATTTGAGCATAATGTTAAGGCAAGTGAAATATGAAAATTAAGATTCATGACTAAGGAAATGACAAGCACTTTTACAGCCAGAAATTGGGACACTGCTAGTCCATATCAAGGAAAAAATGGAATAGACTGAAGACAGTATCAGCTTTACATATAGACCACAGACCTCATCAGATGTCTTAGTCCATTTCAGCTGCTATAACAAAATGCCATGAACTGACAGTTTCTAAGCAATAAAAATTGACCTCTCACAGTCCTGTAGACCAGGAAGTTCAAGAACAAGGCAGCACTAGAGAGGGTTGGATATGACCATTGGGTCCACTCAAACTAAGGCACTAGCCAAGGACAATACAAGCGGTAAAATTTAAACCCCTACCCAGATCTAGCCAATGGTCAGAACAGTCTCCACACTTGAGTGGAGAGAGGGATATGACTTTCTCACGTACTCTGGTGCCTCACATTTGACTATGTCCCCTGGAGGGGGAGACCTAGTGGCACTCAGAGGAAGGACAGCAGGTTACTGAGAAGAGACTTGATACCCTATGAGCATATACAGGGGGAGGTAATCCCTCTCAGGAACAGTCATAGGGGAGGGGAATAAGGAGAAAATGGGAGGGAGGGGAGAATGGGAGGATACAAGGGATGGGATAATCATAGAGATGTAACAAGAATAAATTAATAAAGTAAATTTAAAAATATCAAAACCCTCCCACATACTCCTCCTCACTCTCCTTTAAATTTATGGCCTCTTTTCCCACTAATTGTTATTGAATATGTACATGTTCCTAAAATTAACCTTCTCCATCTGTACAATGTGAATTGCGTGTTTTCAGGGCTGACTGTTTGGTGTGCTCCTCCCTGGAGAAGACGACCTCTCCTGCTCCCAGCTTTCCTCAGTAGCCTACAGTTCTTTGTGCAGGCTTGGGGATCATTGAGGGTTTTCTCTGTACACTGTGGCATGTCCATGGGTGTCATCCTTTTTTACTTCAGGTTTAGTTATGTCAGTGAGACTATATGTGTGTAGCTTTGGATATTACCAGATATCTCAGAGCAAACTCCCCAATCTTCTGACTCTTAAAGTCTTTCTCTCTCTCTTCCTTAATGTTCCCTGACCCTTCTGTGTGCAAGTGTTTTGTAATTGTATCCATTGAGACTGGGCTCCACAACTTTGTACTGAGTTTGGGTGTGGTCTTCGTTTGTTGCAAAGTGATGTTTCCTTAATGAGGGATGAAGGCTACACTTGTTTGTAGCTGTAAAGGCAAATGTTCCTTCTTCACATCTCTCTATTATCCATTCCTGAAGATGGGTCTCCTAGATTGATCCTTTCATGTTTACTACATTTTTCTGTATTTCATTTCTTCGACTTTTTGTCCTACATTCTAGGAAGGTTTTATTACTCCTTCCACTAATTGTTATTATAAATAATTTTCTTTAACTATTATAATTTTAGTTTGCAGTAGTTCTGGTTGTTTTCTTTATACCCAATTATATTCTTGCAAGAGGCAATGAAATAAAATTGTTAAGAAATAATATTTTAACTAACCAGTATTAGTACGTTGTTCTTTGTTTACTTGATAATCTTTTTCATAAAATGAGAATTACTGTAATGGTTACATATATTGAGTTGTTACAAATATGCAATAAAGCACTCATAACATTATAAAACAAGTAGCTGACATTAAATAAACACTAGATAATAACAACAAGAATAGATGGAATGCTCCCTTGTGTTTACTCTTTGCTACTTTCTGTCTTCATTTCTTTCCTATTTTTCCCTTTTTATTTTGGTTTCCAGGTTTCATCTTCAAGACTACCACAAAACAGGAAAAAAGAGGGATGAGGGAACAGGAAGTTACAAGTAAGGGGATAACAATTGGGATATAATCTAAACAAATTATTTAAAAAACCTGTCTAGTTACTGGTGGATGTTGATACATAACTAAATCAAAGCAGAGAGAAGCCAACAGGAAGCATTATAAAGATGGTATGTGATGGTCAGGGTTAAGTGCCACCCTGACAGAATCTAGATGCATTAGGAGAAATGCTTCTGGCCATGTTTGTGGAGGATTATTTGATTTTGGTAATTGATTAGTGAAGACTTGTCTCAGTTGTTCGTTCTACCATCCCTGGGGCATCATGGGTGGCTTACTTGGGAAAGACAAGCTGAGTCCTAATTTTCATTCACTGAGCTCTTCTTCTGCTTGGATATGAAGTGACCATCTGATTCCAGCTCCTGCTACCTTGAGCTCCCCACTGTGCAGGACTATAGACCTGTGAGCTAATATAAACCCATACTTAAGTTATTTCATTCCAAGTGTTTATCCTAACAACAACAACCAAAACAAAAAAACAAAAAAAACAAAAATCAAGACAGTGTGCTTTCCGTGTCATGAAGAAAAGGTCATCAGTCTCTGGGGTTCTTTTCTTTCTCACCTTACAGGCTCTGAAAAAAACTAACCACTCTGCTGGGGCTTTGGTAAGAAAGACTCTTCCTCAGAGCTTCACAAATACCAAGGCACCCAGGGACTCCCAGGACCAAGCTGAGTCATTCGTTGCATTGCAACATCCTTGTTCTAGTTTCACTTCCATCACCATGATAAAACACGCCTACAAAAGCAACAGAGTTTGTGGATGCAGAGGAGGCTCGGTAGTTTTTGAGTTAGGGTCCCAGGACCTATGTCTGATGGCTCACAGCCACCAGTAACTCTAGCCTCAGGGAATCCAGAGTGTTTTGAATTCCAGAGACGTTGGTGCACACATGGCATACACTTGCCTAGAAATACATACATGTAAAGTAAAATAGATCTTTTTTAAAGTAACTGTTGGGAGAAAGGAGTTACCTTGCTTACAATTCCAGGCTACAGTCCATCCCTGAGGGGCCACTAAAGCAGGGACTTAAGCAGGCATTCACATCACATCCACACCAAAGCACAAAAAGGCTCAAATGTACCTGTGCTTCCTTCTGGCCATTTTCTGCTCAACTAACATTTCACTTTTACACAGTCTAGAGCTCTACTCATGAAATGCTGTTTCCCACAATGGGATGGGTCTTCTTACAGTCCATGAGCGAGACAGTCCCTCACAATGATGACGACAGGCCAATATGGTGTAGGCAGTTTCTCACTGAGATTCTCCTTCTCAGTGATTGTAGGTAGTATCATGTTGACTAAAACTAACTGGTACATGCATCTAGTATCAGAGTGCACCTGCCACTTTCTCTCAACCTTTATGTCCCTCTGATCACCCTGAAACACTGACTGAGTTCTATCCTCCTGTCCATTTTCCAAATTGCCTTGTCTCTTTGGGATTACAACTTTTTGATAAATAATGTGGCTAATACATTATAGAATTCATCATATTTGCAACAGGAAAAATCCCATTGGTTCATAGTTTCAGAGTTTTCAGTCTAGTTGGTTCTGTTGCTTTCTGCCTCTGGTGACACAGTACATCAAGGTAAGATCACACGCAATTCATGGCAGTCAAGAACACAGAGAGAGAGAGAGAGAGAGAGAGAGAGAGAGAGAGAGAGAGAGAGAGAGAGAGAGAGAGAGAGAGGAGAGAGACAGACAGACAGAGACACACAGAGAGAGAGAGAGAGAGAGAGAGAGAGAGAGACAGAATCAGAGAGAGACAGAGAGAGGAAGCAGATTACACAATCCTAATATTCCTTTCAAGAGCCCACTTCCAATGACCTCACATCCTTCTTGTAGGTCCCATCTTCTAAAGGTTCCACCATCCACCATCACCACACACTGGGACCAAGGTGTCAACTTATGATCCTTCAAATAATATTTGAATTAAACTATTGGTAAATAGAATCTCATTTTGACAGGTCTATGCTGTCACTTGTGTTGTCACTGGCATCTTTACTTAGCCTTTGAAACATTGTCTTATTTGCAAAGCTCCTAATTGTACAAACTATGTCGCTAATTACAGAACATGATTCTGATCCTTACCACTTCTACCCTGTAATTTTCAAAGCTAACATAATGCTGTGACTCTGTAGTAAAAGACAGGACTCCAGGGTAAAGCTTTTCCCTGGAAGGGCATCCTCATATTCTAGCTCTCCTTTTTGTATATGTTCATAGCCCCCCTCTGGTTCTTAAATGAGCATGTTTTATATTTAATAGTATGCAAATATACTTTTAAATAAAGCCATATGTATTAAATTTTTCATTTACGTTTTAAGAATCTGAGGAGATGTCTGCTCAAAGCAGGAAACAGTAGTTACATCAGTGGATTGTTACATGATGTAGCACAGTCAGTTTACAATCCATGGATCTAAGTGGTCAGGTGTGGAGTAAAACTCTGCAGATTGTCTTAACGTTGGTCATTCATGCCTTGAGATGTATTATTTCTTGAAACTTTTAAGACTATCAGAATGTGAGAAACTCTCCGATTCTTTGAGCACAGTGTAACTTTAAGGTTATTCATGCTTTCCCAAAGACTAGCTTATTATTTATACTCATGAACATCAGAATGCCTGGGGTCATCACACTGGCAGAGGGAATTAAGCATTGTTTTATTTTCCTATAGTTTGAGTCTGTTTACATGTTAAGAGGTTATAGATACTGAATTACTGTGAAGAACTATGCAAATATTCCTTAAAATATAGTGTTGGAAACATTTGTTCCAACATTTAAGCTTTTACAATAAAAAAGGGTATAAATTGGGACAAAATTCTGATCATTAGAAGCGTTGTTTGCACTGCTGAGAAAATATAAACAGGAGAGCTGATCCTAGGGAAGTTCTTAAGAGTTTTATTTTATTTTGTGTGTGTGTGTGTGTGTGTGTGTGTGTGTGTGTGTGTGTTGTGTAACATTTGTGTTCAGATACCCGCTAAAGCCATAGGCTTCTCTTTACAGTTACAACATCTTCCGAGATGCTCCAACTCCTCTTTCTCAAAAAGTAAGGCACCTGAGAAGCCATGTTTTTATCACAAAGATTTGAAAATAACCTTTAAAGTAATAATAATATAATATAGTATCATTCAAACCATGCCCCATTTGGCTGAAAGGACCATCTGATCATACCATAATTGTGACAGTGGAAACATTTGTTAAAACAAAACAAATCAAAACCTTTTAAAATCAACCTTAGTCTGAAAGTACGAAGTTTGCTGTTTAAGCTCCCTACTAAATTAGTACTTTGTTCCTCAGAATCGCAAGGGGAAGGTAGGTTACACTGATCAATAGAGTGTGATTTCCTGTCTACCTTCTGAAGAAAAAATGTAATTAATAAAATATTGCTGAAGAGATATATCTGTACTTCCTTTCCTTAGAAAAGCAATTTTTAAACAGGAAGAGGAAGATCATTTTTATCTCCTTTCTATCTTCGTTCATCAGAGATTTAATGGCAATTTCATGGGTGTTCCAAATTTTTTTCAGACCTTATCACTTGAGACTACACTGTAGTTGTAAATGATAGATGACAATGGTGTAAGCCAGTTGTGAAAGGATCCCTATCATCCTTGCTCCCTCGTGTCTTTCTACAATACAACTAGAAGGTGAATCTATGTATGTGGTCCAGTAACAACACAACGTACAGACCTGAGCATCCTTTTAGTGAAAAAAATAAGTCACCACAGCAAAAACTAAAACCTTATAATGTCTTGCACACAAAGAAGCTTCACTTAATTAGAATTCCACTTTTACCTTTGACTGAGAAGGGAGACACAGCCTATCTTTAACAAAATGAGCACATTATATGTAGGTACACACTGCTGCTCCCCAATACATACAAAATGAAGATTCCATATAAAGTGTAAAGTGCAATGAAGCTCAGTGCCTCTCCTCCAAAGCCCTCCAGATTTCTTCTTCTAAAGCACTTGTGCCTGTCATTTATAGGAAGACAAATTCTAATGATCATTTACAAGACTTTATTACTACATATGTGCAACTCAACTATGTTTCTCTCTCATAAGAAAAAAAAATGTCCCTAACAGCTATATTTGTGAGAAAGGAACATTTGATTTTCATTGTCAAGTGAGTTAGTCGGATGAATCAAACAGCCAAGGTACCATTTGTACTCAGCAGCCCAAGACAAACAATTGATGAAAAAGAAAATCCAGTTGGATCGGAATCAGACTCTCTGTGCTATTTGAGGGTGGAGAATTCTGAGCACCTTCAGTGCTCTTACAATGAGCTGCGAGTCAACGAGTCCTCTGTAGAAAAGCTTCACTTGGAAATTCTGTTTCTCCTGTGCTATTCATCCATGAAGGACTTCTGAGGTGGCCAAAGTGATGGGATTTTGTAGAACTAATGCAGCTTTGAGTTCAGACATGTTGTGTGAACTTGGGACCACTGCATGTTCGTTAGCGCTAACTCTTGTTATTGGTACAGAGGTGAACTATTACCTTGTGCGACTAAGGTTGGCATTACGCCACACAGTATGCACACAATTTCTGATGTGAGGAATGCCTTAGGAAATTTGAATTCCATCCTCTGCAACAGTACCAACCATGATATTCCTAGGACATGGGCCCCGCTCCTCTTCCAGGATGTGGTCACAATGTCACACTACTCTCTGGCAAAGCGTTCCACCTGACTTCCAAAGCCAGAATGCATATCTTTGCTGCTACCCTGATATTCTTTCCTAGTCACATGTTGACATGATATTTGACTATGCTGTTTATTCCCAGCCAGGGGAAATTTTTACATGGCGAGTCAGTTCTGCTTTCACTTACATTTTATGTTAGCATTTAATTGTGGGTTTGTGGCTGAACTTCGTTTCCACAGCCCTTGCCCTAACTCAGAAAGCCTTAATGGCAGGCTCTCTCCTGTCTCTGTACTGTCCTCCTTTCCCAGGTCTGATTGTGTGGATTTCTCTTTGTGTGCTCAGACAACCATTCTTTTCTCTCTTATCTGGCCCCTACTTAAGGTTGAAATGTTTCCTTTGTACTTTGGACAAGTCTGGATGCTTGTTAGCAGCAAATCACTGTTCATTTCTTGCCTCCACCTGGGACCGTCTTCAGGCAGTCCTGTGGATGCTTAATGGTTCTTGTTTTGTTGTTGCTGTTTGTTTTATTTTTATCAGTTACCTGGAAACAGAATATAGGCTTATTGTTTGCATAGTCATTCAGCTGGGGGCAGAGATCCTGGTTCAGGTTGTGTTCCCTGAAGGAAACTCTTCCCCATAGGTGTGCATGCTTCCAGACATCTTCCTACACTGACAAGCACTATGATGAAAACCTCAGAATCCAAAGCCCTCCAGGGTGAAAGGGATGTGCCAGGTAGAGTAACTGCTGAATATGATGAGATAAAGATACTGAAAATTTGGTGAGACAGAGACCAGGAACCATTTGAAAAAAAATATTTTCTGTTTTATGGAGAAATCCATAATAGATGTTTTTCCTAATGATGATAATGATATATTATTGATTCATGTAACACTCTCTCTCAAGGCTCCCACACCTTTTTACATATATTATTTCCCCCTCACAGCCTTCCTGTGAAGTACTTATGCTGATGTTATGCATAGGGGCACCTGACTATGGCATTTCTCCTTCTTTCAAGTCAGCTCCTGATTCCAGTACTTCTGATTCTGAGCCTCTAGGTCTCCTGCAAAGCATTCCCAGAAACAAAGTCACTTCTTCCCCAGTGATGGATGTTAACAAGTTCCATCTCCAAGTACCCGGCCCTCTAATCTTTGAATACTGGATCATGTCTTGAGTCTTCAAACAGTATTTTGTGGAGATGGTGTTTTGGAAAACTGGTTCTTCTTCTTCTTGTTTTTTCCTTTCTTTCTTTTTTTCAAAACAGTGTTTCACTGTGTTGACTTGGCTATCCTGCACTCCCTTTGTAGACCAAGCTATCCTCCAACACTCAGGGCCTTCTTTTTTTTTTTTTAAGGAGAAAAGAAACAATGTGATAAGAACCTATGGAGAAGCATGGACTGGTGGTTTTAGAATTCATAATCCACTCAGTAATTATGTCATATTGTGTACAGATCCAGTTTCTTCATTTCAGCTGCCCAAAGTCATCTCTGCTGGAGATTCTTATTGAACAATCTCTTCAGTAATGACATGGGCATGACACCAAGTTGGAGACTTCAGAAGTCTATGGCTGCCTAGTAAGCCTTTCCTATATCTTGAACTGGGAGATCCCTCAGCAGAACCCAATTACACAAGTAACACATTGCCTCTGGAATCTGCGTGACAAGCTTGTCATGTCCAAAAATTTGTAGGAGGACCTTACTTTCTTATTTAAAATATACTGGCTGTCTACACTTGCTTTAACACTTGACCAGGATATTCGAAGGATAGGTTGCTGTGTGCATTGCCTTTTAAATGTTAGAATTTAGTAGGAAGCTGGGCTACTGACACAGTGAATGACAAGGCAAGTGCATTCACTTTCACTTAGTGAAAGAACAGGGAAAAAGAGTTAATATGTTAGAAAGGTAAAGCAGTGTTTCGCTAATAAGGCAACACATGACGAAATATTATGTAAAATAGGAATTTACCATATATCTAGAGATGAAAGAAAAGGAACATGCAATTCAACAGCGAACAGAGAATATGATACAATTAGACACTGGAGTGAGAGGCATGGTCTGGGCAAGGGAAATAATTTCTTAAAGAAAAAGTGTGTTAAAGGAAAATGAAGGCTTTAGAAGATGCTAACTAAAGTCCGATTAAGTGGTAATAGTATGTTTGGATTGTAACCATCAAAGCACTATAGTTAGGCCTGGGGCTTGCAGAGATGTCTCAGTAGTAAAGAGCACTTGTTCATCTTACAGAAGACTCAGGTTCCATTCCCAACCCACATGCTGGCTCAGAATCTTTGATAATGCTAGTTTAGTGTGCATGGCGCAAGACGTGCACTCAGACAAAACACTCATACACATGAAATTCAAAAATCTTTAAAAATAACAAAAGAAAAACTAATATACTGAATAATATAGTAACTAAACAAATATACTGAACTTATTGTCCTCACCTCCAGGTGCTCATAATGTGACTTTCTAGGGAAATAAGTTGTTGCAAATTCAATTAATACAAGGTTATAGTGAAGTAGATTCAGCCAATCATCCAACAGGACTAGAACCTTTTAATGTTGGGGGGGGGGATGCAGTGGGGAGTACCTGGACCAGCATAGGGGGAAAGCTGAAGAGCAACACCTACCCAGAGATATCCATGTGAAGACAAGTGATAAAGCTAGAGTTAGGTTACCACAACTGAATCTGTGTTGAACTTCCAGAAGCTGTGAATGGCAAGGATAGTTGGCAATTCCTTGGAATAGGGGAGGATCTGGGCAACATCCTTGATTTTGAACTTATTGCCTGAAGAATATATGAAACAGTGTTGTTCTTTATTATAAGGCAATTTGTGTGTACTGTTTTGCTAGCATCACTCTAAGAAACTGATATGATGGACTAAATTGTGCAGGTGGGAATACATTTGGAACATACATTTGTGTAGGTTTGGGGGTTATCGAAGAGCTTCGGCCAAGAAGGATAGGGACATAGTCACAATAAAGTGATGGGAATAAAGTGCTGGTGACCATGGAACATACACCCTGAGGAAACATGGACCCCTCCTCCAGTTTGCAAGGGTTTCAAGGCTTACTAATCACTATGCTTCCTCAACATCTCTTCATCTGCAAGAGAAACAAGCAAGAAGGAGAAAAGTTCACCCTTTTCTTTGTATATGTTGTCCAAAATGCCATCTCCAAGCTTTATGCTATTGCAAGGATAAAGAAAAAAGGAATACATTGAAATTAAGTTTTCCCAGAGTACCTCATTTAGTGATGGGAATGTCACAATGAAAAATGAGAGTACTAATACTATGATGTAGACATTAAAATTATTTTGATATTGATATTTTGATGTTGATAAAAATAATTCTGTTGAGACCTTATAACCATGAAATAAAATTCACCTTCCAGTAGCAAGCCATTTGAGTTCCCAGAATTGTTTTTCTTGATATTTATCCTAATTGAAGAAAGTGATTTATATACATATCTTAACATTTCCATTCCTATGCAAGCAAAAAGCCCAAGAAGCATGATATAACTAGGATCAATACTCAGAATACTGGATTACAGTTGTTATTTGTGCTGGCTTTATTTTCTCAAACATCATAAATTACAATAGTTAGGAGTTTTATTGCAGGTGCATGGCTTCTTTCTAATTTGGACAGGTTGCGTTCAAATTACAACATTCCTCAGGCTTTATACTCTTGAAAGATCTCTAATCTGAATGGTTAAATAGATCCATTTTTAATGCAGAAAACTTAAATATATTTTCAATATATCAACAACATAAAACACATCTTTATAAGTGAGAGATTCTTACTACAGTGACAGAATTTACTGAAGGGATATAACCCACTGCAAGCATTTTTTTTCACATTCTTCAATTGTATTATAACTTCCTGACAAACAACATGCTATACTTATGAACACCAAGAATTTAATTAATATACACCATGCTTTCAAGTTACCATGCATATCCTTTACTGTATTTATATAGCTAATAGTAATATAAAATATTTTGTGGCATACAACATGTAAATATAAAGGGAATTTATAATTGAATAACATTGAAATAAAAACTTGCCAATATTTCTGTTTGTTTTAAACATGAAATGTAGGGTAAAAGAAGTCTAAAAATCAATGCAATTATTCAATAAATACTCTTCTAGATATGAAAAGAAAACCTGGTGTGAAAGTTGTAGTATTCAGATCTGTCTTTGAACAAGTACATGAAATCATAAAATTTATCTGGAAACATTTTGGGTCATAAAGAAAGTAAAGAAACTGGGGGGTTTGTCCTGGGAAAGACTGACTTTTGCATCTAATGTGTGTGGGTAACCATCTTGATCACTGATGGCATAGAGTAAATTGCTGGAGATCCAAATTGAAAGCGCACAACAGAAGACAGAAGCTTATATACATTCAGCAATTACCCCAAAGATCAAGCTGTATGGTTGCTCATTGCTTGTAACCATGTTTTCACAAAAGTTTCTCTGGTTCAGCTGAAGTTATGAGATAGTCAGGGGAGATCCCTTCCATTTCTGTAAGAAATTATTTAGTTTACACTGAGCACAGCAATTAAGTTTGCTAATTACATTAAGTGAAACATATCCAGTAGTTTCAAGGCTGCCAAGGACAGCACATTACAGAAATGAATTACTTAGCTTCAAAAACAATTATTCTTCTTTAACCCCATGCACCAGGATTTGGTTGTGACTTCTTGAATTATTGTCAATAATGCTTCCATAGAATGCCTCAAATACTCTAGGCTCTTGCCAATACTATTGGTTACCCCCATAACTTGAAAAAAAAAAGACTCTGTTACTGAATCACCACACAGTTGTGGCTTAGAACATAGAAAAATCTGGCTCATGCACAACTGGAAACTTCACCCCTACTGGGCAGTATTCATAGTTCTAGAAAGTGCTCTCAGTGTCATAATGACTTTTACCTCAACCACGAGCCCTAGAAGCTATAATGATGACTTGCATTTAAGATAGGCCCTCTGGTAAAATAACAAGAGCAACATTTGGGGAGTAACCAATCACTTTTTGGGTTGGATTTAAGGCCTTGCCTTAGTGTTCTACTGCTATGAGTAGATACCATGACCAAGGCAACTCTTATAAGAGCAGCCATTTAAGTGGGGTTGGCTTACAGTTTCAGAGATTTAGTCCATTATCATTATGGTGGGGAGCATGGCAGCATACAGGCAGACACAGTGCTGGAGAAGTAGCTGAGAATTCTATATCCAGATCCACAGACATCAGGGAAAAAGAGACACTGGACCTGGCTTGGGTTTTTGATACCTCAAAAGCCCACCTCCAATGACAGATTTCCTCCAGCAAGCCACACCTCCTATTCCTTCTCAAGTAATGCCATTCAGATATATAAGCCTTTGGGGTCCATTCCTAGTCAAATCACCACAGGCCTATTCCATGAGATAGGACTGTTATCAAATACAGTGACATGGGCATAGATAGGTCATGGGACCTACTACTGTGTTTCCAGTAAATGAGCTTAGGAATAAAATGTCTCCTAAAGACATACTACAGTACACATAGATTAGTGCATTATTCCACTCTCATCAAAGTAGCTTCTTACAGTAGGGGGCAACCACACAGAGAGACCAACAGTGGTATAATATGCAGAAAATAAAGATTTTGAGCTACTTAGCCATAAATAGGATGTCTTTATCACAACCCTCTTCTCAAGGCTCAGGGATATATGCAGAAAATGGAGGTGGTAAAATTCATAGAGCCAGAGGTGATTGATGGCATCAGGGATGCGGACATAACAGGGCTGATGAACGAGTGAACTCACGGGCATTGTGACACCATTCCCAAGTTCTGTACAACAAGCTACACCAGACAAAACCGAAGCATGAATGAGTGGAAGTAGGCACAAAGTCTTATTTCTAGCCAAGATAACTGGGAGAGGGAAAATATTTTTTTCTCTAAAGGAATATCACTGGGTATATCAACCACACTACAGGGCAAGCAGGCCCTGTGCTCAGGGGTAGTTGGCCAACCCAAGTCAAATTCTAGGCCTTTTAAGTATTTTTCTATGGCTTTCGATTTTTGTTTCAAGAGAGAGAAAGAACATGAATGTGCATGAGGAGGGTTAGATCTAGCATGAGTTGGAAGACTGAAAAGACTGTGATACGAATATGCTGTATGGAATTCTCAATGAAGAAATTAAAAACAAACAAATATATAAAAATAAATATTTGAAAAGTAGAGTTGGGGCCTTATTGTATCAATTGAAATCTTTAGCATATTTCTCTTAGGATTTTATTAGTATTGTCCAGTGCAAAGAACATCCCACTCATATCCACTAGAATAGTGAGAACATCTCAAGTTTTAAAGATCATGACTAGATAATATTAATGATTCATAATCTAGCAGGTAGACTTCGTCATTTACAAAGCCAAAGTTTCTTTAGCTCTCTGAAAGGGAGTAACTTGTACTCCTCAGGGCCTGTGATAGATGCTGTGGTGGAGTCCTATGATTATGTAAAATGGCTGCTGACAGAAGTCTTAATGGTTATGAGAACCATGGGAGGCAGTCCACTAAAACGCTCATGGAGAAGATTGAAAATGGTAGCAAGAGAATGAGAGAGGCACCTAGAAATTGCAGGAAGTTCATATATATATATATATTATAGGGTGTTCCTAAGTTTACATGCTAAACTTGAATCAAAATCAAAGATTGTCCTAAGAGAGCCAGACTGCTTTTATACAAGAACTAAGGAAAATACACTATTACAATTAGGAAAGTTATTTACATACAAAATTATTTTGCAAAATCCAAAGTATACATGGTGAGCAGCCTTTTGGTTTATTTTACCCTTTGCTTTGAAAATTTTCTATTCCATCATTTATAAAAAGTCCCAGAAACTGATGGGATTTTTAACAAAGTCAGTTGGAAAGCACAGAACTCTCTCTGGGGCTTTATCTGTGCTAACCATGAGAGGTGTGAGACCATTTTCAGCTAATTGTAATGTCCTTGAGTATTAAGTATTACCAAACTTTGATAAGAAACAAACAATATAGGTCACACAGGGATCTTTTGAAAATCCCCAGTGCCCAAAACTCTGGTTTAGCAAGCCTGTCACAGGCAAATGTTAAAAATACCTCAGGTAATTCTGGTGCTGCTGGTTCACGGAACCAAAACCAGAAATGTTACTTATAACAATGTTCTAACAGATTCTGAAGCAAACACTGTTTTATTTGGAATCAATAGATGTGCAATGATTCTCTTCCCCAGTGTTCTTAACCATTTCTAACCTTCAATAGTTTACAGAGGCCTCTGATTCACACATTGAGTAAATTCTCTAAGCTACTGAATCATAAATACCAACCTTTCACTCCTGAGCAGCACTGAGTTCTAATTGGCATGGAGCAGTTGTTAGAAAAACACACTTCTTGCCCATCTCCAAGTTGTATACTGAAAGTTAGCCATTATTTGTGGCATAAAGGGTTGGGTTTTTATGGTAATCAAGCTCTTTTTTCCACGTGGTAGTTTTTAAAATAATATGCAGTCATTAAGCCTTCTGTTACAAAGCTGCCTCATGAACATGAGCCTATGGAGGCATCTTAATGATCACCCTGTGTATCTATTATTTGACAAGTAAAGAAATAATAGCTAACACTATCTGACATACTGTCCAGCTTGGAATCTTTAAATTGAAGGGGTTTCCCATGCAAAAAGAAGTCTGTTGAAAGCCACATCAACCATGAGAAAAATCTGTCCCCAATGAGCCAAGCTTCCTTATACAGTTTCCATGGTCCTCAGTGTCTTAGTCATAGTGCTGTTTCCTTATGTAAAGGAATACTGAACCTCTGAGTTAATGTCCTGCAGATGCTCTTACTCATGAGTAAGAAGCATCATAGATTTGACTTAGGAAGCAACATATCACTTTAGAAGAATAAAATCTCCCAGAATTATTCTTTCCTCAAATATTGAAAGTATTTAAGAACTACGAATTAGCTTTCTCTGAAAATATTCTCTCACATAATAAAATGATTAAGGTTTACAGTTTTTAACATTGTATTATTAGTTTCAGAGAATGGCTGCTTGTCATGAAGTCTCTGGGTTATTTTTCATTTCTTTCCACATAGAAACATTAAGACTTAGTTTTAATCGTAGCCAGCTGCTTTGATAGATTATGCTTGCATTCTCAGAATCCACCCTGCTATCCCAATCCCACACAGCCAGCAATGCTCCCTAGAACTCTCCAGTTCTCTTCAGTTCTATAGCGCTCTGAAAGTTATTGATTATGCAAATGTAAAAAAGTAACTCATCAAAAATAACACATATAAAAGGGGAACTGGCCTGAGAAACCCAAAGAATATTGTTTTAACGGGAAGCTGTACCATTAACTGCTACAACTACTGTATTCCTGTTACAGCTTTTTTTTTTTTTTTTTTTGATGTATTTATCACTGAGTGGGAACAGTTTAATCTGTTCCATACAGAGAGAGCAGTAGGATCTCTCAGTGGCCTCGAAATATGATGTCCTTTGCCGCAAACAACTGATTTAAATTTCCTGCAGGTGGCATGTCTAACTTTTTTTTTCCTAAGAGGAAATAACCCTTTTCTAAAAGTCAAATTTGTTTTTAAAGCTGTGGTGTCTTTAACCACTTCTTTTTTTCAGTTTGTCAGTTGACACTCCGTCATGGCTTACAGTGGGTCACATCAATCATTCTAAGTTCTTATAGAAAATATTTTGTGGTGGTTGAGTATCACACACGAGAAACTAAGCGCCCTTTGTGGGTGACTGCACTGATACCTCTGATTTCTTGCCAAATCATTCCGAATGCCGCAAACCCATTAAATCTCTCCACGGGGAGGGAAAAAATTCCCGCATCCTAGAGAGAATTTATGAGTTCATTTCAATCACCACAAATGAAAGCCACCCTTAATATTCATTAGAGATTTTTACGGTGGCAATATGCATTATCTATTCAGATGCCCCTCTGAAAGGCCCATTTCCCCTGAAACCCTGCATGGCTCCCAGCCACTGGGTGGAAACAATGGCCTATGTCCAAGTGGAATGGGGGAAGCAAATGGATGGATGACATTTCCTTATCCACTGGTAATGATTCCATTAAGCCATGATGGTGGCTATGAGCTCCTGAGTTTAAAACTCAAAGGGCACAATTGGAATATGCAGTCATGTCATTGTATCACTTCTCTGCTGTCATCTGTGACCATATGTCCTAAAGTGAATGGGGCTTTTTGGTTGACATCACAAAAGATGACTTTTAGAACTGACATTTCTTTCATTTAGAGAAATGCATATTCTGGGGACATAGTCTGTGAGCCTGAGAGTTTTCATTAATCTCTGTCTGTATTCAGCCATTGTTCAAGTCGCCATCACCCTTCGTCTGTTTTCCCCTCCACACCATTCTCACCATATGTAGCAGTCTTTTCAAAATGCAAACTTAATCACTTCATTTCATCCCTTTAACAAGCAAATAAGAAGCCAGCAAACAAAAGCCACTGTCTCCACTTACACAGCTCTCTGATGCTTTCAGACCATGAGCAATAAAACGTAGGGTAACTTCAAGGTTTTGTGGGTCCCTTCCCCACTTTTTCTTTGTGCCTCATCTCTTGAGGGATTCCTTCCCCATCCATTCTGACCATTTTCCTTCCATTTTATTTTGGGCTAATTAAGTGCACCTGATAAGATTTGAACTCAACTAACCATATGAACCAAAGTGTTTCCTGACATCGTGACTAGGTCAAATCTGCCCATTAAATATCTTCATGGAACCACATAGAGATAATAGGTATTTTCAAAGTAATCCATTCATGTTTTGGGGTGAATGTTTTCATTTTTGTCACTCATCTAAATTGTGAGCATATTAAAATACTCAATATTTTATCCTCTCAGGAACAATGTGAGTATCCCAGTGGTTGAGCAAAACAGTAAGTAATTTCTGGTTTTTGATGATTTTTATACATTTTCTGAGAGTCCTTTTTCTGGGTGACATACAGGCATGGCTTTGGGTTGGGCCTGAAATAAGCTGTAATAAAGGCATATTTCTAACCCAATTATTCATCAGTAAGGTTGTATTTAATAGCAGGAAACCATGAGATGCATAAAGATTGTACACTGAATATTCATAAGGAATTTTAGGGTGAATTCAACTACTTGTTTTACAACTACCCAGGAAGGAAGGGGAACATGAATTTCTTTCCTTCATTTTTCATTGTCCTATGAAAAATACTGTTATGACCTGAAGTTATATCCTTACCCTGAAATAAAATATCATGAAATGTGTACAACATCAGGCTATGATAAAGTAGATGAGTTATTAAAAGCTAAAGTCATTCTACATGTGTAAAGCATTGCTAATGCATGATAATTTGCGATGTCAGAGATGCACAATGTTCAGGCCAGCATGCTCCCCTGTCCTGAGTTTTGTCTGAACTCCCCAGAAACTCTCAGGCAAAAGATACTGGAGTACTATGGGAAGGCAAAACAGCCTTATTTAATATTTACACTGAACATCTAGAATGAGGTCATTTTATCTTCATCTCCCATGAGAAAATTAGATAAAGCATAGGAAAGAATCTTGAAAACTAGCAGAAAAAAAAAGCAATGTGTATTCAAGTCAATATTCTCCCCTGGGATACCAAGTTGGGGAGAATTGCTAATTGGACCCCTGTAAGACTGACATTTTAGTCATCTCTGTGGTCCCCAGAGTCTAAGAAAATACACGATCTCTCATTGATGTAATGTTCTTGTTCACTTTTTTCCAGTCAATACATAAACAGAAACTGGGAGACATCAAGTAACTTAACAATTCCATAAAAAATAATCTGACAAGTACACACTTTAAGGCCAGTTTGCAGCAAGTGTCCCCTGATGTCACATTTATTCCCATCTAATGTATACCTTAAAGAAATTTAGTTATATAAACATTTGGGCTAAGATTTGGGTTTCTATGGGTACCAGCTCTATCATCGCCCGCTGTAGAACATCATCTAAGTCATGCAATTTTATAGGGCTCAGTTTTTCCATCTGTAAAATGGCAATCAATTTTGCCAAATTCATAGAGCTAATGTAAGATTGATGAAAGGCACATTGCTACTTGAAAGTACAAGCTCTGTTTAGTAGGATTGCAGACACCCATGTAGACTTTGTATATTCACTTGTATTCATTACATACTGTAAGTAATGAATGAATGTCCTCATTTATTACAGTAAAGTAAGGATTCTAATTGCACTGCCCTGTTTTCAAAATCATTTGGGCTCTTAAAGGATTTGTCTTAAAATCCAGATCTGCCAGCACTTACCATAGTGTGCGGGTTATTTAACGTCTTTAAGCTTCAAATTTCAATCATGGAAATAAGGATGATGATGCCACCTCACTGATCTTCGATGCAAATCCAACTCTGAAAGCCGTGGAAAGGCAGTGAATGCTGATTTTCTTAAGCCAGGAATATCATCATACCAATTCACACATGTGATCAGAACTACAGTGTAAAGACACAAACCAATTAAGGTTGCAATGGTATGTAAGTGTGTGCACGTGTGTGTGTGTGTGTGTGTGTGTGTGTGTGTGTGTGTGTGTGTGTG
>OU015745.1:124398566-124421964 GCA_907169655.1 Acomys percivali
GTGTGTGTGTGTGTGTGTGTGTGTGTGTGTGTGTGTGTGTGTGTGTGTGAAATGATGAACAGGAAAGATCTGGCTGCAATTGTGGAACCCCTTTTTTTGTCCCATTCTACAATTTACTTTAGCTTCCTTCATGTGATTTTACTTTTCAATTGCCTTCTTTGAAATCTCTCAGTCTCAATTATTTCAATAGTCAATATTTAAGAATTCTTCTGTAAGAGACACAACCTATCATAGATCCAAAGAATGAAAGTGCTGACAGTTCAATTTTTGTGGTCAGGAAGTCCTAGCCGGAAGACAAGTAAAGTGAATTCACATGCCTGGTTGCCTGTTCTGTCTGACCTGGTTTGAGTTATAACTGGTGTTGTATCCAGAGTATAAAAGGGAGAGGAGAAGATAGGACACAGGAAGCATGGTCTATTGGGGAAATAAGGAAATAGAAACTTGAAACCTAAAATAGCATGTGAAAAAGAAACAAAAGGTGGCACATGACTATAATCCAAGCACTCAGACCGTCAGTGGCAAGTGGAGCTCTGTGAGTTCTAGTCCAGCCTGGTCTACTAAGTGAGTCCAGGACATCCAAGGCTACACAGAGAAACCCTGTCTGGAAAAAACCAAAACACCTCCCCCACCCAAGAAAAGAAAAAGAAACAAACACACAACCATGTGAATAAGGCCAACGACAGCCATTTGAAGAGTGAAGGGGAAGGAAGAAGCGTTGAAAGCACAGGAGGACGTCTTTACACACTGCTCTTAAGAATCCCCCTCATTTTGTAGACTGCCTTCCTCCATGTACCATTATATCACAAAATGTGGGGGATAAAAATAACTTGAGAGCTCTTGCCTGTCCTAAGGTTGAGCTAGAAACTAATAGAGATTACGCAAACTGACCCAAAGATGCTACTAAGTTGATAAAGCTGAATTCACAGCTCCGTTGACTCCCAGTTCAAAACTGCATTCCCTTGGAAGGTAACAGCCATGATAGCCACACACAATACGCCTTCGTCCTTACCTTGATTCGTAGCACAGAATTAGGAAATGTTTGTGCTGCGGAAGGCAGTTTGGAACAGTCAGCATAGCAAAATGGAACGCTGTGTTGACCATGCTTAGTATGAAATGTTCAACCTTCTCTATGCCCGGAATTTGAAGTCCATCTTTGATGATCTGCCTTACGGCGTTGACCACAAGAGAATGCTTAGCTCTACCTAAGGAGCTAAAATTGTGCCGTGGCTAAAGAGCACATTTGGATCCCTTCAGATTGGTGTTCATTGTCCTTCTTCCCCTTGAACCAACATGAAACTGATTTCAACTTTGCCGTGGAAGCCAAAATGTAGTTACAATTAATTATCATGAGCAAGGTTCATGTCATTTTATGTTGACTGCAGAAAGATTTTATTTTAAAGAAGGTCAACTCAAGTTTCTCCTTTATTTGATGTCAGTGGGAGAGGTTGTAGGTTTGGTTAACTGAGGTGGGAAGACCCACCCTTATGTGAGTGGTATCACTGTATAGAGTGAATACAAAAGAGAAAACTATTTGAGGACCAGCATATATCTCTCCCTATTTCCTGATGAAGGATACAATGGGACCAGACACCTCAGGCTCCTGTGTCCATGCCCCCTATGCCTTGATGAAGGGAATCCTCAAACTGTAAGCCACAATAAACTTTTTCTTAAGTAGCTTTTATCAAGCATTTTGTCATACTAACAAGGAAAGTTATTTTAAAAAAAACAGAAAGGTAACTCATTTAGGGAAGAAGTCTTGGTTTCTGTACTAATATTGGAATTCCATCAGGGATCTGTTTTTCTAACTAACATCCATGAGGGGTTTGTGGCTGAGAAGTGCCAGCTTCAGCCCCTAAAATTACATTGGCTCAAATTCTCTATTGTTATGTCTCAAAAGTCTAAGTTAACAGTATCTCATTTACCTTGGACTTTGATAATAATACTTCACACAGGGAAGTTACATTTTCTCACTTTATCTTTATTTCTTAATGTAAGAGATTTTTATTTAAAATGACATTTAAACATTTAAATGCATTTAGAAATTACTTTCTTCAAACCCAGCCTAAAGAATTTCCCATAAACCTGACAATACTGTTACAGTACTTTGTAGTCTAAGTATTTCTTTCATAGGCTTACCTTTTAAGAACATAAAATATGTTTGCATGTCTGCCTAGATCTTTTCCAGGGTTATGTTATGTTATATACAAATACTGCAGGAAATCTGTAGGCCAGTGAATTTTTACACAAAGAAATGAGCTAACAGAAACTCTCCATTAAAAATATCAAATAGCAGCATATTCTCCTCCCACACAACATACAACCACACTCATAGTCTCCTAACTTCCCCCGTCATACTCTAGGCAGCTCAGGAAGCCAAGAATTTATTATATAAGAGAATAGAATAGTGAAATGGATGGATGTGATATCTTTAAATTCTTCTCCAGGACAAATGCTTATTCTGCCTTCATCAAGCATTATACCAACTATAATTAAATTTTTTTCACTGGTTAGTAGTGGCACAGACCTTTAATCCCAGCACTTGGGAGGCTGAGGCAAGCAGATCTCTGAGTTCTAAGCTGGATACCAGTCTGGCCTACAGAACGAGCTCCAGGACAGCTAAGGTTACACAGAGAAACTCTGTCTCAAAAAAAGGAAAAAAGAAAGAAAAAAAGAAAGAAAAAGAAAGATGTCATGTAGATTATTTATAATTAATTCTTTGTTCTTATTCATTTAAAGCTTTAAAAATTACTTTTAGAATCTTTGCTTTGTGGTTCATTAATTTCAGTGCTGAATGTAAGAAGTGTAGCTTTTTTTTTAACCACATTTTATATTTTTCCTCTGAAATTTTTAAATTCATATTATCATTTACAAAGTCTTTAGTTTTTCACATTTGCCAAATCTATCTGCAAAACTACTCTTTCCACCACATCATAATCCCAGCATAGATAAAGTTTACAACTCTTCTAACAAATGATTTTTGATGTCTTAGAGTCAAAGCATGACATATTAAATATCTGTCAATACTTGTTGGGTCAAAAATACTACTTTCAGTGAGATCACAGACAGTTTTTTGTAAGAACCTGATATGATATCACTATCTAAGAAGATAAAAATCTGTGATATTACAGTTCTCCTTTTATTTTCCCTAGTACCACGTTGCTTTCTTTGTGAGGTTTCCTTATATATAATTCCTTTTTCCTGTTATTTTTAACTTGCAGGGCATTTGCTGAGTTCTCAGTCATTTGTTCAGTAATTTCAATGCTTAAAATTTCATCAAATAAATAGAAATAAAAAGAAAAACTTAGGAAATAGTATATATATTAAAACATTCAGAGGAATAGCATACCTTTCACCCATGACAAAGATTATAGGCAGAAACTGACCTGATAAGAAGATGTATTCAATAAATCAGTGTATCCCTCAACCAGCAGATGTTTCGGGGGGTTCTTAAGTTTTTGCAAGGTGACAATGGAAATTGATGTACTTCAAATGGAATTATTCACTTAGATTGGTTGTCTTGTCACTGTTAAACACAGGTGACAGAAATAACTCCAAGGGGAAGGGCTTTTTTATGCATGGTCTCAGAGGTAGCCCACTGTGATTGGAAGGACATGAGCACTCTGCACCATAGCAGCTAGAAAACAGAGCCAAACCAAAACACTAAGGAGTGCCCTTCTTTGTCCAGGCATCACCCTCCACAATTTGGTTATGTCCAAGTAGTCTAAAGAAAGTTTAAACCCGCCAATGCATGAGTCACTGATCAAGTAAGAGTTCTCATAGATAAAATTATCTCTGAAATTGCCCTCACAGACACACCCAGAGGTGTGTTATATCTCATAAGCTTTTCCTGAGACCATCAAAGGGACAAGACTAGATGTCGGGTAAATTAATCAGAGAGTCAAGTGACCTGTTGCCTGGAGGTTCACAATAATACTGGAAAGGATTCCCAAAAGTGTCAGAACAGAGAAACAAAGAAGAGGCTAAACACAAATCTCTAATGGTAGTTTCACAGGAAGCCTACCACATTTTTAAGAGTCCTCTAAACAGCTACAGGGTTAGAGGTAAACTGATTTACCTAATTTACTTGTTTCCTTTAGCAGTCTATACATTCATATACCACGTAAGGCTAAGGCTGTGCTTTCCAAGGACACTGTTGCATGTTGATAGTTGTCATCTGTTGTTCCCCATTACAACTACTATTTTACTTGAAAGCCTTAGCGCAGATCCTTAGCTCAGTGTTCTTCACACTGAATTAGCTTCATTAAATATATTTCTCGTATTCATATTTTCTCTTTGTTATACCATTTGGTGAGCACATACAAGATATTCTACTGCCTCAAGATTTTCTCCTCCTCAGATGCCTTTATACCATGCTTGGCTTCTTTTTTTTTTTTTTTTTTTTAACATCTTTTTTATTTAATTTATTTATTCAGATTACAACTCAGTTGTTATCCCATCACTTGCATCCTCCTGTTCCTCCCTCCCTCCCACTTTCACCTATTCCCCTCCCCTAGGTCTAAGACCAAGTGGGACCCCCTCCCACACTATATGGTCATAGGCAATCAATCTCATCTTGGTAGCCTGGTTATTCTTTCTTTGAGTG
Organism: Acomys percivali; assembly: GCA_907169655.1. Lineage (NCBI taxonomy): Eukaryota > Metazoa > Chordata > Mammalia > Rodentia > Muridae > Acomys > Acomys percivali. The sequence continues at coordinate 124,403,170 of OU015745.1, forward strand.
CCATGCGGCCTCCCCACCAAGGGGAGGTACATCGAACCCTTACTCTGATCTACCCAATGGACAGGACATTCTCCACCATTATGTGAAGAGTGGGGACTAACTCTGGCATGAACTCTGGTGCCCCATGCTTGCTTTATTTTCCTAGCTGCAGGTACTGTATCGAAACGTGACCTATAATGCTTTTGTTGAGCCATTCTGCCTCCCATAATTTCAGTTATCTGCTTTTACTGATTTGGATTCCTTATGGCATCTCACTTTGCTTCCTGTTCATCTGGCTTCTGATTTGCCTTCTTCCTCAATGATCATTTGTTGCTATCACTCTCAATTCATACTGCATTATTGCTATAAAATAAATTTCAAAATATTATACACATGTGTTCTAGTTTGCCTTTTGCTCTTGAGATAAACACCATGAATGAAAGCGGTGTGGTGGGAGGAAAATGTTTATTTGGCTTATATTTCTAAAAGTCCATCATAAAATCAGGGTAGACTGTAACTGAAGCAGACACCATGGAGGAATATTCACTGCTTATTTCCTTGCTCCATGGCGCACATATGGTTAAATTTCCTGGTAGCACCACTGACACGATCAGGAAATCATCAACTAAGAGAATCTCCACTGACATGGCCATCCAGCAATCTGATTAGGCAATTCTTCAATTTGGGTTCCTCATCCTAGAGGATACTAGAGTGTATCAGTCTCTAAGGACAGAACTGTATACTTGAATATAGCTTACTTTTTTTAAATATTCAAATCATTTCTACGTCTTTCTAAAATTACAGTGTGTGTGTGTGTGTGTGTGTGTGTGTGTGTGTGTGCATAAACATGACACAGACTTTAAGTGTGAGAATAAATTTTCACCTTCCTCCTAGATGTTTCCAAAGATTAGAAACTAGGGTAGTCAGGTTTAGTGGCAAGTGCCTTTACCTGCTGAGCCATTTTGCTCACTCTACTTCTATTTTTTAATATGATGTCACCCAGATTACCAAATATATATTTGCTTTTTTCTTAATATTCTACTAAAGGTAAGTCTCACCTTTTTTTGTAAAACAGAAATACTTTGCTTTCTTAACCACTGAGCCTATAGCTCATATTCCTTTATTTACTTCTTAGATGGTCCAAGCTCTTAGCATCATAAGTATCCTTCAGTCTCTCTTGGCTCTAAACACTTGGCTTCAAACATCATTTTGGATTGCCTCCACAATTACCTTTCTTCAGATGCATATAAAATGCATTCTTGAAAGCACTCATCTCATTTCTTAGAAAAGACGGACATCAGTTTTTCCTGATTGATGTTTCTTTTGCAAGGTACACACTTTCATAAATCTGACCCTTTGCCCATCTCGGAATGTATCAATTCCATAGTTACTTATCTTTTTCCACTCTGTAGACCCTTAAGATCTTGCAAGCAGCTAAACTGTCTGTTAGACATCTCTGTGCCTCATTCACCTGCAAACTTCTGTGAAGGACCCTTCACAAACAATGCCTTTCCGTGTCTGATTCTGTTTGCTCATGTTCTTAACCAAGCAAAATACTCTATCTTTCTAATATTAACACAAGCCTCTGTATTATTTAATTGGGGATTTATCTTAGCTGCTGTTGACTGACATCTAACACACTCTGCTTAGTCATCTCAGTGGCCCTGTTTAGGAGACACTGGCCTCTTTACTTTGCAAATGGGTATTTGGGGTATGCTAAGCCATTAAGGAGAAATGCAGTGAGTAGAGACTGAAACTTCTGAACATAATTGGAGTTAGTGAGGTAAAGGGGACGTTTACCCAGGTTCATTTTGTGTTCATGTCTATGCTAAGTTGGATCTTCAGAGCCAACTCTGACAACATATGCCTGAATGGGACTTTGTAGGGTCCTATGGCAATGGATAACTATTGAAGTTGCAATGTAGACTTCAAACCCAGCTGCTACACTAAAAAAAAGAAAAATCTAACTGTAATTTTACCCTTTAAAATCATAGAAGTGTCACCTCTGACTATCTGTCATTAGTAGTAACTCTCATTTTTGAAGTACACCTTTTCCCTTAACACTGTCTGCCTTCTGTACCTCTGTAGAATGAAAGTTAAATAACCCAAATAACAATTCTGCAATTACTACAGAAAAAAATACCTGCTATGCTAAAATGAACCACTTGTTATCATTATAGAATATAGGTGTAGAATACAAAAATAATAATTTGCACTCATCTCGCTTCTTTCACCGTGGTGTCTCAAATCCCTGAGTGTAAGTGGTCTCATTAAGTTTACCAAACCAATTTAACTCTAACATGATCTTGACTTACTCTTCAAATCCACTGAGGCCATCCTGTCACAAAGGCTGCACGTACCATTTGAAATTCCAAGCATTCATCAGATATATTTGACCTTCTAGCAGATAAACTCAGTCACTCACTTATGGACTAAGACACATAAGATCACCTAAATCCAAAAGAAGACAATGAAACCCCTGTATTTACCTACCACATGCACTCACATGCACCTCAAATCCAAATTTACAAATAACTGGATTCATTAGAAAAACTTTGGGTGTGTGGACAGAAACGCAAGAAGAATTAATGTTGTCAAGATGTTTAGAAACGGGACATGTAAAGATACTTCAGTAGTTCAGAGCACTGGCTGCTCTGCCAGAGGAAGCCGGTTTGAGTCTTCCACCCACCTGTGGCTCACAACCCTTGTAATTCCAATCCGTGAGGGATCTGACACCATTTCATAAAGTGCCCAACGTAAAAAACAAATAAATAAGTCTTTAAAAATTAAAAATGTACTTAGAAACAAAGTCCATTGTTTTTTAAACTATCTTCATTTAGGCATCCAATGCTACTCATATTTATTTCATTCCATTCTAGGGACAATGGACTTAACTGATTACTTACAGGTATTAAAGAAATGCTTAACAAATTACAGTACATGCTAGAATACGGTAACCCCAATGAAGACGATATATACATATATATATATATATATATATATATATATATAATCTCTCTAACCTAATACTCAATTTTTTGATGCCATACAGTAGGTGTTAATATGGGCTAAGAGATATTTAACAAAACAGTAAGATGCTTAAATGACCTGGGAGTTTAAAGGAAAGAGAGACGATCTCTGTAGGACATGTACAACAAGGATTTCTGAGAGACAAAGCATTTGATGTGAGCTTATGAAATAACAAAATGGCTCTAAAAGAAACTGATATACCAGGGAGGGACCATAACAGAAAGACAGAGAAGCAAGAAAATATGAGGTAGCTTTTAGAAACACCCAATTGCCACTTTGGCAGTACAGCACAGAAAAACTGAAAAGGACAATAATTAGATGAGTCTGAAAAGTTAGATGGAAGCTAGCCTGCTGGTTCTTGAAATGCCAGTGCTAGGGGCTCCAGATTTTATTCCTGAAGAAAGCTCTGGACAGTTCTGTTTACTAGGCCATTTATCAGCTTTGACATTTGCTAAGGAATCAACATCCTTGATCTTGTTGTGAAGCTATCAGTGTCTTAAAAAATCCAAAAAACCCAAAACAGTCCCAATTCATTATGTTGGCAGCTACTCTCAACGAAGCTGCTGAAAAGATGCTTACCAAGTCCAGTTCCCCAGAAAACAATGACTGAGGAAGGACGAGGTCCATCCCTAAACAGGGTCACTGTGAGGTAGTGACACTCATTTCATGACTGTCCCTCCTTACAACTGTTACTAGAGACCAATCAGATATATCATGGTACTCTAATCACAGGTAGCCTCATTGTTAATCTTCAAAGACACTTTTTAACATTTATGTTTGTGTTTAGTTAGGTTTATTCATGTGTGCCTGTGTGTGAATGAGTGCAGTGCAGTGTGGGTGTCAGCGGAGGCCAGAAGACATCTGTCTCTGCAGCTGTAGTTACAAGCAGTTGTAAGCTTACCCAATGTGTTTGCTGGAAGCTGCACTTGCATCCTACCTGGAACAGTATAAGCTGTTAACTCCTGGGTCCTCTCTCCAGCCTCAATATTAAGAGATTTAATGAGCAAATCTTAGAACATGGGACAGATTTCATCCCCCAAAACTAGGATTTTTCAGAGACCTTAGTGCATTATAAAATATAGCTGTGATCTCATGACAAATTAAGCTTTATAAAAAATGGCATAGAACAGGCTCCCTGGATACGGACTGCTACCCCATGAGTCCTGTAGGTATACACAGACACATTAACTTGAGGGAATTTAAGGTACATTGCACACCTAAAGAAGGCGCTTAGAACCAGGTTAAAAAGATCAGACAACCTTAAGTGCTAGAAGATTTGTGATATGTAATTTTAGCTTCCCAGTACCTTGTGAGATTAATGTTACCATGTTTATTTCACAATTAAGAAAATTAAGATGAAATGGTTTCAGTAATTTGTCTCAGGCAAAAAAGTAGCAGAGCTAGAAACCAAATCAAATCTGTATGTTTATAAAGTCTATAGTCCTTCTCATATTGTCTGTAATCCTAAGGTGTAACTTAGTACATGAAAAACTCAAAATATTAATTAAAAAGAAAGTCTCCAACATATGACTATGTGAATTCCAGACCATGGCCTCACATCCTTTCCGTGTTTGACCTCTGGCTTTTCCTAACATGTCAACGCTGCTGTTTCCATACTTGTCAAATAGTGGAGAAGTCTTAGTTGCACAATATAAAATAGACTCTTACCCTATAGTGTTATCGTGTTATTGATATGATTTAATTCGTGTGAACGGCTCTTGAGAAGGGCAGGGCCACAGAAAAATCCTCCTCAGAGCTGTCTGTTGTTGGGCAATGAAATCTTACTAAAACAGTAGTAGTTTTAGACAATACAAAAAAAAAAATTTCTTAACACTAATCAATAGCTAAATCCCACATTCAATTAAAGAGAAGTTTCTGGAATATACTGCTATGTAGTAAGTATATTTATTCAAAATAATATATATGGCATTAAGAAATGGTAAAGGCCACAGGAGCATCTGTGACCCTTGGAAAGTCAACCCCAGCTCTAGTGATTTTCCTGACTCTGATTAATGTGGCAGATTGATACATTTGTTTTCTTTTTCTCCATGTTGGTACAAGGTTCAAAATTTTTTATGTTGTTTAAAAAACTTACCCATATATTTGAGAGATCCATGTCTGTGTAAGAAGATTTGAGGCGCAGATGGTGACAAGAGCAACAGCTTCCCCAGTGTCCTACTTGGGCAGTTGGAAAATCAGCGCTTACCCAGAGTGGGTTTTCTGGAAAAGGTTTCCAATTCCTCCACATTGGAATTTCAGCTTCATAAGGAGACTGTTTGTCCTCCAGGATGTGCCCATTTGAAGGGCAGGTTCTATCTCGGGATGGAGAAAGAGGCTGTGATCTAGCATTCATTGTTTTGCTTTTCCATGTGTTGGTGTTAATATGTTTCTTTTCTTGGGATTTGGTTAATTTCACACAGGAAAGCAATGTGTCAACACCACCTTCTGAAAGATCAAAGAACATGAATTAAAAAATGAACACTAATGACTCCTCATATGCAGAACATGTGTGTGCTCTGCCTTCTTCTGTTAAATGAGAGAACAGCACAGGGTAATCCAGCAAGTCAGTCAGTTTCACAAAGCAACTGAAAATCATGTATCTTTAAAAGGCAAGTACTTTTGGTACACAAAATTGTTTTATGAAAGTCAGGTTTTTCCTCTAACTTTTTGAAATATCTGTTGATTGCCATTAATTAGACATGAACAAATTGTCCTACATGACAAATAGTACATAGAAGGATACTCGAAGAAAGGAACACAAAATAAAAAATGTCCCCACATATTAGAAACATAACTTGAATTCTATTCATAAGTATTTGAAATTTTGAGGCCATATGTATAAAAAATCATCATATGGAAGAAAATGAAATCATTTGCCTCACTTAAAAAGAACTGAAATCTCAGTGGATGGGACTGAAATAATATTTGCATCCAAATTTTTCTATTTTAATATTATTCTTCAGGAACATTTCTGCATAATATATATCTTGCAAATGTTTTTATTTCCTTCAATAAAGGGATGAGATGATAGCCATACCCAAGCTGTATGAACACATGGCTTGGGCTGAGCCCAGAGACTTTCTCTATTCTAGCTACCCCTAGGCCTAGAAACTTCTAGCCTCCATACAATGCAATCATCTGCAAACCTGAACCATGAAGGATTCGGCTTCCAGCCTTTGTATGCTAACATAGACCTAGAAGGTTTCAGCCTCTGAGACTTACTGCTGAATGAGCTTACCTTTTCTAGCTCTTTCGGATCTCTCACTAGATAATTCAAATCAGCGGTTCTGGCCTAAACTCCTCTCCAACCCAACCTGACTGGTTCAATCCAGCTTCTCTCTCAGCTTCCGACTGAATTGCTCTGCTCAGCCTCAAACTTACTCTGGCAATCTGTTTTCACCATCTGGCTCCTTCTCATTCTCTGGCTCATTCTGTCTTCATCTATCTCTAGCTTGTTCTCTCTGCCACTTATCTCTATACAACACTGCTGGTAAAAGTGACACACACACTACTCTACTACGTGAACGTCCTCCCTCTGTGAGTTGGGTGTATCGTATCTCTGACTCATCGTGTGACATCTTCCTTGGATTCAGCACTTTGTCTGCCCTGCATTTAGACTTCACTTCCAAACATCGCTGCTTCTTTCTATAAACTAATCTTAGCTTCATTGTTTGGGATTAAAGCTGTGTACTAAGGGTCTGTCTGTATTCCAGCTGGATCATACTGCAATCCATGGCATGCCTTCATTCCGGCCAGATCACACAGACTAAGAAAGTCCCTTGCCAGGTTGCTGGATTAAAATTGCTCTACAATATCTCATAGTGAAATAATTTGCAACGTGAAGGAAATGGTGGAAGAAGGTATAACATCTTCAGTATTATAACGTATAGTGGTAAGATTTATATGTTTACAATGTGGCACTAAGTTGGATGAAACAGCCAATATCCATGGAGGACTGCTCCTAGGACCTTGTGGAAGAAACTGTGTGAAGTATGCAAATCTATAGACTAAATTTTTAAGGTTTGATTTATGAAATAGACACAAATACTAACAATATTAATTCGATATACAGTTAACATAATATTGCATTATGATATATGAATTTAATATCTCTCTCTGTCTCTGTATGTCTATCTCTCTGTCTATGTCTGTCTGTCTCTCTGTCTGTCTTTCTCTCTCTGTCTCTCTCTCTGTCTCTCTGTCTCTCTCTTTCTCTCTCTCTCATGGCACACAGAGCATATAAGGCATATATACTTGATAAATAAATGACTTGAGTATCTGGATAGAAAGACCAAGATATTGTCATCATCAGACTTCAACATTTATAAATTGTTATTCTGAGACTTTTTGATATTTTCTGCCCTGAGTTGATTATGTCCAACTGAAGCTGTGGAAAACAAAACTGCAGATGAGGAGGAGCTATGCTACTGTCATATATAAATAATTACCAGTACAGAAATGTGAAGCACTCAAGGATAGTTGCAAGCCAAAGTATGGTTTACAGGGTTTTGCAAATAAATAATTACGAATGAGAGCTTCATGGCACCACCATAGCCCCTTTCTCCACTCTCATAAGCAAATTTGGAAACAGAGGCAGCAGACACTGCTAAATCTTATTGCACCCCTGAGCTTTATCCACAGCACTCTAACGTGAACCCCAGTCCTAGTTATGAGGGAAAGAATGATGGTGTGACATTCAGGAATTGCAGTTAGGAAATATGTTTTCAAATAACAATAAAGAAAAGCTCAAAGGTCAAGAATTCTGTTAAGACCTTATCAACAGACTTCACTAATACAAGAGTGCCCAGGCTTTCCTCAGAGACACTGGACCACCTGCCAAGCTTGTTACCTACCAGGCTCTATTAACGCTGGCTTCACCTCTTGCAGGCTTGGCACCCTGGCTTTTTTGATCCACAGCCATTTCTGCAGTCGATTTAATGTCCTCGTTGATCCCACTGGGTCACCACCTGATTTTATAGCCTAGCACAAACACAACCCAGGATATAGTCAAACTATTATTCATAAAAGATTAAATGTAAAATATGTCAAGATCATAAATGTGAGGATATAAATTATGTCTTAAAGCCTAAAGCTTGGGACAATTTAAGCAATGGCTCGAAATGATACCACATTTTGGGGAATTCAAAGTTATAAAATATGTTACACCAGGAATCTCTTTTTTTTTTTTTAACCTCAAAATGCAACAAAATGGGATGGACACAGAACAATCTATAAATGACTCAGTCTTGCCTGGTATGAGAGGGTAGAAAGGAATGGGTCTTTTACAGAAAGGGTTAGTGGGTCATCAGTCATGACACTGTGGCTAGCAAGTGTTGGGAAAAGCAGACAAAACACAAAGGACGAGTACACTCTAGGTATAAAGGAAGAGAAAAATGCAAAGCTTCCTGTTTTCCTTTAAAATAGCACTGTGGAGCTGGGTGAGGTGATGCCTTGATTATGCACAGGAAGGAGGTCAAGGCAGGTTGGTCTCTACGAGTTTGGGGAAGTCTGGTCCAGTAGAGTTCCATGCGAGCCAGCATGAAAGGGTGAGTGTCTCTTTAAAAAAACGAATGAATGAATAAATGAATGAAGAGTGCATTTCTGGAGGAACTGCATTTGACTTCAAGTATGAAATATTTTCAAATACACATTTCATTAAAGGGTCTTTGCTTTCTAAAAGATACACATTGGATGAGACAAACTATAGTCACAGCACACCACATAATGTTCTAATGTCTCAGCATTACTTACTATGTCAAATATAGGTAAAAAGAATTAACATGATATAGATATGTTTTTTAAACTGTTATACTTATTTATTTTATGTATGTTGGGGGACAGTGTCCTGCAAGTGCGACAGAGCCTTTCCTGGTCAGAAGAGAACATGCCAGAGTGAGTTCTCTTCTTCCACTATGTGGGTTTCAGAGATTGAACTCAAGTTGTCAGGCTCGGTGGCAAGTCCTCTGCCTGCTGAGCTATCTTCCCTGGTCTGTCCTAATGACTTCTGGGGTTTCTTTGAAAGAAAAATTAGTCATCGCCACTAACGTAATGTCAGTTAAATTTTATTCATGCTGTTTGTATTTATTGCATTTTAAGGATATTTTTTCTATTAAGGGTTTTGGAAGAATTTTGAATTTCATACTTCACGTGTTAAGTTTCATATTAGTTGGTATTTGTAATTGTATTTTGTTAAAATATGTGAGGAGATAGATAGATAGATAGATAGATAGATAGATAGATAGATAGATAGATATTCTTTTGTTTTCAGAAATTTCTGGACTGAAAAATATTTTGCCCTCTGTTTTAATCCCATTATTTTGATTGATAGCTGGCCCATGACATCTAAGTAGACATTGCGGTTTTAAACAGTGACTCATTTGCTTCCTCATCATTATATGATTGTGGCATATCAGAAGACACTTTTCATTCCCTCGAAAGGCACTGTATGCTTGAAGAAGTATTTGAACGTAAATGTTGTCAGGCATACACACATTTCCAACATTTATAATCAGATTTTATTTTGCTCTTTAAGAATGACTTTGAACAACCGATAGGAACCTCACGTTCCATCTGTGTATAATAGCATCTAAGGAAGAAATGTGACATTTTGTCAGTGTAAGCCATACTGCTTGCATAAAATAAATGGGAAAATATTGAAATAACTTGAATCCCTCAAAGAGCTCTGTGATGCGATATTCTTAGATATGCAAAATCCTCCCTCTCTTTCCAAAGGTCATGTTTGGTTCAACACAATTTCCATTGCTATTTATTTTAAGTACTATTTTCTCAGTATCCTTTTCCAGTGCTTTCTGCATTGCTCTGCATTAGAGACCTCTTACAATTTGAAAAGAGCTATTTTCTCATCTTTAGCCCCTCCCAGAAATAATAATCTGATGTCTCACAACAATGTTGTTGTTGTTGTTGTTTTGGGTTTTGTTATTATTGTTGTTTGTTGGGTGGGTGGGTGGTTTGATTTCTTTTTTCTTTCCTCTCTGTGCTTATTTTCCTATGGTAACCTCCTCCCGCAGCCAAAGCTTAATTGCTTCACCTGTGTTGGCTTCCTCTTTTCTCCTTCGTTGTGAGAAAGGTTTTTATTTGATTTGGGGAAAGGTGCTATATAGCAGAGAAGGTGAACTTCATGTCACTGGTTTGCCCCTAGGATGAAGAGAAGCATTTGGAAAGTGTCTAAATTCTAAGAAGAGACATTTTATGGCCCAGAGGTTTAACAACAAACTAACCTCTTATTTTCTTCACACTCTGTAATAGCCTTTTTAAAGCACAATATTGTTTTTTTATATATATTTTTTTTGTTCACTGACTCATCTTTGAATTACCACTTTTCAGTCTACCACATTATTTTTAGCTCTATATATTAGGATGGTAGTACACACATCCACACACATTGTTGGATATAGTTGTTCCTAATAAACAGATTATTCATAGTATATTTTTAATCTGGACTAGATACTTTCTGAACTGTTGTCATTAGATAGCATAAGTTAATATTACTACAAAAATTTTTAAATATTAAAGTATTTATTAGAAAGAAAGTTTATAAAAATATTTACAATAATCTTATTCTCTTTATCGCCTAATCTGTTACCTTTAGGTACATAATCATTGTGATTCAAATTTATAGCCATGTGTCCTTTAAGATAGCCACGCCATAGAATCAACTTAATGATATTTAGTCAACCAATAAAACTTTATCCAACACTTATGTAAGTTAGGCACTCTCTTCACATTTTGGAGGTATGACATTGAATAAGGAGATGAGGTCACAGCTTTTAGACAATCTGTATTCTACATAATCTTATAGGAAAATAGATAAATAAGAAAATGTGACATAAGAACTCTGTTAAGAGTTAAGAGGGTATTTCAATGACCTATCCTTGAAGTTCTAGCCAGAGCAATAAGACAACAAAAGAAGATCAGGGTGATCCAAATGGGAAAGGAGGAAGTCAAATTATCCCTATTTGTAGATGATATGATAATGTACATAAGTGACCCCAAAAATTCCACCAGAGAACTCCTATAGCTGATAAACACCTTCACCAAATTGGCTGGATATAAAATTAACTCAAAAAAGTCAGTAGCCTTCTTATATACAAATGACAAACATGCACAGGAAGAAATTAGGAAACTACACCCTTCACGATAGCCACAAGGAATATAAAATATCTAGGAGCAACTCTAACCAAGCAAGTGAAGGAATTATTTGAAAAAAACTTTAAATATCTGAAGAAAGAGATTGAGCATAACATCAGAAGATGGAGGGATCTCCCTTGTTTGTGGATCAGGAGAATTAACATAGTAAAAATGGCCATTTTACCAAAAACAATTTACAGATTCAATGCAACCCCTATCAAAACATCCACAAAATATTTTAAAGACATTGAAAGATCAATTCTCAACTTGATATGGAAAAAAAGACCCAGAATAGCTAAAAACAATCCTATAGAATAAAAGATCCTCTGGAGGAACCTCCATACCTGATCTCAAGCTGTACTATAGAGCAATAGTAATTAAAATAGCATGGTACTGGCACAGCAATAGGCTGGTTGATCAATGGAAGTGAATCAAAGACCCAAAAATGAATCTATATACATATAGTTACTTGATTTTTGACAAAGAAGCCAAATCTATTCAATGGGAAAAGGACAGAATCTTCAACAAATGGTGATGGTCTAACTGGATGTCTACATGTAGAAAAATGCAATTAGACCCATATTTGTTACCATGCACAAAACTGAAGTCCAAGTGGATTAAAGACCTCAACACAAAACCACAGACACTAAATAAGTTAGAAGAAAAAGTGGGGAAGAGCCTGGAACACATTGGCACAGGAGACAACTTCCTGAACAGAACACCAACAGCTCAGGCCTTAAGATCAATAATTAATAAATGGGACCTCATGAGGCTGAGAAGCTTCTGTAACGCAAGAGATATTGTCAACAGAACAAAGACTGGCTAAAGATCTTCACCAACCCTACATCTGGCAAAGGTCTAATATCCAAAATATATAAAGAATTCAATAAATTAAACACCACCAAACCAAATAACACAATTGAGAAATAGGGCTCAGAACTAAACAGAAAATTCTCAACAGAGGAATATCAAATGGCTGAGAAACACTTAAAGAAATGCTCAACATCTTTAGTCAAATGTAAATCAAAACGACTCAGAGATTCCATCTGACACCCATCAGAATGGCTAAGATCAAAAAGTCAAGTGACACCACATGCTGGCGAGGATGTGGAGAAAGAAGAACACTCCTTCATTGCTGGTGGGAATGCAAACTCTTGTACAACCACTTTGGAAATCTATCTGGCACTTTCTCAGAAAACTGCGAATAAGGCTTCTTCAAGAATCAGCTATTCCACTCCTTGGAATATACCCAGAAAATGCTCCACCACACAACAAGGACATATGCTCAACTATGTTCATAGCAGCCTTATTCATAACAGCCAGAATCTGGAAACAGCCTAAATGTCCCACAGTTGAAGAATGGATAAAGAAACTGTGGTATATTTACACTATGGAATACTACTCAGCTATTAAAAACAAGGATTTCCTAAAATTGGTGGACAAATGAATGGGACAAGAAATGATCATAATGAGTGATTTAACCCAGAAGCAGAAAGACTCACATGGTATATACTCACTTGTAAGTGGGCACTAGCCAAAAAGTCATGTCCCATGAAAGTCTTCACCTATCAGGAGAGTGGGATAGATGTGAGGACATCCTACTGAGACTCTAGGTAAGAGAAATATAGGAGATGGAGAAATAGAAGGATCCAGAGGGTCCTAGAAACCTACAAGAAGAACATCATGATGGGTAGATTGGAGCCCAGGGGGGGTCTGCTCAAACTATTGCACTAACCAAGGACAATACAAGTATTAAACATTGAACTCCTATTCTGATCTACCCAATGGACAGAACATTCTCCACAGTTATGTGGAGAGCAGGGACTGACTCTGACATGAACTCTGGGGCCCCATATTTGACCAGCTCCCCTTGGTGGGGAGGCCTGGTAGCACTCAAAGAAAGAATAAGCAGGCTACCAAGATGAGACTTGATAGCCTATGACCATATAGAGAAGAGGAGGTCCCCCTCGGTCATAGACCTAGAGGAGGGGAATAAGGTGAAAATGGGAGGGAGGGGAGGAATGGGAGGATGCAGGTAATGGGATAACAATTGAGTTGTAATCTGAATAAATTAATAAAATTAAAAAAAAGAGTTAAGAGGATGAACATATGAGGCCAGAGAAAGGGGTTCATTAATTAAGAATAGATATTTAGCAGAGTCTTCTCTGAAAATACTAAAATTAAGGCCTTGTCTTGGTCTCATTTATGTTTCTGTGACTAATGCTCTGATTTAAAAAAAAAAAAAAAGAACTCATGGAAGAATGAATTTATATAGCTTACAATTCCAGTTACAGATCATGATAGCAAGAAAGTCACCATGGCAGGAGACTCAAGCAGCTAGTTACATGCCATCCACAGCCAAGAGCAGAGGAAACTGGGCACCACTGCTTGCTTCTGCACAGCCAGCTTAGACCTAAGTGGTCCCTGTCCTCATACTGCTCAGGATCCTGTGCCTAGAGAATGTTGCTACCCACAGTATGCTGGGTCATCCTATCAGTCACCAATCAAGACAATCCTTCAGAAATGCCCATAGGCCATCCTGATCTTGATAATTCCTCATTAAGACACCTTACCCAGGTGATTTTAGGTTGTGTCAAGTTTATAGTCAGAATTAATTGAGGGCACGGACCAGAATGAGAAAGTGGACAGCATGTGAAGACAAGGATCATTTTGAAGTCAACAGATGTATCAAATGGACCTGTCAATGGAGAGTTGAATGGCTAACATGGGTCAGCCAGGCAAAAAGCAGAGGGAAGACAAGCAGACTGTTAAAAAGCTGGGATCCTGAGAAAACACTTCTGTGTATTACCCAGGAAAGGATGATCAGAAGACCCCAGAGATGGACAAAAGTCTTTCAGGGAGGACTTTGTAGAGCACACTGAAGACTGTTGGCCCCTTCCTCATTTGGGTCTCTCCCCTCATGGGTATATGCCTCATGAAAATACTTTGTTTTCTGCCCATTGTGACACTTTATTTCTCTGGTTTCCTTTTTTTCCCCCAGATATATCTTTCCTCACTTGTATATGTTGGCAACTTCCTTTTATTTAAGTTAAATCCTTAAATTCCTTTATGGCCAGCTCTGGAGCCTCCCCCAACATCATCATCACTTTTTTCTTATGTGCACTCACATGCACAAACCTACACACAAATTTGCTACCATCACTTAAATGACAAAGACTCATGACTTGCACCTTTTCCCCAGATCTCTGCTTTAGAGCATCAGCTTCCTAAAGCAGACAGGCTATTTAAAATGATTTATAAGATGATTAAGACTACCTGGTGGCCTTTCTTAAAGAGGATTCTCATCCAGTCTTCCTCACCTCACTGAGCGCCATCTTCATCTACCTAACTGCATGGTCCATAAATCAGAGCACAGTCTATCTCACCTCCAACTTGAGGCTATTCTTGACTCTATTCCCTCATCACCATCTTCAGTACTAGTTACCAGACTAGCTTAGCTTTCTCACATTAAAAATGTTTTCCCAGGTCTCTAGTTGGACTTCTTTCACTTCTGTCTTTCTTTGAAAGTGGCAAATCTCCATCCAAATGGTAATTATATGTGAATTTAAATGTTATGTTTTTCATATGTACATATTTAGTATGTAATATGTTTTTCCATATATATTTAGAAGTATGAATGTTAAAATCTTTTAGTTCATTTTGCTCATACACTTTTAAATATTGTAAATACATTATTGGGAATGCTAAGTTAAGTATATCTCATTATTTTATACTTTTCTTACTTAGGGCTTTAGAATAAAAATTAGAAATTGGTATCAGTAAATTACTGAACTGAGCTAGTCATATAATCACATTTTAAGAACTTAGGTAGAAATTATTAGACATATGGTCTACCAGCTTACTTTCAAAAATGAGAAAACCCTAACTGACTTACCTAAAGAAAGATGATTTATTAATCACGGAATTGGGGTGATAGCCAAGTATTCTAACTTTAAGTTCAATTTTTGTTCTTATAGATCTTTTTGTAGGCCAGCACAATAACTAGTGATCTAGTATGGACCTCCAAATTAAGACTAACGAATTCAGTGTTTTATTTGTTAATTAAATATAGTTTCCAGTACAAAGAGTAAGTCCGTGGACACTTATAGGGTCATAGTCTCATCATGAGCAGATAAATTTAAATTTGCATACTTTTAAATATATATATATGTGTGTGTGTGTGTGTGTGTGTGTGTGTGTATACATATATGCATGTGATGGATGGACATTCAAATGGCTTTTGATTTGACCTATTCCTACTTCAGAGGTGAATTTAGGCTTGTAGAGACTCACTGATCCATACCGCTGAGCTGACTGAACCCACGTTGTCTGCAACTACTTAATGAAGTGAGGCTGAATATTAATGGGATGATTCTTGAATGAGCTAAAACTGCTCTCTTTATTCTTTGTCTTGTCTTAATTTTAGATTCATAAACATGTTCCTCTCTAAAGCATCATGTTTAAAAATGTTGCTTTCAAAAGCCCTATTTATAATCTACATTCTATAGAGAATCTATAGGTAATCTGTATACTTCAGACAATCTATTTACTATAAAGACTTTATATACAATTGAGAATTTAAAATATGGAGAATCCCAATCACCTGAAATTTATGTTATATAGTTTCTTCACAGGACAAAGACTGGGTGTATTTTATTAAATGTATATTTTGGTTAGTTATTGAATGAACCTGTAATTCAAACTATGGCTTAAAACCTCAGGTATTTCCATAGACTTATATCATGACAGTTTCCATGGACTTGGCATTGACAGTTTGCTCTGCATTGCATTGTTTTATGACTCTTTGCTTGGTTTTTAAAACTTTTGCAATTCACAGAGCTTTAGAAATTAATTTTAAGCTCAATAAATATCAAATGAAAAAATAATGTAATTTATATTGCAAGTTTAAAGGTTAGTATAATGAATTTTTTCTTAAACACCATTATGGGTAGTTTCTTTTTTTATCATGTTTTATACCTTTTTGAGTTTGCTACAATGAGGATGTATTACTTTTATGACTTGAGGAAGTTCTATATTCTCAGTGTCCTTTAAACGCCAATAATCAAATCAGTCTGTGCTAAACAGGCTAGAAGAATTCAGGTTACTGTTGTGACTTATTCCTACCCAAGGATTGTAAACACAGATGTTATTTTCATGGTAAAAACCAGATTTTTAAAGAAGATTTAATTGTTAAATTATTCACTCTAAAATTGAAATCTTCATTTTGTCCATACTAGCTCTTTATTTGTGACCAAAAACATACTCTAAAAATGAATTTGTAAGTTCAGAATAATCAGCAAATATTTAGTAACCCGTTGGGCAGTAATAAAATGAAGATTAAAACCAGAATTATTTAATGCAAATTCATGAAAACAAGCACATATGAGAGGTTTGTTTTACTGTGGCTCAGAATTGCATTTAACTCCAAAGACATCTTGAAAGTTATTTATATATGCAAAATAATATTGATTAAAGAAATAATTCTAGTTGGAGGGAAAATTGTCACATTGATGTTAGACATTTAAACATGATTATTGTTATATAATTATCATTTGATGACAGAAAATGAAGTTAAACTAAGTTTAGATCACCACTTAAAATATGGCTGAGCACAATAAAAGAATGCTATTATGAGAATATGTAATAGGCTAGATTCATTAGTAAAAACAAAGCTCTAATATGTTTTTTGAGCCATTTATCATTCAACTTTCATTTGTTGACTGAGCTCCTAATCTGTGGAGGATGCAAAGAGACAGACATTTTCTCCACTTGAGAAGCTTAGTGCATGTAAATGACAGGTATATGTTATAGTGTAATCCCTTTCTAGAAGGTGAGCACTCACTTTCCAGGGATGCCTCACACATCACAGGGTCTTAGTGTGAACAAGGTAGGACAAGTTACTGTATGTCAAAGAACGACAAATAACATTCATTGTTTTGTTTTGTTAACACAATAGAAAGATTAAGTAAGATGAGAGAGGGTTGTTTAGCTGGAGGATTTACAAGCCTTTTAGAACTAAACAGTATTTAGAATATCTAACAGAGACCTTTATGTGAAAGTCTTAGCCTATAGTGTGAGCATAAGTTCTCCAATGAAGCCTTAATTCAGGTTTTCCTTCCCCGGCCTCTCAAGCATGTATTGGGGCACACATAATCTTAGAATGAGGTAGGTCTGAGAATGCAGTGGAGAAGAGGGTTATCAGCAGACAAACAGTGCTGTCTTCCAAGACGTGCAAAATTTGCAACTTCGTGCCGTTTCTACACTTCTGTAAGGGGAGCTGCTCTGCTCTTTGCATGGCCCTCACATGGGAGGGTCTTAAAGGGACAGCCAAGCCAGCAGAAAACCTCCTGGGTTACACAAGCTACAAATGCAAATAGGGGCTGTGCTGGCTTGAGGAGAACGTATTTCTAACTTCCTGTATGATACTCCTTGTGAAATTTTGAAGATATTTTTGGAACTGTTCATAAGACATTCATCTTTTTAGATGCACTTCCTATTTGAACAAAAAGATGTTTAAATTTTAGGGGCTAGCATGTTAGTGAATTTATATTAATTACCTCTATGTTTCTAATAATAGGAAAAATATTCAAAGAAATAAAAAATGAGGAAAATCTACTGTGATAATGAGATCTGTTCTGCCCTGAGACTCTGTTGTTACAACCCATGTGAGTTTAGCAAGCCATTTCCCTGTTTACACTACAAGTCCTTCCTCTTTTAAGTAAAAGGAAAAAAGTTTAGACAAATTCACTATTACTCTAATAAGTCCAGGGACAGGAGGCCTTCTGTTATTTTCCATTAACTCTTGGGCATGGAAAAACAGCGGGATGGTTTGAGGCTTGCCTCTATTCTCAGCACTCAGAGGGAGAGGAAGGAAGATGGCTGGAAAGTTAAGGCCACTTAGAACGGGGCTACACAGCCAGGTCCTATCTCCAAAACCAACAGTAAAGAAAGAAAGAGGGTAGAGGGAATGATGGAAGGAGAGAGGGAGGGAAGCAGGGAGGAAGGTTAGAAAGAAGGAAGGAAGGAAGGAAGGAAGGAAGGAAGGAAGGAAGGAAGGAAGGAAGGAAGGAGACAGGGAGAGGAATGGCAGAAGTAAAGGAGAGGCACAAAAAATCAGCAAGGACAAAAAGAGAATTAGCTAATGTGAGGCATAGCTCATTACACTTTAAATAAATTGTTCCTAGTGCAATACTTTACTTTAAAAAAAAATGAGAAAACAAGACACAGCAATTTGACCTTTGTGGTCAAAAGGAACAGTCCTGGGTGCTGTAAGAGGGTACTGTCCTGGGTGCTGTAAACATGTACAGTCCTGGGTGCAGTCTCATCCATTTTCCCTGCTTCTGCTCTAAGGTTTCCCCACCCCTCACATTTACGGCTTCACATGAACAGGAAACTTTGTTTAGATTTTTCCCCTAGCTCACTAGAATCCATTTATTCTTTTTTTTTTTTTCTCCCTTTTTTGGTATTTAACTACTTACTGAAAATCCAAGAGGCCCAAGAGAAGCAAGAGCCAGGCTTTGGGGAAGAGAAATGATATTTAAACCATGCCTTTCATTATCTCTTTCTATTAAGGAGAGTTCTCAAACCCTGGGCCAAACAAAAGCAACATCTCAAAAACCAAAACCACACACACACACA
>OU015745.1:124437561-124451149 GCA_907169655.1 Acomys percivali
TTGTTTGTTTGTTTTGTTTTGTTTTGTTTTGTTTGAGAATTGTGGAAGATGTGGACACTTTGGACTAGAAAAGTAGTTGACTACTCTAAGCCCAGATAAATAGCACATCCTAATAGGAGCTGGGAAGACAGGGTGCTGAGGGCCATGTAGACCTTGGAGGCCAAGCACAAGAGGTTTGGGAGCAGCGGGGGAGGGGGAGGGTAAATATTAGCAATTGGGCTAGGGCCCGGGCCATTCTGGTGACTTTTGGGCAAACATATGGCTGCTTTTTGCCCTTACCGTAACTATGTGCCTGAGCTTAAATTTTAAAGTAATGGACTAATTTCTTTGGCGGAAGAGATTTTCAGGAAGCCTGCTACTGATTGTCACATGGTTACTTGTAGGCACTTTTATGCAGTTCTACAGTGAAAAGAGAGCAAATGGGACATGAAGAAATACAAATGACAGTGTGGAGAGGAAAAGGACACTGCAAAGGTTAATGTCAGAGCCTAGACTTGTGCTGGAAGAGAGGCTGTAACTGAGGGTTGGGCCATTAAGGAGGGATCAAATTTGCACTGGAATGAAGGAAATGGCCCCTCCTCATTGGGCTAAGACCCCGCCCAGCTAATCTTCCAGCTAGCAAAAGGAAAAGGAAGGGCCTTAAAGAAGTATCTGCTCTCAGAAAGCTGCTGCAAACGGGGTTCCAGGGGAGCTGGGCTCACCCCAAGTTGGTAGCCAAACAAGGCGAAGTTGTCCACACTGTTCTAACTTTCAAGTCCTGAAAAACCTATGACCAAATGGGGCGTGGCATCGTCCTCTATGGTCATGGAGAGTTGCTGAAGGTAGGTTTGAGTTAGCGAGGCCTTGAGAGGCCGCTGTGGTAACACTGTGTAAGTGAAGCCTGAGTTATAGTAAAGACCACAAGATGTTGGGGTTGCCAAGACCATGGGACACATGCCAAGGAGAGCTGCGCACAGGCGTGGAACCAGCTGAAGAGAGAGAAGTGTGTCACAGGCAGCATAGATAAAAGGGCAAAGCCATCCAAGCCCTTTGAAATTGGACAAGGCGGTGATGGTGGTTGAGTTTCTTGCTGGAGTTTGATCTTACATTGGTCTGCTATTTCCATACTATGCCCCACCCCCTCTTCCATTCTGGAATTGTAATATATATTCCATTCTACCGTAGGTTGGAGTATGGAATGTGGTTTTTTAAAATTTTTTTATTTTAGAGAGGTTTATAATTGAAAGGTTTCCTTGAGTCTCAAAAGAGACTTTAGGATTTGGACTTTTGAATAGTGTTGATATTGGAAACTGTGAGAACTTTAGACATTCTAAGTGGATTTTGCATTATGATAGGGCCACAAGATTATGGGGAGCAAGAAGTGAAATGTGGTGGTTTCAGTGAGCTGCCCCTCCCCCAAATCTCAAGTATTTGAATACTTGCTTCCCAGTTGTTGGCTGTTTGTGGAGCATTCAGAGGTGTGGTCTTGCTAGGTGAAATGTGTTACTGGGGCAGGCTTTGAAGTTTTAAGATTCATGCCTTTTCAAGTTGTCTCTCATTGTTTCCTGTTTATGGTTCAAGATGTGAGCTCTCAGTGACCAGTCCAGCCAATATGCTTGTTGCTTGTTTACATGCTATCCCATCATGCCTCCACCCATCTTACCATAGGAGCAACGTGGTGCCACCATACTTGAGTTTACACGGGTTCTGGAGATATAAACTCAATACAACATGTTTACAGGGTAAGCCCTTTGCTCACAATGACATTTCCTCAGACTCAGCTAATAAAATAAAAATAAAAAAATAAAAATATCTAATACAAAATGTTTAGGACAGGTCATGGTATCAAGCATGTGCTAAGAACTGAAAAATGTCTTTAATCTTAGTTTACTGAGAGTCTGGGCATATTGACCAATTTAGTTTATATTGAAAAAGGCATACTTTGGTTAGCACTGGATGCTTTTGGAATCTATAATTTGTGAAAGTAGCAATCAGAGGTCAATAGCTACACTTTTCTTTGAGTACTTGACTTTAAATTAACAATGTTCCTATCCATATAAGAAAGAGAAAACAGGTGGATGGGAGTGGAGATGGGTTAGAAGATTGGAGAGCAGTTAGGGTTAAACAGAGCCCTCCTGCCCTGTTGCAATGGCCATGTTATGCTTGAAGTCACTGCCACTGATGAAATCCAGCCACCTATCTCTGGCAGCAGCTCTGTTCTATAATTACCCAACCACACACTAAGGATGTGCTTATATCCTCAACAAGGAGAAAGTGTCGGGCCAGAAAGAATATGCAAGCAGAGTGAGCCAACCAGGAGAGGCAAGTCTCAGAAGAAAACTTTGTACAAGTTGTATTTGGTCTCAGAGCAATCCAGTGTGTGAGGAAGCAGTATCCCATGGCATCAGCAAACCGTCTGCAAGTTTCCTCATAAAGCATCTTCCTGTGCCCATGCATGTCTTGCTTATTAGCTGAAGTCCCATGACCTGATGCAGCACGTGTGTGTCACAGCTTTTGGCAGCACGCACAGAATGGAAAGCTAGGCCTGACCTAAATAACCAAACCTCTTTCCAAACACATTTCTGTTTGGATTAGAAGAATTCTTTAGAAGATTAAATAGGTCAGCGATAGACACATGTTTGGAGCAGGTTCCTGCTTTAACCCAAGCTTAGTTTAAGCACATTTTTTCTTCTCAAAATTTAATGTTCATATCCATGCCAACAGGAATGTCACAACCGCAAATTCCTCTGCATCAGCACAAACAGAGAAATAGCAGTGGGTAATACACACCTAGATTTGTGCATGACAGAGGAGAAATGACTCAGGAAACCCACTAACAATCTACATGTAAAGCTACAAGAATTTACTGTTCACTATGTAAATACAACTTACGTTTTTCTTATTGGTTTTTCAGCTCCGAAGTTAGAAACTTCCTATAGAATAAAATAAAATAATTAGTCCAAGAAAATAGGGAGATTTTTGGGTATATTTTATCCTTGCAATAAGCTAACTATATTTCATTTTGACATTTTTCCTCTTGAAGAGACTACTACATTTTCTTTATTTTGGTAAGGTCTCATAGAATCATGTTGTTAGGATTTTTGCCTTTTGTTTGTTTGTTTGTTTGTTTGTTTGTTTAAATCATGTGGCGGTGTGGATGGGTGTATGTGTATGGTGTACAGTACGGTGTCATGTATGGTGCACACATGTGTACATATATATGTGCAAGAACCAAGGCCATAAGATGATGCTGGCTGTCTTCCTCTGTCATTTTCTGCCTCTTTCCCTTGAGACAGCATCTCTCCCTCAACTTGAAGTTTACGGTTTTCTGTTAAACTAGCGGTAAAAATAAATAAATAAATAAATAAATAAATAAATAAATAAATAAATAAATAACCCCGTAGTCTTCCAACCCATCAGTGACCTCCAGTGCTGAGCTGTAAGCATGTGCATTCGTGCACCCACACCTGTGCTCTGCCATGGGGTCTGAGGTGCAAATTCTTCAAGTCCTCATTCTTGTCCAGCTAGTGTTCTGCCTGACAGCCATCTTCCTGGGCCTTGTCCTTGTAGCTTGGAGGAACTTAAGACGCTTTTCTTACTAAAGTTCATACTTTATTTTATTGCCCTTCCTTTGTTTAAATAGAATTGATCTCAAAAATGAAAATCTGGAATTCAATCCTCAGTCACTCAGCCCATGAAGACTAAAGGGGAAGGAAAGATGATAAAGTATGTTAAGTACATTAGATCATAGCTTCTGTTGAGAAAGATTCGGGAAGTAGCCTGTCACAATACCCTAAGGGTCTTGAAATACATTTGTGACTCCTCTGACCTTTTTTATTCAGCAACTGAATGCTTGTAAAAATCCCTCACATTGTAGGAGGAGAATATGTCACCACCTTTGTTTCCATCCTTCAGAGAGCCCAGTTTTCCCCCAGGCACCTTTAAGAGCACTTCTGATTCTGTACTTTTTCAGCCTCTTCTTTTCAAAGCCATGTACTAAACACGTACAGTGTGATAGAAAACAGATTTTGGTCTAGAAAGGGTGCTTTGTTTGTTTGGACAGATAGGATTTTGTATACCAAAGAAAACTGGGACCAGTATTATTCTATGTGGGGGTGGGTGGATGTAAAAGCTGGAAGGATGAAGATACATTCAGAAGAGAAGTTGGTTCCGTTACTCAAATGGTTAATCCAATTAGTCTGTGCAGTCCAATCCCACACAATCTATGCCCTGAACAGGGATTGGGGAACACATTCTCTAACCTTTGTTGTGTTTGGATGCAGATGTCATGGCAAAGGACACGAAATTTTCTATTTTCCTGGTTGTTGAGTTGAGCCCGACTGAAAGCATATACGGTGACCCCATCTTAGAATATGAGAAACAGATGCTTGGGCAAGTTGAAAATGTGGAGGACCCCCAGGGTAACTAGTAGGGGAATGTAATGCACTACATAAAGATATGGGCTACAGCCTGTGAGATGCATCATCAGCTTATCAGGTAAAGGAGCTTGCTACCAAGCATAGTGACCTGAGTTCTAGTCCTGGGATCCACATGACCGAAGGACAGAGCTGACTCCTTAAATCGTCCTCTAAACTGCACACATGTGTCATGCACACATACACACACACACACACACACACACACATGCACATACACATACACACATGCATGCACTAAATAAATAGATAAATAAATGTGACATGTTTAAATATATGTGGAGATCATAGGCCAAATCCTAGGTGGGCTTGGATATATTAACAGGTCTTTGAGTTAATGACCAAACTGACCATTCCTTGGGTTATCTCTGCTTTCTCATGCATGTCCTAAAAATAATTAGTATCTAGAATTTTGTCAAATTCATTAGGCCTTGGTCCAGAAGTAAATTATGTGCTTTTAACCCAATGAACAGAAATGGAAGTTTAACCAGCTTTGTAATGGCCATGAGGATAGAGCCCAATCACCAGTCTCTGTAGCTATGTTTTCCTGTCACATCTATGTAGAACTTAGTATGAAGGAGACAATGGTATGTTCCCACCATCTATATACTCGAGGCCAAACTAGCTTCATTATCCCAAGCATTATCCACAGGCTCTATGCAATTCAGAACAAGTGACAAAAGCAAGCCTAGGTAGAACTCTTGAGATTGCAAAGAGATTGCAAATCTTATACTCAGTCAAACAGACCTCAATGTCTAATGAGGTGTCTGTGTGTGTGTGTGTGTGTGTGTGTGTGTGTGTGAGAGAGAGAGAGAGAGAGAGAGAGAGAGAGAGAGAGAGAGAGAGAGAAATACAATACAAATATAGATTTTGCAATAAGGAAACAGGCAACAACAAATAGCTTTTGTGTTTTCAATCATTCAAACAACATCCTCTATGCAGCAACTCATATCAATACTTTATTGTGTCTACTTTCAAGCAGATTAATTTCAGAAGACACAAAATTCTCAAGCAACTGAGACTGGAGTGTGTGACTTAAACAAGGAAGTTGGGAACATTATTCAAGCCACCTCCTATTTCACTTGGGTGCAAGGCTCCTTTAGCCCCCACAGTCAGGTTTTGGACCCCAGTTAAAGTGATTTAAGTCCTTATGGCTGCTAGTTTTGATGAAAGAGACACAGTAGTCACCCTTTGGCTTGAGGTATAGACATCTATGCCAAGACTAAAATTATTTCAAAGTACTGCAGAAATGTTGAGGGCATACAATGTCAAATTCTCTCCAGATTATCTATTTTATTCACCTTTACAGGAATTGAGGCCACCAATGTTTTTCTCAAGGTAAGTCAATTAAAGTTTTGAGTCTTTGGTTAAATTTTTTTCCTATAATGAGTCATTCAGAAAAACATATAGTTTATATTTTTGTTTAAATTTTCCTAAAATGGAAATTAACATCACTCTCTTTGGACAAACTCTTTCCTATAAGGGTAGGGTAAATCGGGCAAGTTAAATGCAGATCTGAAGTGTGACTGTGGGAGGAAAAAGAGAACACTTAGAGAGGGAAATATCTACCTACGTGAAGGAATAGATCTCGTCTCAGGCTGTAGCATGGTTATACATTTCTACTAAGCTGGTGAAGCGATTTTTAGTACTGCAGTGCCAGACTCAAAGCAGATGTGGGAAATATAAATGCTTTTCCTTGACTTCTGCTTATACAGACCAACTGCCATGTGCCCTGTAGTGCAGACCCTCGGTTTCTTATGCCTAGAAGGGCATGTCTAAGAGAAACTATACACACGGTTAATTTTGGAAACTACATACAGGGTTAATTTTGGAGCTACGGTGCCCTTCTGCTCCTCCCCCAGCTGTGTGTTTTCTGCTCTATTCATATGTGCACAGGCATGTATGTGTTATGTTCTCAAGTCCAAGAGAAAGGAACCATTACAGAAAGTCAGTGAAATAATTGTGCCTCATTCTTTTATTGGACATTTGTCACAAATATCAGATAATACTGAATCTTATTACTTATCATTTCATTAGTTCCCAAATCAAGCCAAAATCATTGTTACTACCTTTAATAATTCATTTAATTTTTGCTCCAGGAAGTTGCCTATTTTCTTACTAAAAACTTAACAAAACAGGCAAATGATTACAAATCGGCCAGTAGAAATTATAGAATATGCCCAAGTTGAGTTATTGGGAGGTGAATGGATGTAGGCTCCAGGAGAGTAGGGGTTTAAATAACTCTGAAACTAAGATTGTAAAATTATGCATATAACCACAGAGGATACAATCTCACTGAAGGCATATATTTTCAGTAGTCATTGCCATCTTTCAGGTCTCACACCAATGTTGCCAGATGACTGTCTAACAGGGGAGAACTTAGCATTGCATCCTGGGTTTACAAGTCTGACTTTCCAATTATGAAGTCAAAAGTTAACCTGACACGGCTATATCAGCAGTGGCTGTTGCCTGGCTAGCGGAACTACTAATGGTGCTTCTGCACTAGAGGAAATGATTGACAGATTGATGACACAAATCCCTTGGTGGATTTTTAAGACTGCAAAGCTGATGTGATCTGACCTGTGGCTTGCAAATGAACAAACTAGGTTCAAGGTGGTTATTAAAGGATAGCTGCTTTGCTTAGATTTGGAAAACAGAAGATTTACTTATCCCTACGCTGTGTTGTAAAGAAGAAAACAGTTCATTTTCATTCATTGTAGAGTACTTGGCTGACACCCTAGAACAAAGAAAGGGTGATCAACAAGAGAAAAGCATCAACACAGGTTTAATAAAATGTTATACAGCATGTAAGAAATGAAGACCACCTAACCCCAGAATAACCTGTGTAGTTTTAGGAGCAGTCATCTAGAAGTACACTTGGGGAACAAAAGAGGTCATGACCTAGTAATAATAAACTAGAGGAACTTAGTGCCTGTCACCCTGTGGCTTTTTTGGAGGAAGGGAGGAGTTCAAAGTGACCTTTGTAAGTTTCACAGCTATATTAGTGAAGCAGCAAGGGGAGCTCTGTCTTTTGGGGGCTGTGTCACCAGAGACACAGACCTTCTAATTTCTATGGCCCACTTCAGGAAAGAAGTGGCTGAGGCAAGACAAAGAGACCTCCCTGTTGCATGCAGCATCTCCAAATAGCTTCCAACCTAAAGTACTCAATATACCAAGGTCACATATGTTGGCCTAGTACTTCTGACACCCATTAAAGCTTTGGGGCAAAGGAGGGTTTCATGGAATCTCACAATTATCCAGCAGCCATGGCTATTGACCTCAGTATCACCTGAGGAAGCACTTTCTTCTTTGAAGATTAAGGGAACAAACCTACACAGAATGGACCAAATGTATTATAGATACAAATACACACATGTGCTATCAATCATGTTATAGAAACAAATAGATGAATGGTTTCTTCTGAATATTTATATAGAATTCTAATATCATATAAGAACTGGAAACTCATCCATAAATGCATACAAAATGTCTTCTGTTAAAATATATAATGTGAATTCTCTTTCGTTCAATTCATTCTCTCTCAATAATGGGGATATTCACTTGCATAACCAAAATATAAAAACCAGTAATCCTAAGAATGCCACATGAAAATGCAGTATTTTTCTACATGTTTCTTAATATCATATGCTTCTGCAAAGTTCCAAATAGGTTCAAGAGAGCCATGAGAGTCAATAGATGCTCTTTTCATTTTATTTAACTTTGATGTTTTGTCTCATTGTATAAGAGGTCAAATCTGGGACTGTAAGAGTGCCAGCCAACCACTCTACCAAGGCTTACACCTTACCCCTCCCTTACATGTCTAATACACCCCTATTGACCTATTCTTCAGGACCAGGAAAACTGACTACTTTCTTTTTATTTTATTTTAAATTTATTCACTTTACATACCCATTGTAGCCCTGTCCCTCATCTCCTCCAGGTCCCACCCTCCCTTCCTCATCCCTTCCCCCTCCCCACTCCCCTATTCCTCAGAAAAGGGGAGCCATCCTTCCCTATCATCTGACCCCAGGCTATCAAGTCTTCTCTGGACTGTCTGCATCCTCTTCCTCTGTGGCCTAGCAAGGCTGCCTTGATGTGAGGGAAGTGATCAACTAGTAGGCACCAGAGTCCTTATCAGAGGCAGCTCCTACTCCCCATACTATGGGACTCACAAGGAAAGTGTGCTGCCTATCTACTACATCTGAGCAGGGGGTCTAGGCCCTCACCATGCATGGACCTTGGTTGGTGCATTAGTCTCTGCAGCACTCCCCTCCTCTGTGCAGATTTGTTGGGTCCACTGGTCTCTTTGTGGAGCTCCTGTCCTCTCTAGGTCCTTCTATCCCCAAACTCTTCCATAAGACTTCTTCACACTCAACCAGAAAGTGTGACTGTTAGTCTCAGCATCTGCTTCAATCCCCTGCTGGCTGGAGTCTTTCAGTGGACTTCTATGGTAGGCTCCATCCTGTTTCTTCTCTTCAATCACTTCTAGTGTCTATTCTATTTGCCCTTCTGAATGAGAATTAAGCATTCTCCTTAGGGTCGTCCTTGTTATTTAGCTTCTTTATATCTGTGTATTGTAGTGTGCTTATCCTGTATTATGTGCCTAATATCCACTTGTAAGTGATTACATACAATGTGTGTCTTTCTGGGTCTGGGTTACCTCACTCGGGATGATGAGAATTCTCAACAAAGGAATATCCAATGGCCAAGAAACACTTAAAGAAATGTTCAACGTCCTTAGTCATCTGGGAAAAACAAATCAAAACAACTCTGCAATTCCATTTCACAGCTATCAGAATGGCTAACATCAAAAACTCAAGTGGCAGCACATGCTGGCCAGAATGTGGAGAAAGAGGAACACTTCTCTGTTGCTAGTGGGAATGCGAACTTGTACAACCACTCTGGAAAGCTGACTACTTTCAAAGTGCCCCTAAATCGATCAAAGACATATAAATGTATCTATTTATCTTTACAATTCTGTTATAGAAATAAGACAAGAACATATGCAATTGAATTACAATAGTAATGCAAATATAATAGAGTCCATCCACCCATTAACACTCTTGCCTCATCTCTATGCCCAGCTACAAAAGTCATGAAGACATGTCCCAACTTGCGTAATAGGTCAAACAGCAAAGATGAATGTTGGTAACTCTGAGCCTAGTTGGTTAAAATACATTGCTAGGACTGACATGGTTTTGATCTGTGTTTTCGAATTTCATGATGATGCACATCTGCAGAATTATAATGATGCAATGCAAGTGCTTTACCTCCAGGGATTTGTTCAGTCTCCCTATCAATTCTTCAGGGTTGATACTCTTACTATTATCTTCAACTTGTAGATGTATAAACTGAGATCCAGGACTCCTGTCTACAGTTACACAGCTAAGAGTGTGTCAAAAGTGAGATTTTCTGCCGGCATGATTCTAAGCTTGACTGCAAAGACATACTACATGCACCTGTCATTGAGATCAAGACTTCACAAATAAGCATTATTAGCCATGAGCACGATCTTCTCCAAAAATATGCAAGGGAATGCTATACCATATGTCACTGCTAAACAAACAACTGAGAAAGTACATGTTTCTTGCATCACTAGTGTCAATAATTCAACATTACTTGTATGGATATGATGATGTGTTATAAAAGTATTAATCATTTTGTGAGCCCCACAACCACCGTCATCAAAACTGCCCGATAAAACAGCACATTTAATTTAAAATAAGGGATTCAGGAACCCAAGTCTGTAAGTAAGAGTCTACACACAGAGACTCCTTCATCCCAGCATACTGTAATAATGACAAGGTTCTCAGGGAAATAGATTTCTTCTGGCTATAAGCGTGACACAGAACAAAAGCAATAGTTAGGTCATGCATCCTTTTGGAGAAAGGAGACAGTCTCGCCAGCCTGCAGAGCTCCTGTCTCAAGGTAACAATTCTAGAGAGCTAATGAATTCTGAATTATCTACTAGGGTGATGTATAGTGTCCACACAGCCCCTCGTCTCAAAGCAGATCATATAACTTGTAGTGCTTGCAGAATGTACAGGGGCCGTATCTAATCCATCAGGTGCAGAGCTTGTAAACTGCATATGAACTTTGCCATCTGTCCGCTGGTGTGCTAAGTGAGCTGTCTCTCAATCCTGAAGGAACAAACTCTTCTCGTGGCACTGTAAATATCCAGGGTGATGAAGCAGGTTGCCTAGGGGATGGTAGTTTGCATTAGAAGAGATTCAAAAATTTTTTTCCAGGTTTATTGATACAGGAAGCTATTAAATAGCCTTAAATATGGTGTGACTTATGAAATTATATTTGTCCAGGGTTTCAAATGAAAAAATAACTAATATTTGTTACAATTTATATTTCCTCCTAGTAATATTATCATGTTGCCAAATCCTCATAGGCACAAAGGGAATTAGAGCACGCCAAAGAAGCTGGTGAGAATACTGCTAGAAACGAGATGAGCAAGCTATCAGATGCATTCTTAGTGGCGAAGCATCAGGCCAGTGCCCCAACCTGGTCTGCTACTAATCCAGGCAGGATCCCCAGATCCTCTACAAACCTCTCTTAGATCATCCAATGCAGAATGTGGGCGGGAGAATCAGAAGTCTGAAACCCCTTTTGGGTGAAAACAATCCAGATTGCTGCTGTTCTACTCCAAGTCAGTAGGGACCACAAAAGCTTTTAAGACATCATTAAATTGGGAATGGGCTCTTTTTGCTTTACAGCTTTTTCTTTCAAACATGATTAAAGAGATAACTGTGTCTTTCATTAGTTTCAATTCATAATTGTATCATAAGCCTAGGAAATAAGAAAGGAAAGAGGGCATAATTAACCTTAATCCATTGGTTTCATTTTATTTTAATGTTAAGTCTCTATTTACAGGAGGAAGCTAATTAAATCCACCAAAGAGTGCTCACATATGAATTGGTGGCAGAATAGGTGTATGTGATCATAGTTATAATGGGGAAAATTAAACGTTAAAAAAAAAAGTGCTGCTGTTTTAAATAAGTGCAATCTCTGTTTTATATGTTGGTTTCTTATGAGTCATTATACAACGCAGACATCAAGGAAAGGATTGAGTGCACTGTTTTGACACCGACTCCTTGTGTTCATTGTTTAATGAAGACCTGCCTGATGGGTTGCCATTGTTAATTTCATTTCTTCCCGTCAGTGTCTATGTTATTAAGTGTCTATGTTATTAATAGCTACATCAGTGCGGATGCTAATATGGAGACAGAACAAAAACTTTCAACTCCAATAGTTTGGGGCCAAGTGTCACATGCTGATAAGCGGAGGATAGAATGCTAACCTGACAGTCACCTACCTCTGCCTGGGCATTGCTCTCCTTTTCTAAGATGCATCAGTTCGTTCATGTGTAAGGCGCTAAGCCCTAAGAGCTTTCAAAATAAAGGCGCTAGAGCTGTGTGCCATGAGAAGGTCTCAACTTCCACCCTTCTGCTTCCTTCTTTTAGGTTCAGCTTAGAGTTCACCCCTTCCAATGAACTGTACTGTTAAACCACAGACCACAGTGACGAGCTCAGTGCGAGCACTAATTAATGGTGACTTGCTTTGTGCCACTCCTCAAGGTAATAACGTGAAATGCTTGTCACCTTCATTCTCACAAGCAGGTTGAGAGGTAGGGAACAGTAATTTTATTTTATTTTTGTTTACTTTTATAAGGTAAGAAACAAGGCTAGCGTTCTTGTGCAAGTTCATACAGCTGATAAATGTCAGATGAAATCTTCTGTTTAACTTTCCAAACATTGTATTTATGCTTACCCCATTACAGAATTTAAAAAAGTCTTTCTGAGAATTTTTACGGAAGTTAAGCTTGATATTTATAATACAGAACCCAATCACACAATTTCTTATGTTGCTGTCTGTGTATTTAGAGTATATATATTTCTGTCCTTTGTTTACTCTCGAGTAATTTCTTAAGAAAGAGGAAGATGATGATGATAAGAAAATAGTATGGAAGGAAATAAGGAAGGAAGGAGGAAGGCTCCTTCTAACATCCCTGCCAGCTAATGAAAATGTATAGCTTAAATTCTCTTCAATACTGGCCCAACTTAAGATCCTGATGTGAAATTGACTAGTAAGGTGGGAAAGGACAAAACATGAGAATTCATTTTATTTTTAACTGTCAGCACATAACCTTGGTTCTGGCATCTCTGCATGGTCCCTTCTTGATGTCAGCAGGCATGGCACTTCTCTTGGATGGCCAGTGTTATGATGTCCCTACTGCTAATTTGGGGTATCAAGAACAATTCTGAGCTATCAGTAGTCTTCAATTAATATTTTTATAGCTTTAATTGGTTAGGGCAGATTTGATTATCAACCAATTATTCTGATGAATATAGTAATTTAAATGTCTGCATTAAGCCAGGCTTTGTTGGTACACATCTATAGTCCCAGCACTCAAGGAGGCAGAGACAGACAGATTTCTATAAGTTTGAGGCCAGTCTGGTCTGCAAAGCAAGTTGGGGACAGCCAAGACTACATAGAGAAACTTTTTCAGAAAAAAAAAAACTATACAACAAATCACTCCAACAACTAGTAACTGATGAAGATATACATTTTTTATCACACAGTTTCAACAAGAAACACAGGCAAGCCTTAAGTGAGTCTTTTGTTTCAATATCTCACAATGTTGCAAGGTAATTGTTTGCCCGGAAAGTCTGAGGATTCACTCACTTT
The DNA here is from genome assembly GCA_907169655.1 of Acomys percivali. Classification (NCBI taxonomy): domain Eukaryota; kingdom Metazoa; phylum Chordata; class Mammalia; order Rodentia; family Muridae; genus Acomys; species Acomys percivali. Next base: position 124,450,674 of record OU015745.1, read on the forward strand.
CAACTGGGGAAGAAAAGGTGCTCTTGAGAGCTCATCCAGATCAGTATCTGCACTCAGATTTCTGAGCCCTGTTCATGGTAAAGTTCTCATTTTCTGAGCAACAGTTCACTTAATCCTGCTCTCAGGTCCTAGCTTGGGGATCCACCACTTGGGATCCTCCTTCCTAGAAATGTGTAAGAGAGTGAAGAAAGCCCACTATCATGTCCTTGTAATCTAATCATATAGTCTCTTCCTATCAGCTTTGCCTTATTCTTTTACATTCAAGTGATATGTAAGTACTGACAGAGATGTGAATTAAAGAAGAAAGGTAGCTCTGATAAAAAATCTCATACATCAAAGCACTTGGGCATGAGTTTCAGATATTTGGTAAAACACTAGTCTAGATGTTACAGTGAAGGCTTTCTTCCCTTCTTTCTTTCTTTTCTTTCTTTCTTTCTTTCTTTCTTTCTTTCTTTCTTTCTTTCTTTCTTTCTTTC
>OU015745.1:124451159-124478659 GCA_907169655.1 Acomys percivali
TTCTTTCTTTCTTTCTTTCTTTCTTTCTTTCTTTCTTTCTTTCTTTCACTTTGCATCCTGGCCACAGCCCCATTCCTCCTCACCTCCCAGGCCCACTGTCCCTCCCTCTGCCCCTTTCCTCCCTCCCCTATTCCTCAGAAAATGGAATCCCCGCTTCCCATTGGCCCCAGCTCATCAAGTCTCATCAGAATTGAGCACATCCTCTTCCCCTGAAGCCCAGCAAGGCAGTCCTACCAGGGGGAAGTGATCAAAAACCTGGCAACAGAGTCCATGTCAGAGATAACCTCTGCTCCACTTACTAGGGAACCCACATGAAACCTGAGCTGCCCTTCAGCTACATCTGTGTAAGTGGCCATGGCCCTTGCGTAGTGCTTCAGTCTCAGCAAGCCCCTCTGGGCCTTGGTTACTTGGCCCTGTTGGTCTTGTAAAGCCAAGACCCACCCTATGAGAGAGCCAACCATTGACACTATTAACAATACTCTGTTATACTTTCAGACAGGAGCCTAACATGTCCTCTGAGAGGCTCCACCCAGCAGTACTTTGAAACAGATGCTGAGACTCACCGCCAGACATTGAGAGATGTATAGGGAGCCTTGTGGAAAGGTGAGGGAAATGAGAAAAAGACCTAGAGTGAAGGCATTCTTTTTTTTTTTTTTTAAGCATAAAGGCAGGTTTGTTGGGAGCAGCTCTTGGGTTCACAGGTCCCAAGAGGGGGGGGGGCAGGTAAGGGCAATGACATGGAAGTCCACATGCAGAGGAGACAGAGGGGAGGGAGGAAAGAAAGAAAAATGTGTGCAAAGACAGAGTAAATGCAGAGAGAGAGAGAGAGAGAGAGAGAGAGAGAGAGAGAGAGAAGGCATTCTTTATATGGACACTAACATCTAAAAGAGTAGATTTCTTCGAAGATCAGTTGGCAGGATGGGCAAGGTGTCCATTCAGCTAAGTGAAATATATACATATTATATATATTACATATATTATATATGTACACACACACACACACACACACACACACATATGCACTTTTGCATCCCAGTACATAAACCATCTAACAGAAACAGCCTGAGAAAGGAAAGGTTGCATTTGCTATTATTTTCAGAACGATCCATCCATCATGCTAGGGAATGAATGGCAGAAGAGAGTGCACTGGGAACACAAGGTAAGAGGCTTTTCACATGAAGCAGGATACAGCTGGAATGTCCAGGTGTATTGCCCCTGCACAGGCTCAGGGACCATTGACAGAAATTTGCTTTCCTTTCTTGGTACTTTAACTACTGCCTCATGCATTATTACAAGCTAAAAACAACGGGCTGCACCTAGAAGCCTTAGGACTGCCAGCAGTGCTGTTCATAGGCAGAAGTACCCTTAAGCTGTCCTTCCAGTGGGCTGTAATATTTTGCTGCTCCCTTCTCTCCAACACACCTTAACCATTAGCACAGTGCACATTCAAGATGTCTAGTGCAGATAGAGCTAGTGGCTCTAGAATGGAGCAAAACTAACTGGCCATAGGATATTGAACTCCTGACCTTGGCCTCATTAGTGCTGCACTCTAAGCGACTGTTAGACACGCATCATATTGTTTGTCTTTAAAACTGCACTTGATTCTGCTATATTACCCTCTTCTTAGCATCTGGTAGCTGGGAACAATTTAATTGATTTCTCCTGTGTTTTTTATGAGCACAGAATGTCGATGAATGAGTAGTTAGAAAACTAAACTTGCATTTAAAAACTACAAGGGGGAAGAAAACAAATTATGAATGTGCAATTGAGCAAATGCAGCCGTGCTGGGCTTTCTTGTGTATAGCTGTCCCCTTGTAGTAGGTATCTCAGACTGAATTGTCAAATATGGCACTATACTTGGGGATTTGAAGCAATTTGTGGCGAGTCAAACCTCAGATTTTCCAGTGCATATCAACAATAAATCCTATTGCTTCCCCTTGTCCAGCCAAGGAAAAAAAAATCAATGCTTTTAGGTACAGAATGCTGATTACAAATTATTTTGAACGGTTTTGAAAACGATATCTAAGCTATAGTGATAGTTTGACTTAAAGCCATTTAAGCAAGGATATTAAATTAAAAAGATTGCTCTGTCCTGGTGTGATGGCTTGCAGAGAGGGGGAAATGGTCATTAACATGCAGTGTGCCAGGTGGCTAACGTGTGCAATAACATTTAATCCTCACCACAAACTAAGAAGCAAACATTTCTATCCACAGCACTTACAAACTTAGGGTCAGAGTAATTCAATAACAGTCCCAAGGACACACAGTTCCCAGCCAGGGAGCAGGAATAAAATTCAACTCTATTAACTCCTTGCCAGCTCAAGTTTTTTTTTCTGCTGTGGTCCTCTAGATAACAGATTCATTTAGCATATATATTATATTCTTGAATCCTTTCTCTTATCATAAACCCATCCTCCTTGCTTCTCGCCTCCCCTAAACACATCCTTCCACTCAGCCATGTTTTACGCCCCTCTCTCTCTTGTGCAGTGTGTGTGCACACACCATTCACACACATGGCTCCAGCAGAGGCCAAGAAATAAGTTCCTATATGACAAGCTCAACCTAAAACCTTGACTCTGTCATTTTAGGTAAGACTGTCCCCTCTCCTTCCTCTTGACCTCCAGCTGCCAGGACTTTGGGAAACGTTTCGTGTGGCAACTGTTTTGTGATTTATTCTCTATTGTAGCCATTATAAATCCTGTCCTTTGGCATTCTTTTCCATATTAACTCATGAGAAGTCTCGTTTACAAAGCCACCAATATTGCAGGGGACTTGCTTTATGCCCCTGTGTCAAATGTTTACATTGGAACTTGGACCCAGAAGGAGAAATGATGCTGATAATTTTCCCAAGACACAGAGAAGTCCCACAAACTGAAAGTCAGTCACCCTCACACCTACTGCAAAGGCATGCCTGTCGCAAGCCTACCTCTATGCAGAGGACAAGGGCTAAAATCCACATTTCAAAGGCTCATTCAGGTATGGAGAGTAGACAGGACACATTCAGGTAAAAGTTGGGGGAGCAGAAGGGACAGTAGAGGCACATCTTGTAACCCTTGTGACCTTGTTTAAGATCTGAGAAGATGTAACTATGAGTTCCAGACAGGAAACCTTGGTTGCAGCATCTCACTTGGTAGTAGCTCTAGGAATGAATGGATTCTGAATTCTTTCATAAGAGAAGGGAGTTGTCAGGAGCTGAGGAGCACATGGTTCAGCCATCCTGAATGGGATCCTACAGTAAGCTGTTTCAGGAAATCATATGTCAAAGATCTCAACACTCAGAGGTTGTCCTCCATATGCCCTTTTAATCCAAGTGGAGATAAAATGACTCAAATAAAGGAGTTATGGGAAGATAATATAACTGGAGGAAGCATCTTTTGTTTTGTTTTCAGACAGGCTTGAAGAGAAATCCTGAATATTTGCTTTGGAAAAATTAAGGTGACCTTGATCGGGAGTGAAGGAACCAAATATGAATTCCTTTAAATACAAATGTACTGCCTTAAAAAATAGAAATGAGTGATATTTCACTTATCCTGTCTCAGACACTGTCAACAAATAATTGTCACTACTAAGATATATTATACTTGCTTTATATATTCTTTGGAATATCTCATATGTTTTACACATTAGTCTTCTGCATTTAAAGTAATCATTTTTCTAGCACTCACTTGGTACCTGTCGCTATATAACTCAGCTTTAGGGCAGGGGTTGTGTGCTACAGATAAGTTCCACTGCATTTCATCATTTCTATTTTTGTTCTTCAACAAATTTTAAAAAGTAAAATTTCTACCTCTAGCTAAGGAGCTACAAACTCTCAGTTGCTTCTGAGAGAAAGGAAACTAGTGTGCTGTGCAGAGATGAGCTCCATGATGGGTTATCCGATACTGAGTGGCCTACCCTAAAAGCGCATAAGGACAAGAAACATTGGATGGTGTCAGAGGTCATATTTATATATTTATTCTTAGGTACATACACCATGAGTTTTAAGGGGATTTGAGGTGGGTATGATAGGGTTTATAAGGAAAAGCAGGAGGGGAGAAATTACATTTTAATTCAAAAATTGCAAATCAATATCTAAATATTTAAATTAATATTCAAAAATTGTTAAATAAAGCCAGGCGTGGTGGCGCACACCTTTAATCCCAGCACTCGGGAGGCAGAGGCAGGTGGATCGATGTCAGTTCGAGGCCAACCTGGTCTATAAAGCAAGTCCAGGAAAGTCAAAGCTACACAGAGAAACCCTGTCTCAAACACACACACACTCACACACACACACACACACACACACACAAACACACACACTGTTAAATAGTCACTTTTAACTATGGACAATACAAACTCATGCTCTCTCCATGTGGAAATCCCAGCTTTTCTTCTGGAGTCTGAGCCAGCAGCTCCTCTGATGTGCACCTTTGTGTTAAACCCTTCCACAAACTGAGTGAGTAGAACTGGGGCCTCTGCAACCCAACATGGCCAGGCTAACGCAGACATCTGCTCTCCTACTGCAGAAGGAAATGGGTTAAGAGCGTTTAAGTATCTTCTCCCAGTCATACACCCTATAAGGAGCAGTGCTAGAAAGACAGTTCATCTCCACTCAGAGCTCACACTTACAAACACTGCATCTCTGGTCTCCATTATTATTAATATTTTATCTAGCTGAAATGACAAGCCTTCATTAATTCATTCATATTGCTTACAATTATTTATTGAATGACTATGATGTGTAAGATATAAAATAAAAAAGACAGTCTTTGTCCTCTATGTTCATTGTTTTAAAAGCTCAAATTTCTTATCATTTTAATTTATGAGATGCAAAATGAATTGGAAAATTGAAAGTTATTTTCTTCCTTTAATCAATATCAATTGCATACCAGATAATTCAGGCTTGATCCAGTTAACCCCAACTTGGCAGAAATACAAATATTTTATATTCTCTTTTTCTATATCAAGACATTTATTACCTTTGAACATCATAAGGAGGTATTAAAATAGGTACAGGTTCAAGCATTTATAGTCTACATCTAAAATAATGTGACAACAAAGTAGTCAGTGCTCAAGTCACAATATTAATGTACTATCCAGCATACTGATTTAATTGCATAGTTTGTAGCACTGTGAAACATTTTACCCACTTTTAGTAGCATTTCTCCAAAACCCCCATGAGTGTGTGTTGATTTAAGAGTAGGCCACTAAATACTTTTAAATATTACAGTTAAAATGTTAATAAAGTCTCATATTTTAAGCCAAGCCTCCTCTAGACTGCCTCTCTACTAATAATCCCTCCTATAATGGCAACTGAGGCACAAGCCAGGTGTTAATGATCCCATTCATCTAAAGCCTCAGGTAGACACCGTTTCCTTTAATACTTCTACTACCCTTACTTATGACATTGTTTCTCACTAGATCCTCCATCCCCTTTGCAATCCAGAAAAGTCTCGTGTCCACATATGGAATGCCACATCATGCTTAATATAGTGTCTCCAAAATAGCAACATGTTTAATAAAGATGTGTGAATAAGATAATGTTCAGCAGACTAAAAAATACTTGATTCCAAGGACTTTGATGGCACCTTTTGTGTCAGGGAAGGTTTACAATCTCAAGCTGACAGCGAGCAGCCTCAACTCTAATTCAGTTGACTTCAGAGGCCTTCTCACTGCATTGCTTGAAAACCAAATCCCGGCAGTATTATTTATTTTTCAACTATTTATCTAATGCATTCCAAACCATCTTTTCTTCCCTTGAATTACTTTTTTAAAACAGGAAGTAGTACACTAGAAGGAAAAAAAATATCCATTATTCAGAGGTTCAGAGAAAGAACTAAAATCTTTAAACTACTAAGTAAATTAAACAAGAAATGAATTCTGTACAAAGATTTTTAATTCCATTATTTATAAACTGTCTTTAAGTATTGAAGTTAGCTTCATTAGGAATGTAATAATTAGCAATAGCAATATGATAAAGACTGTTTTTTCAGAGAACAATTAAATGATAGGATAGATGGCTTGACTCTTCAGTTTCATGTGGATGTATGTATATATGTGTTTGTATAATGCACATTCATGTGTGTTCATATGTATATAGGTATACATGTGTTGGGACTGGGTATGCACTGAAAGTCAGAGTCAAGACTTGTCTCTCTGGCCCTGTCCACTTTACTTTTTAAATTATGTGTGCATGATGCAAATGACAGATGGCTTCCTGTGGCAACACCTACCTATTTTCCAAGACACTCTCTTTTATGGATCCCAGTGCTCACTGTTTCAGATTGTAAAACCCGGCTCATCCATAGGATCTGCCTATTTCTGCCCACCCAGCACTGAGGTTGCAAATGTGAGCAACCATGCTCAGCTTTTACATGAATATGCAGGAGCCAAACTCAGACCCCCCAAGCTTTCACAACAAGCACTTTACCCTACCAACCAAGCCATTGCCCAAGCTTCTGTCTGCCTTTGATTGCCACATGGTTCTCTCACTGGCCTGGAACTCACCCAATAGGCTGTGTTGGTTGGGTAACAGCCCTAGGACTGCCTTCCTAACACTAAGTTGTAAGTACAGATCTCATGCAGCCCCTCCTTTTGTTACATGGGTTTTGGACATTGAACTCAGATATTTAGCAACTAAACCTCATAAATACACATCTATAAAAATGTTTCCAAACACACACACACACACACACACACACACACACACACACACACTGTATAGAATATATTTTGATCATATTCAACCCTCATGCTCTACAAACCTCATGAATGCTGCCTTGTGCACATATATGTAGGGCCATTCATTGGATCATAGGAAACCTATGGGTGAGGACAAATGCCTAAATAAGATGAGTGCTCTCTCCCACACCCATTTTAAACTGACAAATAGGTCCTTTGTTAGGTGTGGGGCTCTATGAGCCTTTCCCTTATCCAAACACTATATTTTTAATTAAATCCTGAGAGCTACATGAAGACAAGAGTGCCAGTTTTAACATGTTTTATTACTACCTTTTGATTTTGCAAGATCAGTGATGTCTGAGAGAATTCAAGTAGACAGGTAAGCCATAACCTCATTGCTCTGCATAACTATACAACTGACACTTGTAAGGAAACATCTTCAGGCTCTTCAGTCTATTCAATTATTTTCTTTTTAATTATAGAATAAAAATGTTTGCCAATACTTTTGCATTGCCGACTGATGGCCTCCATGTATGTAGTCTACCTCACATTAATGTGTAAGATATTCATGTCGATCAGCAACAACACCTTAGAGAAACTCAGGAGAAAGTTTTCACTGCATGGCTTTCCAACTAATTCTACTTCTCATAGAATTTGTTCACTAAAACTTGTTCATAGTTCATCTATACTGGGAAACAGAGACTTATATAAGCTACAAAAATAAGTTTTTAATGTCACCAAGAATGGTAGGTGTAAAGGTAGGTGTAAAACTCCAGACTGTTTTGTGGTAACCCTTTCCTTAGAGCAACAATTCCCCAGGTTTGACACTACCTAACCTCATTCTTTCTTAATATAAGCCATTTATAAGTTATTTTCAAGATTAGTAAACATCTCTAAAATTACTATGTAAATAAAAAAATGATTGTATGTAGACATATCACCCAAACCAGCATCTCACTGAAAAGGAGAAAGTCCATTAACTGTAGCATTTTTGTGTGTTTTATTGGGGGAAAGTGTAATTTAAAAAAACAAAAGATGCATTTAAAACTCATTTGCATAATGTATTGTTAAAATATTTTTACTTTATACCACAAATGAATTAAAATAAGTTAGAGTGATCCAACAGCTCAACTAACAAGATTTCAAACTGTGAATTAAAATAAGCTTATTAAAACAAAATTATTTAAAATGCAGTGCCGTCAACTAAAAATATGTATTATTTTTAGGTAGATGCCTGCTTCTTTCAGAAGTTACAGAGCTCTTCATCTACAACAAATTAAAATGAAATTCACAAAAATGATTGGCATTTGGTAACACATTTTTGTAGGTGAACAGAATGCACAAATCCAGAAACAGTTTAATAAAGTGATAGGCTATAGATTTGGAAAGTAGACAGTAGTATGCTGGAATTGGCACTTGAAGTAACCAGTAGTTCAACATTAAATATTATAGGCTTGGTATTAACTCTTAGTCAGTTGACATTAGCTATTGCTCTGCCGTTTAAGCCACAGAAATTGACAAAGCACAACCCCTGGTGTCTCTGTGATGTACTCGGGTCTGGTTTACCAGACTCTACTGACTTAGACACAGGCACTTTAGCATGCTCTCTTGAACACGCACTGGTTTACTGCCTTTAGCAAACAACCTTGCCTTTCACTTCTTCAATTAGGTCAAGAAAACATGTGATAAAGTTGCTGTGAGTATTGAGTTAATTTATGTAGTTAAGTAATAAGCCATCATAAAAGCTACAGCAATAGAGAGAAAATCAAAAGTGAAAAATAAATGCAGAGTTCTATGACAGTAGCCATTTACTGACTTCAGGCTGTCATTGACAAGTGAGTTTAAATAGATAATGGAGAAGAAACCCATCCATGTAGCAGCTTCACTTACCACAAAAACCTTGTGATCTGCTTGTCCTGTCTCCTCACTTCTGCTACAGGTGCTTTCTTGTTTAGCTTGCTGTGGGGTTGGCTCATATATGCTATCCATTGAGCCTTCCTGTGGAACACAGAGTTAAAAAGAGAGGATTGAAGAGTGTACAACATGTTAATTTCCAACAATCAGCAAAACAAAGACAGCCTAAACTAGTATAACTTGACATTGAAAAGAGACATGAAGCATTCTTAGGGGCTCACAAAAGGATGGCATTCTTTCAAAAGCATGCACGATTGGAGACCTCAAGTGCAAAGCCCTAAGCAAAAGATCTTGGACATCTACAATAAACTGTGCTGCTCGATGGCTTTAATAGTTTCCCTTCTTTAGCTACTATAGAGCAAACACGGACTTCTGGATTCAGCTTTTTTATATTGAGAGCATTGGTTTCATGTGTCTTATGGAGGAACTGCAAAGATAAAATCCACAGATACCAGTGAATGGCAAAGCCTGATATGAATAATGGGGGCTCAGTAGCAATATGTCAAGCTTTGATGCTGTAAATACTAGGAAGTTTTAAAAGGCATGAGTTTAGATTTCAAGCCATTGAGACCTCTGCTAAGGAAACAAACAGAATGGAAAAGTTGACTAAATTCCTTGTTCCGGCCTTTTAAAAAAAGAACTAGTTTCCTTCTAACATCATTAATAACCAATCTTAAAGGAGAGGTATAAGATTTATTCTAGGCTTATTAGCTGACAATTTCTTCAAAATGGTGAACTTCTGTGGTATAAAAAAAATGATACAACTTGAAATTACTTTATAGTGTTGCAGTGAAAATAATTTTAAAATGTATTTTGTTGGGCATGATCATACATGGGAGGTAGACTTGGGCATATCTATCAAGTTCTGGGGCACTCAGCACTACATAATGGGGATGCTGTCTCAAGGGGGGAGAGAGAGAAAGAGAGGGGGGAGGAACTATTTTCTTTACATTTATGTGAAGTAAAAGTTGAATGCATTGCCTACCCGTAGAATTTGCATCTTGTGTAGTTTGTATTGTCTGTTTCTGTATAATGTAATTTATTAGAAAAATTAGAAAGATCTAAATAAGGCACACATGCTCAAAAATGTATTGAGTGTAGGGGGAGGAGGTGATCATTAATGGAAACATAAAGTGGAGCTAAAGCTAAACAAGCTTCCTTCACAACTAGAAAACACGGACCAGACAGTATTAAACCTTGTGCAGAAAAATGCAAGCATGTCCTCACACAGAGTAACCCAAGGGCTGCAGCAGCACCCATCACTATGAGTGGGTATGGATATAAAATGTCTACCAACGGCTGCAGGAGCTCTTGGTTCTAGGTAGCTGTGGGCCAGAAAATAAGAGAACTAACATGATGCTTCCCAAATGAAATCTGTGACAAGTCACCAATGACTCATTGCCTGGGTAGGTCACACGCCATATACCTGTGTGCAAGAACCCTGATTCTCAATTGAACTCTCAGAGAGACTCAAGATTTATTTCCTCCTAAATAGACAGATAAAGGGGAAGAAACCTGGATGAAAAGAATGAATCAGGGCCTGCCATGTAAAATTAGCCAAAGCATAGGAAGAGATCAAATGCTGCAATCAGAGCCAACTGAACTGACAAACTGAAATCCAAACCATTTCATTCCCGATGAAATTAAAATCATAAAACAGATGGAGAAATGATTTAAGAACGAATATTTATGATCTACACATAGCTAAATGAAAATGTGGTATCTGCCTTACAAATAAATAATGCATGATGAACCAAATCATACAGAAGTGATAAAGGAGCCATTAAATATAAATCTAGTCAACCACCTCAGCCAGAGAATCAGCTAGACCAGCGGTGAATGTAGGCAATCTTTAGATCATCACTCTCCATGCCGTCCTCCAGACCCTGTCTGCAGTCTCACTCCCAGCTCTGCATCAGACTATCAGCTGTAGCTTCTGCTTCCTTTCTGCCCTGATTCTGAGGTGATTAAGCCAGGACTGGTAGCACACCCTGTTTTCTTTGATCCTGTAAACCCTTCCAGCAACCCCTCCCTTTCAAGCCCATCTCCCTTTCTTAGTGTCAGCCCCTAATACCAAGAAACATATTCTAACCAAAACCCCCCAGTGAACACACCTGGCAAGGTCTCAGAAGCATTCCTCACAAGGTAACCTTCAGCCACCACATTCTCCTAAGAACCAGAGGGGGCAAGAGAAAGCAAGGGACAGAACAGCAAACCAACAACAACAACAACAAAATGATCATATATTAGCGCCTAGAATTACAATCATCCCAAACCCAGATGCCTAGACACCAGTGGGAAAACACAATAATTTAGAGGCAGGCCAATATGTATCGAGAGAGTCCAGCAACCTTAGGACAGTAGGCAGGCCCTGAGCAATGAAATAAACCTGAAGCATAAGACAAGGACTTCAAAATAGCCCTTATGTGTAGAGGAATTTTAATCTGGAACATCACTATCTGGCAAGGATCGCATCCAAGGACCTCCTAGATCAATGTGGTCTGGTTGGAATGCAGACAGGCCTTTAGCACACACCTTTAACCCCAAGCAAAGTAGGTAAGATTAGTTTGTAGAATGAGGCAGCCATATTTGACAGTGATGTTTATTTGAGGCCAAAGTGACAAATGAGAGAAAGATTTCACAGAATAGAATGCAACCAACTCTCACAAGAACAGAGAGAAAAGAGAGGCAACTTAAAAGAGCAGCACAGAGGGAGAGAGGAAGGGGGAAGTTTTACCAGGAGAGTTTACAGAGACAGAATGAAGATAGAACAAGCTACAAAAAGGCTGAGCCAGAATATTAGAACAGATTGTTAGACTTATCTTGAGTCCAAGCAGAGCAATTCATTCAGAAATTGGTGAGGCCAGTCTGAATCAGTCAGCTTGGAGAGGAGTTTGAGCAAGAACAGCTGAGTTGAACCAGCCAGCCAGATTTCAGAAAGAGCTAGAAAGGGTGACCTCACTCAGCAGCAAGTCTCAAATTGAAAACATTCTTTTATTTGTTTTTGTTTTGTTTTGTTTTTTGTTTTGTTGCCAACCAAGCCTTTAAGTCACTTTCATAAGTCACATATATACATATATTCTATCAGTTTCATTTCTCTAGAGCAGTGGTTCTTTTTTTATTAATTTATTCCGATTATATCTCAATTGTTATCCCATAACTTGTATCCTCCCGTTTCTTCCTCTCTTCTGCTTTCACCCTATTCCTCTCCCCTAGGTCTATGACCAAGGGGGACCTCCTCCTCCACTCTATGGTCATAGGCTATCAAGTCTTATCTTGGTAGCCTGCTTATTGTTTCTCTGAGTTCCACCAGGCCTCCTCACCAAGAAGAAATATAGGAGATGGGGAAATCGAAGGATCCAGAGGGTCTTGGAAACCTATAAGAAGGACACCATGATAGGTGGATCTGGGCCCAGGGGCGTCTGTTCAAACTACTGCATGAACCAAGGACAATACAAGCTGTAAACATTGAATCGCTACTCTGATCTAGCCAATGGACAGGACATTTTCCACACTTCTATGGAGAGTGGGGACTGACTCTGATCTGAAAACATTCTTGCCTTACAGTCTAATGACTGTACAGAGGCTAGAAACTTTCAGGAATAGGCCAAGCTTAGGAAAAGGAGGCAGTAAGGCCATGAGACGGCAATGAAAAAATGGAAAAGATAAAAATGAAAAACTTAAGAACGTGAACAGGAACCTCAGAGGCAAGCCTCACCAACAAAATGCAAGACATGGAATATAGACTCTCAGGCACCGAAGAGAAGGTAGAAGAAATGGATCACTTAGTCAAAGAAAATGATGCTAATCGAAAAAAGAAAAAAAAAATCCTGACACAAAACATATAGGAACTCTAGGGCACTGTGAAAAGACCAAATCTAAAATAATAGGAATATAGGAAGAAGCCCAAAGGCGTAGAAAATATTTTCTACAAAATCATAGAAGAAAATTTCCCTAACTAAAACAAGGAGGCACTAGGTACAAGAAACATACAGAATACCAAACAGACCAGACCAAAAAGGACATCCTACACATTACATAATATTAAAACTCTAAACATTTGGAACAAGAAAAACATTAAAAGTTGCAAAGAAAAAGAACAAATAATATATAAAGACATGTTAGACTAACACCTGAGTTTTCAGTGGAGACTCCAAAAACCAGAAAGTTCTAGATAGATGTTCTAATTCTAAAAGACCACAGATGCCAGGTCAGACTACTATACCCAGAAAAATGTTCAATCACAATAGATGGAGAAAGATATTTCATGATAAAACCAAATTTAACGAGTAGTTATCTACAAATCTACACAGAAGGTACTAGAAGGAAAATATAAACCTGAAGAGGCTAGCTAACCCATGAAAACCCACACAACAAACAATAGCAGAATAAGAAATCAAGAGATATGGAGAAACCCGCAAGACAACAGAAAAATAATGTGAATCAACAAATACTGCTGATTGATAAATCTTAACATCAATGTTCTCGATCCCACAGTAAAAAGACACAGACTAACAGAATGGAGGCATAAATAGGATCTTCTGCTGCATCAAGGACAGGTATCATCTCAGGGTAAAGGAGTGGTGTAAAAAAAGATAATCCAAGCTAAAGGACCTAAGACCCAAGCAGTGTAGCCACTTGAAAATCTGACAAAATAGAACTTACAACCAAAACTAGCCAGAAGATATAAAGAAGGTAACTACATACTTATCAAAGAAAAAACCCATCAAGAGGATATTTCAATTTCTCATCTATGTATTATAATGGGACTTTCTTTGGACACCCAGGAGATAGAATAAGGACATAGAGACTTATTATTATTTATTATAGCTCAGGTCTTAGTTTGCTACCTCCCAACTAGCTTGTATACCTCAATTAACCCCTTTATTTCAGCCAGATTTCCCATATGTCCCATTACCTCTCCTCAGTCTTGGTATATCCAATCCTTCCATGTCTAGCTGGCAAATCTTGCACCTCAATTTTTCCCACAGTTTCTACCTCTGCCTTGAAGTCCCACCTTTCCTCTCCTGCCTAGCTATAGGCTGTCATCACTTTATTAAACTAATTAGAAGGTTTTAGAGGTATACATTTACAAAATACTAAGGCAGGTGATACTTCAAAAAATTAACAATACCAAAGTCCAATCTGTACTCATCTCTCTGCTAACACAGACATCAGCAGTTGAATAATGCACAGTCAAAAAGATTATCCGAATGATGTACCAAACACAAGGGCAACCAAGTTCATGAAAGAAACAGTATTAAGCAAAGGGAGAAATTGCTTTTGGTGGCTAGAGGGATAGGTCAGTGGGTAAAAATACTCGCTGAGGAAACATGAGGAACTGATTTAAATCCACAGCCCCCATGTCCAAGGCTGCTGCCTCCATTTGTTTCTGGACCTCACTGCTGTAAAGAATGGATATGGGAGGCTAACCAGAGCTTGCTGGCCTCCAGGCTAGCAGCCGGCTCTCTGAGGGAAGCTCTCTGAAAGGACTAAGCAATCTGTGATAAAGCAAGGTACCCCAAAACCCAACATCCTCCTCTGGAAGTACACAGGAGTGTATAGACCACACACACACACACACACACACACCACCACCACCACCACCACAAACAACAACAACAACAACAACAACAACATCTTTAACATGTTTTTGACAGCCTTTTTGATACTAATCTGAGAGAGAACTACAAAGGCATTTTCAGATTTGTAAGAAATTTTGCACACTTCCATGGAAAATTTCTTTAACACCTGATCCAGAAAAGCTAAGAGAATGCCAACTAGGGAAAAAAAGAAATAGAAACCTATACCAAACAGTCTTGAAACTAAATATTATCATCATAGAAATTATACAAAGTAATCAAATTTTAGATGAACTCTAGATCTCTTATGAGAGAGAATCAGAAATACTGAAGACTTCATGCAGAGCAAAGACAAAGGGAGGACTAGAATGCACGTGAACAAGCAGACTAGTGTGCAGAAGACATGGGGATTAGAATACAGGGCTAAGAAGGATTACAGAGGGAGAGAGTGATGACGCATTCTTGTCAATACAAAAACAAGACCAATTTTATCTAATGTAGTATTTTGAAGATTCTATGAGGCATGCCCAGCCTTTTGCCCTTGTGACAGACATTGTTATCTACAAAGTTCATGCTCAATACCCATGCAAGTGGGTTAGGAAAGGAAATCACATACACATAAAAACTTTTTTAACATCTTATATTAAGTTTAAATTTTCAGTGTTGGTCCACACTCATATCTTTAATAAGGTATATGCATCCCACAGCACAGATTAGATGTGCATGTATGAAATGTCAGCAGAATTAAATATAAGAGTGTGTACACACACAGACACACACACACACAAACACACACACAGAAAATGATAGTAAATGTTTCATATACGATGTAAGATGTTAAAGCACTTAAATGTACATTAAAATAATGAAAACAATATTATCACAACACATCTTTGACAGTATTTCAGAATTATAACATACCCAAAACATATACAAAAATTTTAGCAAGTACAAAACAACAAGTTTCTTTATCCTCAATGTCATAGAGGAAAGAAATTGGGAATAGTGCCATTGTTAAATAGGAAAATTAATAAGCTGCATGGAAAAAATCTGAGTAAACCACAGGCTACAAGAAAAACATTTTAATTCATGAAAATTATTTATTTACAATATCAACATATAAAAACCAATACACTAAGCATCTAGGAATAAGTTAAGTAAAAAAGATTTACATTGTCAGTCAAAATGCTGAACAGCCTGACCCACAGTTTTCTTAGCATTTTTATTGAGTCGAAGCTCTGAAAAAGGTTGCTCATCCAAAGCAATGTGATTTTGTTAACAAAAGATGTGCCACGTTTGGTGGGAAAAATTCCCAAGCATTATTAAAGGCCACAGAAAACAATCAGATAAATGGAAACTATGTTTTTTAATGTGTGAAAGGACAATGCACTTTGATGTATTGAATGCCCTTTAAAATGATCTTAAACACTATTTTAATAAAATTTCTGTTAAAAATTTTATGTTTGGCAATATAATCCTAAGTTTTCATAAAAGAAAAACAGCATTTTAAAGTTAGGAGAAGGAAGGTATATTCTTGTGAGCAACTTATCTTCCTGGCATTAGAGTTGTCTTACTGTGTACAAGAACAAGAGAAAATCAGGGGAAATGAATAAAGCGATGCTGTAGACAAGAGCCCAAATAAAGACAGAGGTGGCCCTCCAAACCACAAAGGTGTTCATCTGGAGATAATTCTTCTGAACCACATGCACTGCAAAGTCATGCCATGCTCAGCAACTGTCTGATGAGCCCCAAAAGATCACCCTGCTTAGAATGAGCAAGCTTTTTCAGAGCCCCTTCACAAAAAAACAAAAAACATCCAAGAAAACTATGGGTCACTGTAGCATATTTAAAGGGTGTTCCTGCCTCCTGATACAAAGATACACCCCATTTCAAGTTTATAGATCCAAATTAATAGCAACCGTCTTCAATGAACTATTTCCCATATTGGTCCAGGATGGGTGATTCATTGAATTGATACCTTTATATTTCACTTTAAATCCCCCCCCCCACTAAGAGAATTGTAAGTTTTCAGCTCCTTCAAATAAGAGAATAGTTAACAATTTCACTCTTTTCTCCATGACAATCCCTATGATTTTCCTGTTTAAAACCATCCACTTTCCAGATAGTTAAAGGTTGATGTATTTATGCAGAACCTCTTTTGGAACTGTGTGATTCTCTTTTCAGCACACCAATGGATTTTATTCTCTTCTGCTAAGTACAGTGTCCCATATGTTCACGTTTTACAAGGACAGACCAAATATGCCTTGGATTATGTGTAAATTCCTGATAAAAGCTGCTAACTCCCCCTTTCACAGTGCACAACAGCACAGGAGGCTGTCACAACACATAAATTAAGAATGCATATAGTAAATATTTTTCTTAAATAGTTCTGAATTTTTCCCCAAATATCGTTTACACATTCTTGTAGTAAACCAGCTAATTTTTAAGAAATACAAAGGTTGGAATGTTTGAAAAAAATAGTTTACTGTTCATGATCATTCAGTCTGCTGTCGCTGAGCAAGAAACATCTTAAGGACAGCTTTAAAGGCTAAAAAAGAACTGTCAGGATGCTGAATCCACAAACCAGAACTTTGGTGCAGTCTGTTTTGTTTGCGCTGCTTTCCTTATATAACAATGAAGGACCAGAATGTTCATTAGATGCATATATGTCTTCAGTGCCAAGATTTTAAATGTATGACACACTGCACAGAACCATGCTATGTTATAGAGACATTAACACAGTGATTATGTTACCACTCAAAATGATTTTCAGAATGCAGTCATCTCTGGCAATATACTACCTAGTTCCGAGGGAAGCATATTCATATAAAATATATATAACACATTCAAAACAACTAGAGAAGAATAAACAATACCATTTAAATCACTTGAGATGAGATTTCTCCAGTCAGACTTACATGACATGAGGCAAATTTGAAAGCTAGCAGTTAATTTTTAACAGTGCAGGCAACTTAAACTTGATGATTCAGCCTCCTGCAACTCACAATCAGATTTTATTTTTCAAGATGTTCTGAGATGAAATCCCTTATCTTGGCTCAAAGTGCCTCCTGTTTAGGTATTGCAATGCATGTCAGCACCATTTCTAGCACTTATGTTAATCTCACTTGCAATTTGGAAGCAAAACAAACATAGAAGTAGAGCATTTTATTTTCCCAAATGAGAGGGCTACCCCGTCAACATCCTGAAATACCAGGGAGGATTTATGATACCCTGTGTTAAACACACAGAAATATGAATAAAATTACTGAAATCCTTTTCTAAGCATGAGTAGGTCATTCCAGTTTTAGGCTAGAATTATTAAATACTTCCAAATCTATGACTGCTGGAGGAGTTTCACTGATCCACTTTAGTTTTGTTTTTTGTTTTTTGTTTTTTGTTTTTAAGCAATAGTGTAAGAGAGAATTTGAGCAATAGAGATGCTTATACCTCTCCAAGCACCTCTCCAATCTATCGCACTTTGCACTAACAATGCAGGGTATCGCCATGGAAGCTTAACCAAGACAACATTGAAAAGAATTCATTCCACACGCAATAATTAGAAAAGGAGGGGGAAGGGAAGAAAAACCAATCCAAACAAGTAACAGCACCACCAAAATCCCTTGATTCCTGGAATATCACAAAGAAAAGCAAGTGTATGAAATGCTGCACATTTTTATGGCTTTCCTTATCATTATCATAACAAACAGGAAACAAAAACAGTCCTTCAAAAGCAATGTTTACAGATCACACCTTAGAAAGGAAGCATTAGCATGTGAAATAACCAATAATTATTACAGAGTTTGTCAGCAATAACACATATATATTTTCCATTGCATTTTATCTTTGTATTTTTACAATACTTATATCAATAAAGTTCACTCAAGTGCTTCCATGAATGCACCATTTCTATTCTTTCTGATGTGAACTCATAGGACACTCGAATTTAGGCTACACTTAATTTTATTGGCTTTATTTGGCACAATGCCATCAAAAGAGAGTAAAATCTGCGCCTGTAGAGACACTTACCAGTGAGAAGCAGAAAAGATTCATTTTGCTCAGCCTTGGTCCTTGCTGCTGTTGTTATATGCTGCAAGGTCCCTGTAGCTTTCTTGCCTTCCCATCTGTTTGGACAGTTCTCATGGGAGATTATTATAGCATCAAATCCCTGCCATAATGCCGGGGATTCTGTAGCCATCAGCAAATGAGATAAGTCTTCATTGAACAAACAATTTCCCAAGTTAATAAGGACCCTGACTAATAAAATGAGAGAATGGGGCCCACGGTGACACCTGTAAACAAATGTATAGAAGTGTGGAGGTGCCCGGTGAGCACTTGTGTGCTTAGCTGACGGTATGGAGAGGATGAGTGGCCCCCACGGAAGAGAACTTCACTCTTCATTCTTAAACAACAGGCTTCCCTTCAGCAGTTAGGGAAAGCAGCCCTCTCCCATGGTTCTTCATCTCACTTCCTATTCCTCTCTCATCTTGTGTTAACTAAAATAAAATGTTGAGGGTCACACCCCCCCCAAAAAAACTCCACATAACTTCACAGAAAATAAATGTAAGACTGATCCCCCAGATGATAAGACACAAAATAATCATAATTTTATGGTGGGAAAATACACATAATGCAAGCATTAACAGCCTAGCTATGTGTATATATATATACACACACATATATGTAAAGCATGTCATTTTGTGACTTGTTTCACTTAGCATGTTTTCAACATGACTCTATGTTGTCACACATATCAGAATTTTATTCATCTTGGGGTTGAGTAATATCCTATTTCATATTTATGCCACATTTGTTAACTCACAGATTTCTTATAAGGAATGGGGAGCATTTGTACCTTTTAGCATCTATTAACAATGCTGCTGTAAATACAGGTGTAAACGTTCCTGCTCAAGCCCCATCTGCAGCCCTTTGGGGTCTACATTCAGTAGTAGAATTACGGGATCAAAAAGAATTCCTGAGTTAAAAAGGAACCAGCATGCATTTTTCTCACAGCTGTTCCACTTTATATTCCCATTAGCCTTCTGAGACGTCACAGTCCCTCCTACTCACCTATCCTGACCACCACAGGCTATGCTCTGGTTCCACTCTTTCATACGTGGGATTTCTATCATAATGGAGGTATGCCTAGTGCCTAATGACTAGAGATAGAGTGTTTATTGGTCGTTTGTATATTTTCTTCAAAGAAATGTTTATTTAACTCTCGACCATTTTCATACAGTTATTATTTTGTTATTGGGGTATGGGACCTACATCTTCTGAATATTAATGACTGACACGTGATTTGTCAATATTTTCTCACATTCTTGTGTTTGTGTTTTTCATTCTGGGTAACAGTGTCCTTTGATGCACATCCCATTGTGTATGCATACTTGTATGTATGTGAAAACATTTATAGACAAACACATGTGTATCAGAGGTGTGTGGGAACACACCTACTCATGTGCACATATGAATGTCCCTTGTCATTCCTCACATGCTACCAACCTTGGTTTTTGAAGCAGAGCCTTTCTTTGGCCAGGAGCTTATAAATTAGGCTGCCAGAAAACTCAGAGATCTGCCCGTCCCGGCTACCCAGAGCTGAATTGCATTGTCTTTTTTGCCCATGCTTTATACATCATGTCAAAGAAATTGTTGCCAAACCTAATGTTATGGTGCTGTTCTTGTATTTTTCCTTATAATAATTTTAAATTTTCAGGTCCTATATTTATATTTTTTTAACTTTTTAATATATAATATAATCTGCATCCAAAATTATCGGTTTGCCTATGCATATCATTACTTTTTCAAACACCATATGTTAATAGCCTGCCTGTCTCAACCGAGCAAGCTACACTACCATGTTGAAAATAATTTAAGTGTGTGTGTGTGTGTGTGTGTGTGTGTGTGTGTGTTTCTGTACTATTCAATTGACCTGAAGCTATAAGCGAGACTATTATGTGAGGTGGAAACTATGCAATTCTTTTTTGTCCTTTAGTTCTATTACTGTTATTATTTGCTAAATATACTAGTATAATATGGGGCTGGGGAGCAGTGGGACTTGGGGGAGAGGCCGGAGTAAGAATGGAGAGTCCCACTTCATCATGCATTACAACAGCATGAAGCTGTATCGTGGACTTTTTCTTTGAGGAATGTCTCATTTTCTATCTACTCTAGCATCACTTGCAGCCGAGGGAGGGAAGGACTCCACTGTGAGTCAGCTACTGTAGGATCACTCCAACAGTACTGTCTAAGTCAGGCTAATAAACTCATTTCAATACATTGTCCTGTTGTTGGGTTCTACTTCTGACTAAGACGGATCTGTATACTATGACTTCAAATCTAGCTATTGGAATACTGAGTGTCAGAATGTTTACACAGGCTCATATTCATAATCTGATCATAATTCTTTCATATGCTTCTGCATATCTTCAACAATTAACAAGACATTGCAATTACTTTCCCTAACATTGCATCTTCATCATTTTTGCTGAGTTTATGTTTTAAGCAAGCCCAAGATGTTGTTATTTCAGTCTCATTTATTTAATAGCTTCTCTAAAATTTTCTGACATTTCTTAATCACAATGCTGCAGCTAAACCTACAATTTATTTCTTGGTATCTTTAAGAGCCTTCCTATGCCATGCCCCTCTGAAAAGGATGGGGCTTATTTCTTCAGTCCCTCAAATGTGGCCTGAGATTATGATAGTTGTAGTAATTAAATATGACAGAAATATCATTATGTCAGACCCAAGTGTGGTATTGTTTTCCCAGTTTGTTTCTTTTTTCCTGCTGTATTAAGGTATGACAGACAAATGAAAATTGTGTGTATTCAATATATTCAACATGGTATTTGACAAGTTTATACACTGTGAAATAAATACCAGTACTCCACACAGTTTTATTTTTGTGATGAGAACAATTGAGACCTAATCTCTTAATGATTTTTAAGTGTGCAATACAAATATCAGTGCCTTAGTCTCCGTGATGTACATCAGATCTCCAGAACTTACTACAAAGAGAGGATTGTGTCTAACTTATAGAAGATCAATAACTTCTGTTTCTCCTCGTTAGATGCCAGCTATTCTGTTATGAGGCTGGTCCAAAAACACATAAAGATACCCAATACATGTTTCTGAGACAGCCCCAGCTAGTTTCCAAGGTGACAGTGGGCATCATGGCTCTAGCTCAGTGAAGTGATATCACCTGGAAGGAACATTCACAGACTACAGATGACCCTTCCCCCATCCCCAAACCTGGCAAGTGCTAGAGCAGAGATCTGGCCCCTCGGAGACCTGAAAAATTATGAAACTCTGAGAAATAAATGAAAGCCAAGTAGAAATTTCTCTCATTGAGTAGCGCTATCAGTAATATAGACCCCACTGAAGATAGACAAGGGGACAGTGCCCAAACTCAGGAGTTACTGTGTCAGCTATTTTTAAAAATGATACCCAGTGATGTGCCCACTATTTTTTCCTTCCCCCTTTCTCCTCTATCTTATAGGGGTGCAAACAGGAGGGCTTTCATAGTCTGTATTATAAGATCTCATTTTACTTCAGTATATAGAAGAGAATGTGCACATGAACACTGATAATTGCTTGTTTGCTCTCGTTTAACCTTCCTTGTGGAAGCCATCCAAATGACTGGCTCAGGAGGAATGCAGGACTCGCTGCCCTTGGTGTTTTGTGAGCCTTCTCCATCCTATAGACAAGAGATGATAAGGAGCAAAGTACCAACACTATAAAGCTCAGACATGAACTGACCACCAAAGCAGAGGGGCAAAACAAAACTTTGGCCTGATTGATTGCCTCAATTTCCCTTACCTACATAATCCTCTGGTTAAAGATTAGATATATGACAGCTGTTAGGGAGGTCAATGCACTGTTTTCTCCACTTGATGGATCTCTGAATATAAAACAACTTACAGATTTAATTCTTGTTCTTGTCTGTGTGGTGGGCAGCAGGGACAAGTATGTTTTGACTCACATGCCACTGAGATGATAGGATTGTGTGTGTGTGTGTGTGTGTGTGTGTGTGTGTGTGTGTGTGTGTGTGTGTGTGTGTGTGTGTGTGATATGCTGCAGTTGTTCTTTCAATAGTTCCTGCTGCTCAGCCTTGTCCCACCATTAGCCATTGAGTGAGTACTCTCGTTCATTTTCACAGTTTCCGAGAAGCCAAATCTTTGTGCTTTGGTCTTTGGTTGGATTTTGTTCTCTTTGTTTCTGAATTCCCTGTTTGATATCTCCAACCAGTACAGTCCCATGCATGGAGAAAAAAGAAAACCTGTACCCTTAAAAACCCTGAAAGAAGTAATTACAGAGAGCTAAAAAGTAAGTCCTATGCCAGTGTATACCAGAGGTCATCTCTCACACTCCTTCCTATGTGTATGATATGAAATAAGAAAAGGAGGTGTTGATGAGCATATTAACTGCTTCTGCAAGTCTAAGTTTGTAAACCTTTCTAAAACTTTGTTTCTCTGCTTTATTTTCAACTCGAAATTTTCCCAACTTTTATGTCTCTTGCATGCAATAAAAGCAATAAAATATCTAAAGATTCTTTTTGCAAAACATCTGTGATTTGTTTAAAATTACTCCAGGGTACCCATTTGCCATATCCCTTGCTAATTCAAAGAATAGAATGGGTCCTGACAGCTACAACAAATGCCCCATTGCCTACTGTAGCATTTTTTTCCCTCTCATAGACTGAGAATACATATGCTTTTCTTTCACAGAATCAGTCTACCTTGTAAAGTGACACTGACTTTGCATTTTCAACAAGTACTTGTCATGATATTGTACAAAAAGAATAAGATTTGGATTCAGGAAGACTCATATAAAAACTTGCTATGAAGTCTTTGACAAAATTTCTACCTGTACTTTTAAAATGTAAGGATATAGCCTATACATGTGGGCATACTTTTCAGGCTACTTTATTGGGTTCTTATATCTACCACTCTTCTCCACCCCAATCCTTCCAGCCCCCCCACATTAGGTAGGTGAGTAAAAAAAGTTAGCGGGAAAAGGGGACTAGACCTCTTTAAACTACTTCCTGCTGATCAGGGGCATTGGGCTCCTAAAGGCAAGTCCAGTAATCAGAATATCCACCAACTCAGCAGTCCAGCAATACAGCAAATGCAACAGCAAACACAGCAGCAAGAACCAGCAACATTAGGGACCAGCAGCAGTACAATGGGGAAGCAGCTGCTACAGGCCCTCCCAGGGCTCTCCCATTTATACCCTCTTTAGAGTGCCCAGAATTAAACTATTGGAAGATGGCAAAAAATCATGCCTCTCCTAGAGCACGAAACAATCATAGTTAACAGCTGTGGACAAACTGAAGCAGCACTCATATCCCACACCTAGGATTAAAACAAAAAAAAAAAACATACTCACATAACATAACTGGGTTTTTTAAGAAACCAAAATTTTCACTACAAATTCTGAAGTATTTTATATGAATTGATATAAGTGCATTTAAATTAATCTCAGAAGTTCAACCAGCTTTTACTATGAATTAGTTTAGTCAATCCTTCCCATGAAGGGATATTCTAGAGAAGCCATGAAGTTCTGTGGTCTCACTAAAATGTGCCAAAGTGAATCAGACAAAACCAGAAAAATGTTCATTCTGTGATATTCATTGGCCCACAAAGCTCTGTGATCAGGCCTCTAAAACCTCAGTTTCAGTGTTTTCATCTACAAAGGAGACATAATAAGTATTATTAATATTTTCATATAACAAAAAAACAGCAACAGTGTGCTTCCACAAATACAAAGGAACTCGAGGTGCCACTAGTCTAAACTTCTAAGGATGCAACACACATCTAGTCATTGCTGGAGTATAATTGTGCACTATAGAGAAGCTGTGTTCTGAAGTCTGTCCAGTTCTCTGATACCTGTAAAGGACATTTCAGACAGGAAGTGACAGCATTAGAGTGGGAATAGGAAAGCCTTTTCAGCTAGCTATATTCAATCTAACCTTTATAATCAATTATTACAAAGGTGCATGGGATTATAGCACAGACAATCCTGAGACCTTGTCCCAAAGTAGCACTTCTTCTGGTTAGACTGGAATAAGCTAGAACATGCACTTCTTTCATTAGAAAGAAAAAGCCTCAGTTATATAAGTAACCATTCTCTTAAGTCCAGTGTCAAAAGTTCAGACAGGGAAAATATGAATTGATGAATTTTAAGAAGGCATAATTAGAATAATTAGAAGCTTAAATAGTGAAAACAATAATAGCTGTACTTTGACTGTAAGTCACAGAAAAAAAAAAGCCCACTTATCTATTAATTTGGGCAAATAGTACAGTATTAACGTGTTCAAGAGATGTGTTCTATAAAGTAGTGATTTGTACATATAACCTACCAATCCTGGCCCATGAAACAACAATAAACTGGAAATAAGCAATATACTGAGTTAGTAATAAAGACGTCCAAAAGGAAAAGCCCTAGATCACATGGGTTCCTTGATGGTTTTACTAACCTGTTAAAGAGCAATTGGCATCAATACTTCTCACCAAAACCAGAAAGGCATAACAAAAGTAGAACTGAGGAGCAGTATTTCTGATGGACACTGGTATAAACATTTCTCATCAAACTGCTAGCAACTTGAATCCAACAACACATCAAAAAATAAACAAATAGCTCAGTGTGTAAAGGTGCTTGACAGGTGAGCCTGGTAACCTGAATTTGAATCCCGGAACTCAAATATGGCCCAGAAAAGAACTGACTCCATAAAGTTGTTTTCTAACATCTGACAGGTACTGGGATTTATTTTAGATATGCAAGAATTTGCAAATCAGCTCTACCTCTCTCTTTCTCCCTCTCCACTTCCTCTCTTACCTCTCCCATCCCCCTCTACCTGCTCTACTCTCTCTCTCTCTCTCTGTCTCTCTCTGTCTCTGTCTCTCTCTCTCTGTCTCTCTCTGTCTCTGTCTCTCTCTCTCTCTCCCTCCTTCCCTCTCTCTCTCCCTCCTTCCCTCCCTCTCTCCCTCCCTTTCTCTCTCTCTCTCTGTCTCTCTCTCTCTCCCTGTTCCTCTCTCTCTTTCTGGGGTGCCCCTTTCCCCCTTTTCCTTCTCCCCTATGTTCATTTAATAAACTCCTCTACAACATTTTAAAAAATTGCAAATAAATAACTATATCATATCAATGAATTACAGGATAAAATCATGCTTGTTAAATAGATTCAGACAAGCATTAGATAAAAGTTCAGTATCCTCACATGGTTAAAAAAATTAAAAATGGATATATAAAGAGTGTACTCTGACAGAGTAAATGCTATACATGATGAACTCATTTCCAAAATTCTGTTTATTGGTGGAAAGCTGAAAGCATTTCCTACAACAATTAGGATGATAGATACAATTATGTTGATTGTCTCCATTTGTGTTCAATAAAATATTTGGAAATATTGGCCGTAAGAAATGATCAAGAGAAATAAATAAATGCAAGCAAATATAAAAGGAGAAAATGAAATTAGCTATTTGCCCATGATACAATTTTATACAAAAAATTAAAACTCTACAAAAGATTATTAAAACTAATAAATGAATTCAACAAAATTACAGGAAACAAAATCAATGTACAAAGCTTAGTAGCAATATATATTCCAGTACAAATTACCAAAAAAAAATTCACTCAACACTGTTGCTTAACTATGAAGAAAGTCTAATCCTTGAAACCTGAATTTCTGAGTCTTGGGTTATCCCTTAAAGTAAACAATACCCATGTTTTCAAAATAAACAGAAGTAACTTCAATTTACAACATCTAGAAAACAGTTGTTCAGGAAATAAATACAACCAAGGAAATGAAAGTCCTCTGCAGTGAAAATAACAAAACACAGATTAAATAAAATGAAGACTATAAAAAGAAAACAATCTTAAACAAAAGGAAACAAGATACTTTAAAATATACCACAGGCCTATAGTGACCAAATAACAGGACACTGGCATAAAAACTGACATACCTGAATTTTTTATCTTAGCCATTCTAATGGGTGTAAGATGGAATATCAGAGTCATTTTGATTTGCATTTCTCTGATGACCAAAGATGTTGAACATTTCTTTAAGTGTTTCTCAGTCATTCAATATTCCTCTGTTGAGAATTCTCTGTTTAGTTCTGAGCCGCATTTTTCAATTGGGTTATTTGGTTTGGTGATGTCTAATTTCTTAAGTTCTTTATATATTTTGGATATTAGACCTTTGTCAGATGTAGGGTTGGTGAAGAACTTTTCCCAGAATGTAGGCTGTCACTTTGTTCTGTTGACAGTGTCCTCTGTCACTGTCCCTTGTAACTTCTGAGTTAACTCACTCATGAGTTACAGAAGCTTGTCAGCCTCATGAGGTCCCACTCATTAATTGTTGACCTTAAGGCCTGGGCTGTTGGTGTTCTGTTCAGGAAGCTGTCTCCTATGCCAATGTGTTCTAGGCTCTTCAACAATTTTTCTTCTAACCGATTTAGTGTCTCTGGTTTTATGTTGGGTTTGACTTGAGTGTTGTACATGGTGATTAGTATGGGTCTACTTGTATTTTTCTACATGTAGACATCCAGTTAGACCAGCATCATTTGTTGAAGATGCTATCCTTTTTCCATTGAATACATTTGGCTTCTTTGTCAAAAATCAAGTGACTATATGTGTGTGGATTCATTTCTGGGTCTTTATTCAAATGACACGAGGATGTGGAGAAAGAGGAACACTCCTTCATTGCTGGTGGGAATGCAAACTTGTACAACTACTCTGGAAATCTATCTGGTGCTTTCTCAGAAAACTGGCAATAGGACTTCCTCAAGACCCAGCTATTCCAGTCCTTGGAATATACCCAGAAGAAGCTCCAGCACACAACAGGGACATATGCTCAACCATGTTCGTAGCAGGCTTATTCATAATAGTCAGAATACGGAAACAGCCTAAGTATCCCTCAGTAGAAGATTGGATAAAGAAACTGTGGTACATTTACACTATGGAATACTACTCAGCTATTAAAAATAAGGAATTCCCGAAATTTGTGGACAAATGGATTGAACTAGAAATGATCATAATGAGTGAGTTAACTCAGAAGCAGAAAGACTCAAATGGTAATACTCACTTAAAACTGGACACTAGCCCAAGGGGTATGTCCCATGAAAATCTTCACTCATCAGGAAAGTGAGATAGAAGGGAGGACATCCTATTGGGACTCTAGGTGTGGGACTCTAGTATGGGAAAATGGCAAAATAGAAGGATCCAGAGGGTTCTAAAAACCTACAAGAACATTATGATGGGCGGATCTGAGCCCAAGGGTTCTGCTCAAACTATGGCACCAGCCAAGGACAATACATGCAGTAAACCTCAAACCCCTACCAAGATGTAGCC
>OU015745.1:124481159-124518098 GCA_907169655.1 Acomys percivali
GTTTTCTGGCAATATGCACACTTATTTTTCTGAAGCAGAGTTTTGTCACTGAACAGCTAAGCTGTCTACCAATGAGCTCCAGGTGTCCTCTTGTCTCTGCATACCAAGCACCCACTCACCAGCACAGACATTACAGACATGTGCAACCATGGCTGGTCTTTCACATGCATAGTAGGGATCAGAACCCAGGTCGTCCTCTTTGACCAGCCAGTACTCCATGGACTGAGCCATCTGCCAGGCCCCTTTGTCAGTGTAACACTACTTAATTACCACAGCTTTGTCGATAAGTGGTTCTTTTAGGTCAACGAAAGGCTCTAACCTTGCTCTTTGTCTTTTATGTTATCTTGGCTATCTTAGGTCCTACAGGGCATTTTTGAAGTATTGGACTCACAATCTAGATAGACATGTAAGTTCATTTGACCACTGACTGAGTATAATTTTTTGAAAGCCATTTATTTACTCAACCACCATCACCCCTTTTCTGTGTTCCATGGTTTGTAAAATGAACAGGGCTTGGATTAGACCATCGTTAAGACTTGCATTTGTGATTTTCCAGCCCAATTCACGTTAAAAGAAAAGGTAATTAATGCTCATAAATAAAACACAGGAACCCTTTTTTGGAAGCATAATGACTTTAACACATTTCTTTTAGATATTTAAAACTATATACTTTGAAACTGGGCTAGAAAGTCTGGTTACTGTAATATCAAGAGATTTATGAATTCACTAAGTTCCTAACTTACCTCTTTAAGAATGGCCAAACAACACACCTTGCCTTTATTAGAAATAAGATTTAGACAAATTGAAATATTAGCTGATATATGTATCTGTTTTTAAGGGAAGAATTTAAATGTGCAGTAACTGGCACCATTCTGCCTTTTAAAACATGATCTTCAATCTAAAATCCATCCTGTTTTCTCATATAGCTCCAGAGTGGCACACTCTGTTTGATTCCCAAAACATGTCCTATGTGGTTTGCGGTCCCCATACCTCAGACCTTTTCCCATTCTCTTTCCATTAATTCTTTCCACCTCACAACTTTCCTGTCCTTTTGAGTAACTCTACCTTTACTTGATACACAGGACATTTTCACCTTGTGCTCATCCACCTGTACTGAATTTAGCATCTATTTGGGGTCATCTGAACATTATTTCTCTAGTGTATCTGGGTCTTTGGGAATATCTCTCTGATTGTGAATACCTTCTCTATGTGTGTTTTCTCATTTTCCACTGTCCTTGGAAGGAGCCAGCATACTTTTCATTTTTCAAATGGAAAAACAATGTAGATTAAAATTAGATAATGGCTCTGCTGTTCCTTCCAGTAGATGTTTTATTTTCCTACAGGGAGCTGGGGATGGTACCAAATTGTCTAATACACCACAGCTAGCCGTTGGCAATGGAAGATCATCCTACAAAGCATACACAAGGGAACAGAAGAGTTCTCACCAAAGATATCGACTGACACTGTTGCTTAAGGAATAGTCCAAGGGATAATTGATACAACCCATCTGGTCTTGGGCTGAGTGCTCCAAGATGGAGGCCAGATGCAGAAGGGAAGAGTGAAAACTGGTCAGATAAGAGGCAGAGTATCCACACAGGATGTAATGGGACTGCATAGGGGGAATGCATAGCAACTGCAAAAATTGCAAGAAAAAAAACCCTGATGGAACCAAGACAGATAGATAAATAAGTGAACAAGCAAACAGTAATGAGGTTCAGTGAGAATGAACCATAAAAACCTTATCTGGAGATCTGAAACATAAATAGCTGGATACTTAACCCAACTAGAGAATTAAAGGAGAAAAATGAGCACTTAGATAATACATATTGTAATGAATTTGGGACTTGTCAGGGGACAGCAGCAGAGGGTGCTCCATAGTCACACATGTGTGGCTCTCAGGACAAAAGTACATGGTGGAGTTGGAAGCTTCCAAGTTGCTTTGCATCCTTCAACTTAATATCCACACTCCTAAGAGCAAACATTTGATTTTGAGGTATTAACTAGCTAGTGGTTAAGGATTTGCACTCAGGATCCCTATTGTGGGTTCCATTGTTGATTTTAATATGTTACACTACCTCTTATATAGGCATGAATAAATTACCAAAAGTAAGATAGGATCCTGGATAATATTATTCTATTTAAGTTATATGATGATGCCTTACATTAATGAGCATAGTTTCATGTGATTAAATACTGAATGGAGTATTTTTTATATTTGCCCCTCCCACCATTATGTATATGTACATTTTCACAATCCATTCATCTGTACATGGACATTTAGGCTGATATCATTCTCTATTGTTGGTAGATCACCTAGGAATAAGGCTAAGCAAGGTTCTTTGTAGTAGGATCTAGATCTCTGAAAGGTCTTAAGGGAGAATAATAGAAAAATGAAGATGGTATGATAAAAGAGAGGGGAATAATGAGAGGAATGGTTTCAATGTGAAGAGGAATAGGAGAAAAGAGCCAGGGGGAGTTGTTTTAAAAGCTTACTATATAACTAAAAGCATTTGAATGGAGGGACCCTACAGAGGAGAGAGATTATACTAATCCCAGAAACCATACATTAATGAACAAAAGTCCAGTGCCAGGTGTAGAGTTCTTGGTCCAGGGGTTATCAGACAGCCACCAAACAACACAGCCTATTGCACTGCTTTTGGCTGCCCATTAGAACTTGATACTAAATGCCTATTTCTGCAGAAGCAACATGATTTGGTGAAAGGAAATAGAGAAATCAAGCTAGAATTGACTATTGCCTTGGGAGCTCCTTCCATGATTGGTGGCTTTCATAGTATGAAACAGTGTCGTCTGAACATGATACAACCCATGTTCTCATGATCTCACTGAAGCTATGTTTATCTGCCCAAGACCTATATAAGATGGAACCCATCAACATGTCATGGAGGAAGAGCAAAGGACTAAGAAGGCCTATCCTTCCCTGAGAGATGATTGACATTTAATGGTAGCTGGGGGAAAGGGTCTCAGCTTCTTTACTGGGGTAGCCAAGGCTTCAGTAAATGACCTTCTACCCATTCCTTATTTAAATTCACTGGATCTCTCTCTCTCTCTCTCTTTCTCTGTGTCTCTCCCTGTCTCTATCTGTCTGTCTGTCTGTCTGTCTCTCTCTCTCTTTCTGTGTGTGTGTGTGTGTGTGTGTCTGTCTGTCTGTCTGTCTGTCTGTCTGTCTCTGTCTCTGTCTCTCTTTCAAACACACACACACACACACACACACACACACACACACACACACACACACTGAAAGTAGGAGAGGACTATAAAGGAAAAGGGTTTCCAGCAGGGAAGGAGTGAGAATGAGACAGAGTAAGAGAGGATGAGAAGGAATAAGGGTCATTAGGTATGGGTATATAACTGTTAAATACTAAAAACGAGGTGGGATACAGAGAAGTAATCAAAATTAAGTACACACGAACAGTCCATATGGAAACCCATCACTTCAAAAGCTAATTTTAAAGATATCAAACATGTGGCTGGGGAGCTGGTTCTACAGTCAAGAGCAGTTGCTGCTATTTCACAAGACCTGGGTTTAGTTCCCAGATCCTATAAGGTGGCAGTGAACAATGTTTGCAAAGCCAGTTCAAGGGATTCAACACTCACTTCGGTTTCACTGGGCAACTGCGATGCATGTGATACACATTTGTACATGCAGGAGAAGCACTGATGCAAATATAAAATAAAAGTAAATAAATGTTGAAAGAAAGAGAGAGAGAAAGAAAGAAAGAAAAACTGTCTCTCTCATAAAGGCAGAAATGGGCGCTCTGATGCCTCTAAGGCTGGGACTAGGTAGAACCAGTTTTAGGTATGTGGCCCGTGTATCTTTGTAACTAGCTAATTCTGCCTTGTAGCACCTTAGAGAAAGGTTAAACAAGGAGTGGCAATCTCCAATAAAACTTTGTTTATGAGCACTAGCAAAATGATTTGAGTGAAATCTGTCATATAGAAGTTGAGGCATCCCTTAGTCAATGATTGTTCCTGGGATGAAGTAGCAGGCAACTCAGGCCTCCTGCCAAAAAACACAAATGTGCTCGAAGCTGTTAAATGGATTAAAACTTTGTGCAATATAGTAATGCTCAGTTGCATAACAAAAAAGTGCATGTCTGCCAGAGATGCTCCCAGAAGCACAGTCAACAACAGAAAGGGTGAAAGGCAAGTCTACAAAGCCTTCTAAAGCAGGCAACGCAAAGAAATCACTCAACACAAAGAGGCAAGTCTCTGAAAAGTTGCCAAATAACCAGAAGCAAGAATGGGGAAAGGGGACCCTACGTCTATTCTGCACTTTTTAGACTACTCCAGGAGTTAGAAAGGAACAGAGTGAAAGGACCAGACAAACTCCATTTTGAAAAAGAAACTCCATTTTCTGTTAACCTAGCCAAGGGCTGAACTCAGATTCCAGAAAAACCACAAACTAGTCTAAACAGGAAAATATTTCTTAGCAACACAATCAGCTCACCTTGGGAAAGTCCAAATGTACTCTATGCTGGTCAAGCTGACCAGCAGGTGGTCTGGCACATAGCAACAACCAATTAGGAGAAGCCAGGCAGAAGTTCCTAACGCCCCCATGACTACTTCAACCAATATTTTCTATAGACCAACTTGCCCCTACACCTATTACCCAACCATGAAATGTCAAGGCTTGTAACTCCCTGTTTGCAGCTTTTCTGCCCAGTGTCATCCAATCATATACTGTAAAGCCCATTTCTTTGTCTAAAACCTTTAAAAAAAAAAAACCTCTCAATTGAGACTCCAGGCCACTCCCCTGCATCTCCTGTGACAGTGCATGGAAGGCGTGGCCCAGGTTCGAACCTGCAATAAAGACTTTCTTGCCATTACATTTGGACTCAGCTCTTGGGTGGTCTATTCGGATAGTCTCTCAAAATTTGCACATAACAGGGAGAGATAACCTTTAATTAGGCATTATCTATTTACTGTTACTGAAAGGATGTCCTTTCTATCAGATAGCAGGAGTGATAGTGCAAGGCTACATTCCAGGTGTGAGAAGGCAAGGGTATCATTACAGATGTCAAGAATAATTGCAGGCACAGTATAATTCATACGCTACAGCTAGTAACAAGCTCTCTGACCAGAAGTGACCTAATTGACCTTTTCAAAAAACCTTTTATGGACAAATTAGAGGACTCTACAGCATCTCAATGAGCAAAGTGTCATAAAATATTGGCGAATAATATGAGATTGGAAAAAAACAATTTGGGGAGGACATAAGTTGAAAACAATTAAAATTTGAATATCTGATAAAACTATATAAGTGATTTTGAGTTATAAAACAGTGTATGCTATATGTAAATACTAAGCTGCCCACTTCATGTCCCAAATGACGCACCTTGGCCTGGGATAGTGACCAATATTCCACTATATAGATCTGTTTTCATCAATAATTCAAAGTGTAAAAGTGCCTTATATTGACTTTTAACATAGTTTAAATTAAGTGGTAAATTGCTTAATCTTCTGTTTCATTGGACCAATTTTACAAAGCCCAAACTTTAACAAAGCAGACAGAAAACAAAATCACTAGACAACTAGCTAATGTGTTGCTTCTTTAATATTCAGGAAATCATCTTCTTTTTAGAGGCCCTGACTGAAAGAGAAGCAAGATGGTTTTGTTTTTCTAAATAATAAAGAAAAACAATGAAAATAGAAAGTATTACTACCTAGCAGGTTTTTAAGGGCCTTGTTTGAATACTAAAATGTTTACTATTTCTCTCACCTCATTTGCAAATGCCTGTGTGCATGGTTGCTCTACGTGATGCAGAGTAAAACTACTAAAATACTGGAGTTTGGAGATTTCTTAAATTCGACTTTGCTGTGAGTAAAGGAGGCTAAAGAAGTTCGCCCCATCAATAAGAAAGAACATGTCTGTCTTAATACAAATCAAAATTCTAATGCTCTAGAGCCAGGCAAGGTTGAGAGCAAGCACAAATCCCAGCGGAGCTGTTGCTGTGGGAAGACTATTTTCTTAATATCTGCATGTTCAGTGACTTAGCTCTCCCAGAGAGCTAATTGTCTCTTGGACCTTAGGAAATTAGACATTAATGTATCCAATATACCAGATCAAAAATTATATCTGAAAAACTGAAGCCTACTAAATCTATACATTTCAGACATAACCCAAACAGAGCTGTATTTGAGACTAATGCTATCTACACAAGACCTACATAATGAGAAAACCTGTTGGCATGCCAGTAAGAATAGGGGAAGTTTCACAAGGCCTCACACCTAGGTAAGGAGCTACAGACAGTCAATGGCTGCTGGCACAGAGACAGTCAGGCTCGATTGATGAACTTCCTGATAGATTGGTCAGTTCAAAGTGGCCAGCTATCAAATGATAGCGCAGATCATCCTTTAGTAGCAGTGCTAATACAGAAAACAGAAAGACATTTCTTCCGAGTTTCTATGTTTCACAGACGTAGTGTATCAACAAGTCAAGTTCCCTGCTTCTTACATATGCCCTCCTTGCATATGACACGATTACAAGTGAAATACATGTCTGTATACAATATACATTTATTAACTTGTAGATGGAATGTATACCGCTACGTAGAGTATTGCTTTTACATATATTTATATTTCAAGCCATATTCAAATTTAAAATTTCTCTCCTTTTTAAATGTAGACTATAAATGATCGAATTATAAATTTAATTTGCCAACTCTTCAAATCAGAATGTGTTACCATTTAAATGAGGAGACCATAGAGATACTTTAATATGTTTTAAATTAAATCCTCGGTTAGACAGTTAATTTCGCACAGTAACAAACTAAAGATGAGTCTGAGAATGGGAGGTGGTGGTCCTCCTAGTGTTCCAGGCAGCTGGGGAGCCTGACCGAACCTCCTGTAAAGAACTCCCCTGAGCACCATCCTCAGGCTTGCCCCGATGAGGTATTTTCACAGTAGCAATTCTCGACTCAGATTTCTCGAGCCCTCTTTGCTTGCATTTTTGCAAGTCCAGTGGCCATTCCGTGACACAGAAAACTATGTGGTTTGCTAAATATGTGAAAAGACAACTTACAAGCGAACGTGCTGGTAGATATCTTGTCTGATACACGAGGGAGATTTATCTGTTCAACGCTGTCTGTTGCGCAGCTGTGCCAGCCCTGAGTCAGAACTGCCTAGAACAGGAAATTATAGATTACCAGATAAATGGGTGAGCATGCCTCTCCACGTCTGCTTTTCACCAAGAGTTTAAAACTAGGACAAATAAGGGCTATGTTAAAAGATTGCCACATTGTACATGAAAGGTCTACAGTGACGAAAGCTTGTGTTTTACACTCTCAGTGTATCCAATATATCTGATCATAAAATTAGTGTGTGGTGACTGTATTTACTCAATTCGAAATGAGATAGCTACATCCAAAAGACTAACATGCAACTGGGTCACAGAATTCAGAAAGAAGTTCATACTGAAAGATTCTAGAAGTTGTCTGTGGAAAAGCTACAGAAATCCTTATTAAGCTCTCCTCAAAATAGACACCTGGAAGTGTGGATCACAAAGGAAGGAAATGGATGGAGAGTTAATGATGTATGAAATGTGTAATAGTGGGATGTCTCCAATTAGTTAGAATTAGTAAAATTAATTATGAAGTAATCATTAAAGCTGTTCCGGTTGATTGAGTTGTTTACTGCTAATTGTACACAACAGCAAGGCTACAGTCTTGGCTTAACTAATCTGTGGGTTATACTTCCAATTAAGCAAGTCAGGAACCTAAGATAAATGCAGAAGAACAAATTGTTGATTAGAATACTGCTTTTGACCCACGTGAATTTATTCTCTGTAGCCTCGACATCTGTATTAGCACACCTCCCTCACGTGCTTCCTTTGCCTACCATATCCACTGAATTCTTTTAATGCTTCCAGTCCAGAATGCAGTGACCACTGTCAGCTGTCCATCTCCTCAGCTGCACCCCAGGCTCACTGTGCACTCAGCTCTCCTTACCTTCAACACACTGCTTTCCTTGCTAGAAAATCAAGATAAGGCACTCCCTGCCATAATCCAGGGTTTTGTTTTTATCTAAATTACAGGCTTGAGACTCGAAAGCTTGTGAGGTCAATTAGGAGTATTCCTGTGTGAGTTTACACTGTTTTCTTTTAGAAAACACAGTCTTTATATCAGATTCTGACCCTTAGAGAAAAAACAAAGACAAAAAATAAAAATAAAAATAAATAAAACAAAACAAAAAAACCTCGAGGACAAAGACAAAGGAAGAGCTTGTCTAGGAGTCTAAGATTTTTATGACTGACCCCGCATCTCCTCATCACCTTCTTCCTGAATCCCTAACACTCTTTGGTTTCCTAGATGCACCAGTTCTCCTATCTTTCCAATGTTTGGGTACATAGCTCCTCTCCCTTTACAATGTGCTGGCCTCTACAGCTTCATGCCTCACCCAGCTGCAGTGCCCCTTCCAAAACTCAACTTACAAGTCACTTTTTCTAGGAAGACTGCTCCACCCTGCCCCCAACCGCAATAGCATGCAAGGGAGAACATTTTTCTAGTTTGTTATGGAACCCGGGCATGTCTGTCCATAGTGAATGGGTAGATACTAGAAGTTTGATGAAAAAAAAAAAAAAAAAAACAATATTAGCTGAGCAAGGAGAAACAAAAGCAGAGAATGGAAGTTTCACTGCCGTGTTTCAATTGGTAGAGATCATCCCCGGGGCAATAATTAATTAATAGCAGGCATTTGGCACATTGCTAGGACTGATTGCTGAAGAGCTAGGGTTGATGGATAGAGGGATGGTGTTTAAAGTATGCTCCAAGGCCTGACATGAGCAGAGCTAAGTCTTGTCTCCTCACACAAAGGGTACTTGAAATGAGGAACTGATCTGCCAGGCCAGAATTGCACACTACCTAAAGAGTTCTGCGGAACTTGAGCCCTAGAAAAATGTAACCATCGAAACTAACCCTAAATATAACTCCTTTTATTTTAGTTCTACCTGGCTAAATATAACCAGTTACTCATAAGGCAAAAATCAAGAATTAATATGAGAAATGTCTATTAGTTAGTTTATGGGGAAATAACTGGTTTTACTATTCTAAGCTGTACGTAAATCCACTCCATAGTTATTCTTAGCCAATCATGTGTTGTTTTCAATACTCTATAATTTAAAAAAAAAAAAAAAAAAAAAAAAAAAAAAAAAAAAAAAAAAAAAAAAGAACAGAGCTGATACAATTCTTGGTCACTGAGAAGCAAAAACCTTTAGTGTTTATTTCTTTAACAAGATTAATTCCTGCCACAAATCACATTTGTACCCTCGAAGACCTGGTAAAGGGATTTAAAAAGCAATAAAGTTAAATGTATAATGACCTAAACAGCAAAGAGCATGCGCAGGAAGGCTGGCTTGGGAGGGCTATAAGTACAGTGCAGTGCGTTTCAACTGGGCTAGAGAGAGAGAGAGAGGGCCAACGCAAAGTGCAAGTAAGAGTATGCATCTGGAGGAGGATGCTCATAAGTACAGCCACTCCTGTAATAAGGCTGGGGCTCATCGCTAGTGCTTACAGGGAACTGTGCAGCCCATCAGCACCATGTACAGGAGCCAATCCCCCAGCTTGCGTCCTCATGCTGTCTGAATAGCTAGCAAAGCACCAGCTGTGGAGTCCGGGCACAGAGAGCTCAGTGAGCTCTGCAAAAAGTACCAGAGATGCTACAAGCTTGCTCAAAGGCAGGTAATGCTTCAGAATCTGAGGCCCAGTGCAAACCAAGGCGTGGCTATCAGCTTAGTGTCTTATGTTTACCTGTGTTATTCCAGCAGATTTGATACGATGACAGAGGAAAGACCATGAGACTATCAGTCGGTGAAAGAACTACAGGGAAAGGATTGGGGACAAAGAAAAGTGTGACCACAAGGCAAAACACTGTTAAGAGTCTGTCAAGAAATCCGAGATTGGGGCCTGGAGATGGCTCAGCAGTTGAGAACACTTACTGCTCCTGCACAGCACCTGGCTTAGATTCTCACCCCTTGTGTGATGTAATGGACTGTTTGTAACTCCAATTCTAGGGGATTCAATGCCCTTTTCTGACTCCATGGACCCCTGCATGCATATGGAATACACATATGCACTCAGGCACATATGTATTTTTAAAAAATAACAAATTTGAATTTGGCTTAGACATGGCTTTCAAAGCTCCGTCTAAAACAGGGAGAAGCATCATTTGAGATTGTTTTAAATACACTAAATTATTTAGAATTCTTTATTTGGTAGGAAAAGTGCATTTGCATGTAAAGGGGCCCAAAGCAATCTGTGGAAAGCATAGCATCAGAGCTCAACTGTTTGCATACCCTCCTGCCTGGTACCTTAGGGTTTCTTAATTTGTGGTTTGAAATTCTTCAGGTAGGTTTGTTTGATTCACTCCCACTTCAGTGCACAATACTTTGATTTGGATTTACTGTTTTCGAGTCTATCAGTGGCCTTCCAGCAAGACTGAACCTGAGACTCCCATGGTGGAGCTTGTTAAGGAGAACATAAGCGCAGGAGGAGGCTGACCCAGCAGACCTGTGGGCATTTTTAACAAGCGCCTCCTGGTTCTGTGGGAGGCAGTCTTACATAATGCCCAAATTAGAAATATAAATAATAAGCCCATATCAATTTGTCATCTTTTTTTAAACTCAAGTTTTCCCCACCTACACAGGTCTCACTAACAATCACAGTGTGCCTCAGGGACCTCATCAGCCCTATTTTTGTTTCCTAGCCACGTTTATAATAAAATATAGGAAGAGTCCCCATCATGCCAGACTGCATCCTGTCTCTCAGCTTTTTGACGAAATGTTGCAGGGCTCCATGGAATATTTTCCACACCAGGAAAGACTTGTAGGCCTCCTGAACTAGGGACTTAGTCGATATGTTATCCTCCATCTATCAATTTTGCTCCTTCCTAAGTATTTTAAATTAGCACAACAATTTCTGGTTTGGGCTCACATCATGAGAGCAGGGTGATTGCCCAGTAGTTAGATGATTAACACCCGTCTCTGAGGGCAGGCTTCTGTGAAAAGGTTGTCTGGGCTCAGTGTGAGATGTCTGTAAAAAGGGATCCTGCCCTTGCCCACAGACACATTGGAGTCTATAGTGTGCACATTCAGAGGCCCTATGGTTCCTGGGCTCTGATCTCGTGGCATCTTTGTCTATAATAGATCTTGACCTTTGTGATATGTGACAAGAGGGTGCCTCAAAGTCAAGTCTGGTGCTTAGGTGAAAATTTTTATCAGATAGTGTTCCCATTTAGAAAACAGTTGTTACAGGAAATATACTTGGCCACATAATTATCATTGGTAAAGAGTGACAAGAAACCAGGCACATAGCAACATAGGAGGGACTTGGTAATATAAGATGATCAGTAGAAAAGAAATTCTTCTGAAAGGTTGTAAAATAAACAAAATACCAGACATAGTGGTCATCGACAAGCATGTGAGTAGGTAAAGATCAAGCAGAGCCTATGTAAATTCAGGTTCACAAGTCTAGAAGGCAATGCAGACATACTACTGTTGTATACTGCCCAGATTTCCTAAAGCTCGGTGTGGCACATTTGAATCTACTCACTGTGTACTCAGAGTCCATCTCTATGTTTATTTCAAAGGAAACATGTTAAGACTTGAGACTGAAACCTCAAGAAGAGGGAGAGATTAATCCACGAACAAAGTGGAAAAGTCTGCCAGAGTTGGAGAAACCATAGAAACATGACATGTACTGTTATATATGTACTGTTAGATATATATAATATGACAGTGATCCCACATGCAATGACAACGGTAGTAGCGTGGTAATGGCAAAGAAGACAGAACTT
Source organism: Acomys percivali (assembly GCA_907169655.1). Taxonomy (NCBI): domain Eukaryota; kingdom Metazoa; phylum Chordata; class Mammalia; order Rodentia; family Muridae; genus Acomys; species Acomys percivali. The sequence continues at coordinate 124,492,968 of OU015745.1, forward strand.
ACAAACTGTGGCAAAGAGTATACGTACATATGAGTTGACAAGAATCAGAAACGGGGGGATACATGGAGCAGGAAAGAGCTGTAACAACAGTCTAAAAAAAAATAAGGTCTGAATGAAAATAAATGACCCAGTTCAATGAAGAGGGATTTGCAAGATGCTTGAAGTGAGGGTGCAGCAATTTTTTAAATTTTTTTAAAATTTTTTTATTAATTTATTCTTGTTACATCTCAATGGTTATCCCATCCCTTGTATCCTCCCATTCTTCCTTCCCTCCCATTTTCCCCTTATTCCCCTCCCCCATGACTGTTCCTGAGGGGGATTACCTCCCTCTGTATATGCTCATAGGGTATCAAGTCTCTTCTCGTGACCTGCTATCCTTCCTCTGAGTGCCACCAGGTCTCCCCCTCCAGGGGACATGGTCAAATGTGAGGCACCAGAGTATGTGAGAAAGTCACATCCCACTCTCCACTCAAGTGTGGAGACTGTTCTGACCATTGGCTAGATCTGGGTAGGGGTTTAAAGTGTACGGCCTGAATCCCTCTCAGGAACAGTCATAGGGGAAGGGAATAAGGGGAAAATGGGAGGGAGGGAAGAATGGGAGGATACAAGGGATGGGATAACCATTGAGATGTAACAAGAATAAATTAATAAAATTTAAAAATAAAAATAAATAAATAAATAAAATAAATAAATAAAATAAATAAATAAATAAAGTGTACGGCCTGTATTGTCCTTGGCTGGTGCCTTAGTTTGAGAGGGACCCCTGGGCCCAAATCTGCCTATCATAGTGTTCTATGTCTTACAGGAAGAAAATAACACAGCCTGCAGGACCTGCTAGGAGTGCAAGCATCTCAGATGTGAAGAGATGCAAGTAGACTACAAGGTACCTGATGAACACAGTGAGACTTAGGACGGTTTCTTCAGATATAAATTGAAACGAAGAGTTCTTTTAAAGGTAGTTAAAGAACGTGGCACAATGAAAGGAGGATCGCAGAAAGCTCATTGTGATTGGAGGTGGAGAAAACAAAGACAAACAAGTGGAGGTCTGCTGACTTTCTGAATTCCTTAAATGTAAAGCATCTATGGAGGAGGAACTTAGGTCAGAAACTTGAGCCAAATCTGCAATTTTCCATCAGATGCCTAGGAGGTGCTGGCAGGCAAAAGGGGGAGATTGCCCCACTTCCCCACCCCCTGGACCATGTCACTTGAATTAAAAAAAAAAGAAAAAAATCTCTTCCGTGGAAACAAACATAGTGTTCCATTTCTGCCAAGGTCATTCTGCATATGCAGATGGCTTAGGTGGCTCAGTGTTGTTAACTCCTTTGGCAGAGAAACACAGATTTCCATCACACCCTTCCCTGTGCACTGATATCTGGCCCCCAGCCTTGCTTGAGCCTGTCAACTTTAGAAAAACCAAGTTGTGTCTTGAGCCTATGATCACGGTTTCTCGAATCCAAATGTCTTCCCTAACAAATATTAGTCATAACTTATAAATGAAGCCAATTTAGCGCTAACCTGCAAGAAACTAAACTCTTCCGCTCTGTCTCAAGTGCCAAAGTTAGGTGTTCAGGCAGAGTCGGTTAACACAGCTCCTGTTGGCTGCAGTTCGTTCCAGTGTTTCTAATTTCTCTGAAGACCCATTGAGCAACCTGGCCTGAGTCTGAATTTGTGCAAAAAAGCCTTGAACCAGGTGAGTTGCACATTGTTTCCAGCTCATTAGAGATGTTTTGGACAACTTCTCTAATGAGGTTTGACATTTGACTACCACCACATATGTGTCCCCCACCAAGCCACCCCCCCCCCCCCCCCCCCAACCCCCCCCCCCCCCCCCCCTTTCCTGCTTTTCCTGCTCTTCTGCATCTTAGTGAGTAAAATGCCAGGTCTCATACCTTATATCAATCACTGTGCTCTAGTTTGATTAATCTTTCCCAGCAGCCCTCCTTCCTGAATCTTCTGATTAGGTCTGATCTTCTCCCTTCCCACCTAATAAAATAAATGTTCTTTCAGTAACGATTCTTTATTTAATGTAATAAGTAACACACTCCATACATTCAAGTTGACCAGTGCATGCCTTCCTCTGTAGACCCTCTGACTTCAATTAAAATGTACCAAACCCAACTAAGGAAGGGTTTACAAACATCCACGTTTTAAAATCCGTGTAAGATTTCTCTGTCACTTTGACAAAGTTGCAGGATTGGGGGAGGGGGTGGATCCAATATGTTTCACCAAAATGTACATCTTCGTTTTATCCTAAGTGGCATATGGCACTTACCAACAGATTGAGTGTATGTGATTTAAATCAAATTATCAGCAGGTAACTGTGAAACTTGTAGGGGTCATTCTCAAGGAGGAGTTTTGCTAATGGGCCTTTCAGATCCAAACTATCAAAATGATGTTTGGATCAGAAATGTTACTTGATTCTACACTTTCCTATTTTAAATGATAGGAATTCTTTATCTCATTAGCAATCCAGTTAATGAATTGTTGAAGAGTAACTCAATAAATTAATCGGCTGTCCTGTTTAAAATGTCCAACAACTAACTGTCTAGCCCTTTCACCAATTTGTCTGAATCAACTGGAAGTTTAGTCCTGGCTTGTAGATATGATTTTTAGTGAATTTTCTAATTAATTTTCTGATGGCGATGAATTAACTAACTGAAACCAGCTCAAATAAGACATGTCCTTTATTAAGCTAAAATAGCCTGTGAATCTAAATAGGATGAAGCGATAATGTAGTGCCAAGTAGAGCTTCCATCAATAAGGTAAGGAAAAAAAAAACTATCCAGAGAGATTTAATCTGACTTCTTTGAGGCAGACAGGCATGGGAGGTCAGCGCCCACGTCAGACCTGGCATGACCAAGAAAAGCAGAGTTCTGGTCATATTCATAGGAGAGTGATGTGTCAGGAGACATGGAGAAACTGGCATCAACAGTGCCGAGCAGAGTTGATGATGCTAGCGAGGACCAGGATGCACACAGGCAGACCTGCTCATCTACATCAGCCACATCCAATGCTGAAAGCCTTTAACAGTTTGCAATATTGTATTTAGGAGGAAAGTTGGTATTATAAAATGATATTAATTTGATACCAAGTAAGACAAAACAACAGTAAATGCATACAGCTCGTTGGCAATTATAGACCCACACTTTGCATTTACCCTTCTGTAGAGCTGAATGCTAAGTGGTTCTGTGGTTATACTACATAAAAACACTTCCAGTTCTAGAATTCTGACTCTAAAGAAACATCTCTGGAATTCTAAAACTAATTGTTGAAGCTGATTTAAAAGATGAGAATCAGGCATATGCCCTTATATAATATTCGCAGCCAAGAACTATGGATCTTTGTTTACAAGATTTGCTTTTCTGCATTTCTACCGTGTGTGTGTGTGTGTGTGTGTGTGTGTGTGTGTGTGTGTGTGTGTGTGCACTACATGACTCTCCATAACAGTATACATAGAAACAAAATAGAAATAAGACATTGGTAAGAATGGATGAAAGACTGTGGTGGGAGAGGTCTTGGGCCTCTAGTGGACTAATGCGGCTCTGGGTCACAGCCAGAGAACCCTATCTCAGCAGCAGGTGCTATCTAAGTGGGCATATGTAACTGGTCAAACTGTTGAGAATAAGTGACATCTGGGTGCTCAGACCTAAATGTGACATCTATGTCTCCTACCTTTAAGAGCCAACATAGACCAAAGATGAGAGAGACCATGGGAACTGAAAGTTGGAGTGTAGTACAGTGGGGCACCCTCCTTTGGATATGACGTAGCTGATACAATGATTGATACACTGCAACTGTGACTACTTGCCTGAGACCTGACAAAGAAAGCAGGAAGGAAGAAAAGGGGGAAAGAGCATGTCAGGAAGCTTCATAATTGTAGGAAGGGGGTTCAGGTGAATGCACATATTTAAAAGGCATTATATACATGTCTAATATTGTAAGGCTTTGAAAAACAATTCAGAAATTTAAAATACATTGGATTGTGACCCTAATATTTTACTTTTCAACCAATATTTTGTTCCATTGAAGAGCTTCTGCGTTTGGGAGTCTGGGAGGGATAGCTCTACAGGTTTCAGAGAGAAAGCCATAGGCATCAGTTGCTCAGGTAAGACAATTCTTTGGTTCCATTTCCTCCCAAGAGCCTTCTCTATAATTGGTTGACCATGTCTACTACAGTACTTGTGTCAAGATGAGCAGATATGGTCAGAGACATCCTTCAATGGGAACCCACTCGTTGCTGCCAAGGAGCAGATGGTAGGAATCCTGTGGATGCTACTGAAATTTTGTTAGTGGCAGTTGGGGTGACTTTTTAGAGCTAAAGACTGCAGGATGCTCCTTTCTATGTTGTAGCTCATCTTAAAAAAAAAAAAAAAAAAAAAAAAAAAACCAGAAAGCTCTCTTTCTATAAAAAAAAAAACCAAACAAACATATATTTTCATTAAATACCTGAGAAGTTCATGCATGCACCCAATGGATTTTAGCCGTATTCACTTCGCACTCCTCTAATTCCTCCTATGTTCACCCCCAAACCTTCAGCCCTTCCCAACTTCATGTTCTTCAGAAAAGTATAACCCACCAAAGTCCAATTTGTGCTGCCCAGGTACTCGCTGGTGAATGCTCCCCTGAGCTTTTAAAATTCCTAGATAAATGTTCTCTCTAGCATGTTCCACATGCTGCCTCAGAGGCATGTTGATTAAAGCAGTCTTATTAGGCTAATTGGTTTTTTTTTTAAATAAGAATATAGTTCAGTATAAGAAACCGAGAGTGAAGTCAATAGGAAGAAAAATAGTTTATATAGCAAACATTTGGCAGCTCAATGTGTTCTCCCGAATTTATTCATTCATTATATAACACTCACAAAAGCGCATGATGAGGACTACAGAGTAGAAAGAAGGAAAATCAATTCTTGTTAGTGAAAATGCAAATTTCTCTGAGAATTTTTTTTTTCTTTTTAAGATTAGAAGAGGTGAATGGGCGGAAGGATAAGACATTTTCTGGTTAGGAACCAAGAAGTACTGAACATGGAGGATTTATTTAACTAGAAAAGTCACATTATTGAGATTAGACATCTCTTTCTCAAGGTGCTCCTGAGAGATAATGCTCTCATACCTATAACTCAGTGGAGCCATTGGTTTGTCTGGTAACATAAAAATGAATCTGGGGACTCAAGTTAACACCTTCATTTCTATACAGCCCAGGATTTTAAGTGTAATCCTACAATATTGCTGTCAGGTCTAGTATATTCTTCTATAGTTTGACTATATTTTCTTAAAACATGGTAAATTTTAAGAGAACCTAAAAATAAAAGGCACTAAATATTTCCATGCAGGATTAACTTGGAATACCAGTCTCATTAATGCACCTAGAGAGCCAAAAGGAAATTAGAGTCTAACTTGAAAGGAGCAAAAGAAATAATTCTTCATTTGTTTACTAAGGATGGCATTAATCTCCCTCTTTTACTTAAAAAAAAAAAAAAAAAAAAAGATTTAAAGCCAATTGTTTTGATATGTACATGCCTATAATACCAGAATTCAATAGGCTGGTGTGTGAGGGTCTATGAGTTCAAGGCCAGCCTAGCTCTCATTTCAAGAGCATGCTTCAAAAAGTTATTTTTAATTAAAGAAGCAAGTTATTACAAATAAATTTTGATAGTGATGAATATGCTCACCCAAGAGAAAATGATGATAAAGAAAAGCTGATGTCACATAAATATCTGATGGTCACACTTAGGCCATATTTGAACCGATCAGAAGTTCATTTGCAGAGCATACAGCCTTCCCCTGAACTTGTCATGTCTCCTCTCACAATTCAGCCTCTCTTGGAAGCTGTCTTTTATATTTTCATTATGTAATTGCTATACCCAAATTAACCTGATTAATTTAACTTATCTTGGGCAAAGGCAAGAGCTGTGATCTCTTTTTGTCCTTGACCGTAGGCCGTAAGTTCTCATGATGTCCCTGTATGGGGCACATTCTAGGAATTCTAGCACACTTTTCATGATTTTGAAAAATGGAACATATTTGAGTCATATCTCCGTGTATGTGTGTGTGTGTGTGTGTATACTCTTGTGTGTGCAGATGCATGTGTATGCATTCATGCAGACCAGAGAATAACATTAACTATCTTCCTCAATTGCTCTCCATCTTACTTTTTGAGACAGGGAACTTAAGGACTTGGCTATTGTGGCTTTTCAATAGCTGTAGAGTCTACTGCTCCCTTTCTAATCCCTGAGTCATCACTGGGTATCACTGTGAGTGATGTACTCTTTACATTGGTGCTGGAGACACAAACACAGGTCCTCAGGCTTGCAAACCAAGCACTTACTGAGTCATCTCTCCAGCCCCCTGCTGTCTTCCCTTCTTGACTATCAGTTCTTATTCCACTTCTTCCAAAATACTTCTCTGTATTTCTCCAGCCACTGTGGTTGCCTCTCCAGAGTCCCAGGCCTACAGAAGCAGTAGCTGTGAAAATTCTACCATGCCCTTTTGTATATATCACATGGTTTTACAGGCTGTTACATGTGTTTTACATCTCAGCTTCACCGTTAGACTGATGATTATCACAGATAAAAGTTTTGAGTGCCTATTATGTCAAAGAGCACTTAAAATTTTTGCATGAAACCTATAAAGAAGTTACTACTCTCATTATACAAACCAACTAATGAGGACTAAGCATTAAATTGCCTTTCTGAGACTGTATAAATACCGTATACCAGATCTAAATTGGGGGCTCTGATAACTTCTGCTGTCATTGCATTGACTGCATACCCAATGAGAGAAAGAAGTCATTGAATCTCTGAAAGGTGAAGAAGTGAGGTGTGTCAGAGCATTCAAACACACCAAAGTCTCTACAGGGCTCTGCCATGTGGAGGAAGGATGGGTTTTTGGAATCTCTTATTCATACTTGTTTTAGCACAAAGATCAGATTATCAGTAAGTATGCCAATTGGTCAACTTTGGCATCTATGGTAGCCTGGCCAGGAGGAATGGGCGGAGCTTATGGGTTATAGACACAGAAACATATGGAGCAATGAAAAAGTAAGAGAAAGAAAGATTAACTGAAGAGAAGTCAGATATATCTACTGCAAATGATCAAGCCTCTTGCAAGATTTTCTTCTCATGCATTTTGAATTTTGATCAAACTCATTTTATTTGTAACTGTTGCAATGTTATTTTCTTATAAAATTTGTAAAACAAAATTTAATTGTATTCTTCACGCAGCCCCTATTCTTTTCTCTCCTCCATTTGTTTGTTTGTAACTTATTCCTGCAAAGGTTTTGCATTTTATCCTTTCCAGTCACTTGTAATCTGTTCCTACAAGATGCTCTTTCTAGGTTTCTCTCATTCACTTGCAAATTGATAATCCTCCTGAAGCATGGCTCTCCTCCTTATTGTTTTTGAGACTAGGGTATATAGCTAAACTTGAGGCTCACTAAATACCTAGACTGGCTAACCAATGAACTCCAAGAATCTGCATATTGCTGGCCCTTCTCTCACTTTGCTCTCTTCCCATTGCTAAGGATACAGACACACAATACTATGCTCAGATTAGTGCTGGGGATGCACATTAAAGTTCTTCTGCTTATGGAGTAGGTACTTTACCTACTTAGCCATTTTCCCAGGCCTTTTCTATAATTCCTTAACTCCAAATTCTTTGAAAATGTCATGAATGCAATGTTTCGTGTCCATGGCCACCAAGTACTTGTCACAGTCCCTGAAATTGGGATCTGAATGATGACTCTGGTCAAGTAAAATGGTTGCCTCAAGTGCTACTTTGGAAGGATCCTATTGCAAGCTCAGGATGAGTGAGAAGAAAGACTGTCACATGCAATGTATGGAAAACAGCTGTAATGTGGGTTCCTAGAACTATTTGTCTCTTCTTACATTTTTGACACATCTTGATTAAATGATTTTCTCTGGGAAAATAAAAGAGATCTTAGTAAATATCTCTTGGAATCTTCTTTCCTTTTAGCAATAAAACCCCCTCTCCAGATCCTAGCAACTGTAAGTGGAAGCTGAAATCATTTGCATTAACACTCCTTGCAATTTGTTGAAAAATTTCTTGCTCCAAAAGACCAGTTATAAACCACTAAGTTACTTTATTGTTTACATTGGGACAGTTTTTGTAAACCAACTTGTCTGAGCATATATCTTGCATTTCTATCAGAACAACAGATAGTTCACGTGGTTTAAAACTCATTTCTCAAGATTCAGTTTACTTACCAAGACTTTTGTCAAGGCCCCACCATCCTGATTTCAGAAAAACAAAATAATCACATAATAAACAGTGTTGGATCTGTTTCTTAACAATTAAACTTTATTATACAACCCAACTAGCTTACACATGAAGAAAAAAAGGTTAAAGGGACAAAAGAGTGAACCTTCTGGTATCCGTTCCATGGGACAGGTCCTTAGGTGTCTCTCTGGCCTGCGTGCTGGTCCAGCCTGTTCGTTGCTCCACACGGGCTCAAGCCCAGTCTGAACCTGTTGTTCTCTCCTCCCCACCTGCTTGAGTCACGTGGAAAGGGCGGTCTTCTTCTCCTGTAGCGGGTCAATTAGAAAAACAATAGTCCAGGTGTGGTTCCCAAGTCAGCTTCCTGAATTCCAAGCCCAAGATAGCTCCACTCAGTCTGTCACAAGGTATTCATCGGGTGCCCCAAGGGTAAAGCCTGCCAAGACTGCTTCCACCTGTGACAAAGCTTAATCTTTCCCACAAAACAGGTCAATACAGTCTCTGCTTTAAACTGCATGCCTTATGATATACCTAAGCATATGACAGCATGTTCTTTCTCCATACTTGCTTCCTGAGACACTATGAAAACTCAATAAGATAATGTCCTTCCTTAGTCTATTATGTAAATAAAGCTATCATTCTTTCACAGCACAGTTCATAATTTCCTTTGAACATCTGACACATTGGCCTCAAAGAATAACACATTTGAACAAATTTATGAGACTCAGAAATCTGAAAAAAAAAAAAAAGTCGTGTCTTTCTGGATCTTAAGCAGTTCCACCCGAGATATTTTAGAACACACGAATCAATATCTAGTGCTTTATACAATAACATGACATTATAAACTTTGCATCACATAAATGAGAATAGATAATTAGCTTGAGACATTGTCTGGGGGTCAAGCACACGGGGTTAGTTGGTTCGTTGGTTATACAATAGAATTATGTAGATGCTTTCAGGTAATGATGAACACAGTGGTAGAGAGCCTTGTTTAAAACACTGAAAAGGGTCTATCTGGTTCAAGATCTGTGGCAGGGCTCAAAAAACTGTGTTTCAAATGATCTGTGGGGCATTGAGTGTAAGGCAGGAGGATCTTCGGCCACACTCTTGAAGCCTGCAAGAATATATACATTACTTCCATTACTAGCCAATTTTCACATTGTATTTTAACATATAACTCAACTTGCTTTTCACAGCATTTTTATTCATTTGAATAGTTTCTAATTTTTAAAAAATAGAAAGAGAAAAGGATGGTATGAGAGATGGACAGAAAACAGCAATGGAGGGAGAAAAATTGTGCCTTACTTTTCATTGTATTTTTTGTATTTTATGAATAATGATTTATTTTCATGACTTACTTGTCTTCTTGTTTCATTTTTGAAATTTTGTTCTAGGTTTAGAAGGCACTTCCTTAACACCATAACATTTCTAACAATATTAATTTATTGATAATACATAAAACATAAATTACAGTCATTATGCATGCTGCATAATGATCCTTGAAGAAAATGTAGTAGATTTGTCAAATATTAATTCGGTTTTATGAGAGACTTTCTACCAACTGCTCATTATATGGATGTATTCAGAAATAGCTTTCCGTTTCCTGTAGCAAAACTTTGCGTTTTCATAAGAAATGATGATGAATAGATAACCCCTGCCTCCCCCGGCCAAGGCGTACAGTGAACTTGAAAAAGAATGAAGAGCAGAGATGAAGTGGAAAGGCATTTCATGCTATTGAACAACAAACTTTCCTTTTTGACAGTTTGCCTCAGGCCATCACTGTGAGCCCTACTCTAACCCAGCCCTTAAAGGCTGTTGCTCTTCTTCTGGACAAATGATAAGGAACAGTGAAATAGCTCTAGGAATATTATGATCAACACACGCGCGCACACTCGCAAGCATACACACGCATGCACGCATCAGCAAAAGCCTGTGCTTTATGCTATTCAAAAGCAAAAAAAAAAAAAAAAAATATTTACACATCAAAGATAGTACCTTTCTTTCAAAGTAGCCCATTTCCCAAAATTCCTTTTCCATCCCTTTGGATGAGATTTGTATTGTCAAGTTTATTGGACAGCAGCTTTCCCAGGCGCATGTCCTGTTTTATTCATTCAGCAGGAATTGTACCAATCAAATTTTCAATATGCTTTTTGCATTATAGCTGGATTTGGTGATTGGTATTAAAATATATATACTTTCTAGCTTTTATAATACATAAGCTAGATAAATTGTTAATGCTTTAGAGCTCCCTAGGCCACATGAATGATAGAGATTTCTGTGTTATCCCTGACAAAGTTTAGGACCCAGGAGAGCAGTTTTAATCCTTTTTTTTCTACTCTGCCTGTCTAACAAGAGCTAGGACTCCTATAGAGCAGGAAGAGAACCAGGGGCTTAATTTTCCAAAGCCAAGAAATGGTATTTGGTCACATATTTTTAATCTATTTAAAATATTACGTTACTAAATAAACTGACCCAGTCAAAGCTTTTGTTGTCCTTAGGTGACAAATAAAAGGTTTTTCAGGACTGAATTCAGGCCAGATGGAATTTCCATTTGTTTCTCTTGTTGCTGTCCAAAATGCCAACATTCAGTAAAATTTTAATCTTTCATTAAAAATAAATCACCACTTTGTATTGCAAGAAGGGACAGTGATAAATATAACTCTTTTAATTGTCCCTTAAGCACTGCCACCCACATCTTCACATCAGCCTCGGACCTTGGATTGTGCTCAAAATTTGTTGCTAATAACAATCAGGGTGTGTCTATTAAAAGTGAAAAATGTGAGTGTGTTTAGGTTGTCTGAAAGTGATCCAAACAAAATCAGCTCAACACATCACAGAGCAGAAAAAATTGCTTTGGAGATGAGATTTTTCTGGACCATTTCCACTTTGTTGTTCTGCTTTTGCCAATGCATCCTCATTGTCTTTAATTTTTCATGGCTTGTAGATTTCCACCTTTGGCTATAAGTCTTTCAAACATCCAGATAACAAGGCAATCTGTGCAGGTAGACCCCTCCTTCCTGAGGAGTGAAGGCTTCCATGGGAACACAAGGATGCCTCTTATAACTTGTTGGTAGTGCTAATAGAAATAAATTATTCTGGACTGGCTAGATTACTGAGCTGGTAATGGCACTTTGGAACACAGATCTGACAACTGAGTTTGACCCATTGAATCTATGTCAAGGTATAAGAAGAGAAAAAATTCCACAGCTGCCATCTCATCCTCATGTGTGCTGTGACACATTCTATATGTATTGTCCTGGCTAGTTTTATGTCAACTTGACACAAGCTAGAGTCATCTGACAGGAACCTAAACTGAGAAAATGTCTCCATAAGATTCAGGTGTAGGGTATATTTCTTAATTCCTGATTGATGTGGGAGGGCCCAGCCATTTGTGGGTGGTGCTATCTCTAAGACCGTGGTCCTAGGTTCTATAAGAAAGCAGGCTGAGCAAGCTAGGATGAGTAAGGCAGTAAACAGCACTCCTCCATGGCCTCTGCATCAATTCTTGCCTCCAGGCTCCTGCTCTGCTTGACTTCCTATCCTGCCTTCTCAGTGATGGACTGTCACCTTAAAGTGTAAGCTAAAATATACCCTTTCTTCTCCAAGTTGATTTGATCACAGTGTTTCATCTCAACAATAACAACTAGAACATACATACACACACACACACACACACACACACACACACACACAAATTGTTATTTTAAAAGCAAAACATATCACACAAAGGTTCAGTTTCTCTTTTCAAAATAGTTAAGTGCCCTGCCCCCCCCCCATTGTGTAATGGAAATGTAAAGGCAAAATTTCCACATCCCTTTCCACCCTAAATTTTCTTCCCTGTGCCTCACTCCTACAGAAGAGAGTTAAGAGTGAGACTACTCTCTTTGTTTTTCTGGTCACTTTATCATTCATTTCTTAGTCCATTGTTTTATAGCAGGATCGGCAGGTCAACATTACCTAAAATGTACAAGTGGTTTGGGGTACTGTCATAAGCCTGCTTAGTCTGATCTGCATATCAATAGAATGTCCAGAAATTGGTTAGGGTGACACCCGGAGGAACTTGGAGTTGGATCTCCGTAAGAGCCTCTAGCTTGGTGGTCTCTGATTAAAGCATACTCCTGCAAGGGACTCCTCACACCTTCGCTCACCCTTCTGTAATTTGTTGTGTGACAACAGCTCTCTGCTTCAGCTTATGTTGTGCTTCAAGACGCAGGGATGGGCTGGAGAGATGGCTCAGAGGTTAAGAACACTGCTTGTTCTTCCAAAGGTCCTGAGTTCAATTCCCAGCAACCACATGGTGGCTCACAATCATCTATGAGATCTGGTGCCTTCTTCTGGTGTGCAGGTGTACATGCAGCCAAAACACTGTATACTTAACAAATATATAAATCTTTAAAAAAAAAAAAAGAAGCAGGAATATCCATCCCATACTGATGGAAGCAACTCCTCACCTTGAGTGAGCAGGTGTGCAGTTATGAGAATTTAGGACACACTTCAGGTTTTGCATGTGTGTGGATGTGTATGGAGGCCAGAGACCAAGTTCAGTTCACTATCCACTTATGTTTGAGAGACAGGGTCTTTCTCTAATATGACGCTTGCCCATTACACTAGTCTGGATCTTTCAGGGTTCAGACAGGCACCAGTCTCCACCTTTAAGAAGCTATAATTTACAAATGTGGACCACTAGGCCTGGGTTTTGTTTTTTGTATGTTTATTTTGTTTTTATTTGTTTGTTTGTTAACACAAATTCTGAGGAACAAACTCAGGTTCTCATACTTGCAAGCAAGTGCTTTACCAACTGAGTCCTTTCCCCATCCCTTGCAGAGGCTTTTAAAGCAGTTTCATAAATCATACTATATAATTGACCCTGTCTACATAGAAGGGATGTCTTATTTACATCAGCTTTCCATGTATAGGAAACCAATCAATCATAACTGATAGTCAACTCTCTTGCATTGTGGCCCAAACTTCACAACTCTTTACAAAGCAATCTCCCTTTCATAGATTAAATAACTCTTAGTCAGGAGTTCTCTATACAGCATCACTTTTCAACTCTTCAATAAAATCATATTCTGTGCTCTCGGACCAAATATAACTTAAGTTCTAGTACTATCATCGGCTCCTTTTACATGAAGACCATAAAAAATCATTATCCATTAGAACTTTGAAAACAATTCTATCAAGAAGAATTTTTCTTCCCTTTGCTCAAGCTGAACAAATATAGACATTGCTAGGGAAAATGATTCTGAGTAATAGAGAGACCAACACAATAAGGTTCTGCCATGGACTCAACTCTAAACACAACAAAGAACGGTCGGAATGGAAAGCCAAGAGATAGGACAAGGGTCAATAAATGTAAAACTACTAAGAGAGAATGTAAGAGTAAAGGAGAGAATTCTAGCTACTCCCACCTTGCAAGCCACAAGGAATGGTCAGGTACTACGGGAGGCTAAATGGACTTGCCAGCATTTCTGCTGAAATTAGGCTTTGTAGAGGGAAACACAGAAGCGAAAAGATTAAGAGTTTGGGCAAATCTTACTTTAATCGGGAGAGAACGTTCATCATCTCCATCCCTCCCATCTGTCACAAAGTCTCAGGTCCTATTGTTTCTACAGAATGATAAACTAGTATGGGAGCCTTTCAGTTTCTCTCTCGGGCTCTGGTTATCATCCCCTTTCACTCACTGTGCTTTCTAAACTATGCACACCTGATCATGTTACACCCCAGCCAGACCTCTTCAGGTGCCCCACACCATCAGCTCCATGGTACACACTCCTGCACAGTAAGCCAAATGAGGGTTTACATGGCTTTGCAAAGGCAGATGCCACCTTCCTTATCCTGTCTAATAAATTCCTGAAATAAATTGCTTTGTAATTTCTCTTAGGTCTTGTGTCCTTAATATATGCTAGTCGCTACCTTCTGAATTCAAGTACTGCCCATCCATTGAGACTTGCTTCTGTTGGACCCTGGAGTCCAATTCAGGAAGGGGATTGCCGCGAGAGACCACTCAAGTCACACAGGCTCGAGGTATATGTAAAATTTATTACTGACACATCAGAAGTCCCAATTGTCGATGTGTCAGGGTCCCTCAGCACTAGGGAGGTGAAGGACCCCGAGTAGCTGTTACAGACTAGTTTTAAAGTCTAAAACCGCAAAGCAGGTGGGGTTGCTTATCAAGTTAGACCATATGGACATTAGGACATCTGGCATTGGGAAGCTCTTTGTGGGGGCTTGGGTGTGGGTCTCTAGAGTGGTTATTGAAAGCCGTATGGGGACATCTGATATATGGAAACTTACATGTAACTATTCTGGGAACTAGGGTGGAACTTTTGAAGTTAGTATTAACGAGAACTGGGAGAGGCGAGCAAGGCTGGACAAGCGAACAAGCATCTTATATTTTACAATTTTACAGTTTCTCACTTCATTCTCTGTAGAGTCAGTCCCAGTATACTTCAGGTAAATCCAGTTTCCTTCCTGCATTCTTCTTGCAATTGACATCTGTCATAACCTACATTCTGTGTGACTGATGGCAAACTAGACTACAAACACTATGGAGGCAAGGAAAACATTTTTCAGTCTTAAACTCCAGCTTCCTGCAAAAGGCTCCAGTGCAAATATTCAGTGAGTTCTTACAGATTGAATAATGTGCATTTCTATAAAAATGCACCAGGTTTTCCACAATGTGTTTTCCGAAACTCAGGAAAGGAGTAAAAAAAGCTAGGTATTTTTTAAGCTCTAGATTCAAGAAACGTACAATTTATCCAGGGAAAATTTGTAGTGCATGCTGAGGAGGCCACATAAATCTGCCAATGCATTGGCTCCATGTTGCCACTCCCCTGATCATTTGAGAAACAGCACTGGAAACTATAATCCCTGACCTAAATTGACTACGTGACCCAATACCTCATTAATCATCCTCTCCCTAACAGTGCCTTAAGTAATCAGAACTAGAGAACATAAGAGCAGGCTGCTAATCCATTGATTTCTCCAGAGTTGATGCAATCCTTCCCAGACTCTGCATTTCTGAAAGCAGCCTGTAATTCATTGGATTGGAGGGAGAAATTGAGACCTGCCTTTCCAAAAGGGTATCAGGTGGTATCCATTTTACTTATATGTGGTCCATAATTTTATTAACAAGGACTTAAGATTTTTTTAAAATCCTTAAAATTTAAAAGTTAAAATCATTTAAAAAATTTGTCCACACATTATGAAGGCATTGGCATGCCCTACTGGATTATTCTGGTGAATGGGTATGGTTGGGTGGAAGCCCTAAGGAAACCTAGCAATAACACTTTCAAAGAAGTTCTTAGGGCCTGACCACCTCTAAGCGGGGGTAATAAAGCACAGAGGAAGAAGCATGCTGCAAGTCTGTCTGTTAGTTGCCATAGCAGCTGTCTGAATACTGAGTTTGCCTAATTGATGAGCAAACAAGGGTCTCTGGGTAGTAGCAAATGTACTTTGAAGAGTTCCTTGCTTACTCTCAGTGGAATATTTTATTAGACCCTTTTGTGCTTCTCACAACACTTAAGATAGTGTTTCACACTGTGGCTAAATACCTATAGAATGAATGAAGTAATGAATGCATGGCCTTTATTTTGCAGGATAATTGGAAGTGTAAGTCACTTGTCTGTCCTATTAGCCATGAAGGAAATTACAGGCTTTCTTGAAATGCTATTGTTAAGCTTGAGCTCCACCAGCTTGTATAAGTTTTTTTTTTAATTCAAGAAAAGTACACATCACATAAACTGCCTTTTAACTACATGGGCTGGCTAGCGTTTAAGCACTGTGTGGCTTGTGTTCTATGCCAGCTGCCTGCCACAGTCCACTGGAAGTTAACAATAAATGATGTAAATTTGAGAAAGCATTACTTTTATACCTCACATGGCTGTTGCCTGAATAGAATTGAGTGAGTACATCTTTCTAATTTTTTTCCACATATATTTTATTAATCATTCTAAACACATTTGCTTCATTCCACAGAAATGAGCATCTTACTTTCCACCTTTGTGAAATTGCTGTTAATCATTCTCGAATGGTCCCATTTAAACCATTCCCCTGTGGTTTTACAATCCCTTCTGCTAGCTAATCTAGGAAGAACGATGCGCAGAAAGGAAATACAGAGGAGCAAATAGCTGTTCTTGTGAATCATCATTATAAGCCTCGTCAGCAACAGTAGAGTTTCTCAACTGTTATTTAAAAGTCCAATAAATCTGTAAACAGAGCATCCGTAGCAGTGAGCTTGAAGTTCTTCCAAGTGATGACAGATGCACAATATAGGAGATAAGATGCTTTTGTATCCATGACTCATGCTTTGTTCATGCCTTTAACCCACCCTGACAGATAGAACAACATGCTTAAAACTTGACAATGACAATAAAATGATTGGCAACATGCCAGACATAGACTGGAAGGAGAATATGCATATAATTTCTTGGGATCGGTAAACATCTTCCTTACTGGCCTGAGTTACACAGCTAATTAAAGATCCAATATCTTCTTGTAATAGCGAGCTAATGCATGAGTGAATACTGCTAAGTACCTATATTTGATAAAGAATCTGATCGGATACCTGGATATTTCTTAAATATCTGGATGCTTGGTGTTGTGGGATATTTGATCCCATCGTGAGCCCCAAGATTGTAAACTGTAAAAACCTGTTTCTTCTTTGCTGTGCCTCAGCTCCAACACATACCTTTAACCCCAGAGCTAAATGAAGTCAACCCTAGGTCAAGAGGTGGAGGAGGAAACCAGTAGACAGGGATTAAATGAAAGAAAGAACATGGCGATAAGGGTGTTTAAGATAGCATGGAGAAGATGGGTTTTGGGGGGGCCGGGCTTTTGGCTTTTTAGCTCTTTCCTTCTGGGATGTCAGCTGAGTAGGAAAATCAGCTGAGTGCTTTCTCTGCCTATCTGAGCTAGTAGGGTTTCACACCTACTGAGCCCTTATTGGTAAAATTGAAGCATTGGGATTTTAGTTTTTTTAAAACAACAGTTTGGGGTTGTTTAAGTAAGATATTTTATTTCAATTTATCACTCTCCTGTGGGTGCCTCATTCTTTGCACATATATCTGTTCGTGTCTACTGGGCAAGCGCTTCGGTGGCCTCTGGGAAATACACACCTCTGATATAATCTGCCACAATCACGCTTTTTTTTTTTTATAAACAAGTGCTATAATTTGTGTGATTAAAGGTATATTAATTCTTGCTGAAGACAACACTTGCATATTTCACTGAACAGCAAGAAGTCGATCTGGTGCCTAACTAGAGCCTTCACCCCTACTGACTGGTGTTCATGGTACAAGAAGGTCCTATGCATGCTACAGGGAAGAAACATAAGCACAAATCCAGCTACAAATGCTTGATCTGCAATGGTGACCTGCCTGCATGGTACACTAACATAACAGTGGCACAATGTTGTGGGAGTGACCAATCACTATCTCATTGGATTGAAAGTCCACCTGATGAGATGGAACACATGACTGACACTGCTTGAGTAGCCAGGAACCCGAGACATAGACAGGGCATGGTCTTAGAAGAAAACACCAATAAATGACTCCTTATGGAATCCTTCTGTACCCAGATTTAAGTACTTGGCTGAGCCATCGTAATAGAAGCTTCATCTTTCAGAAGATGAGAATTAACACAGAGACCCACAAGTGAACAATATGCAGAGAGTGAGAGAGTTGAAGCGCCCAATATATACATATATATACATACACACACACATATATATATATATATATGTATAATTTATTCACATTCCATCCCGATTGTTATCCCCTTGCTCTTATCTTCCCATTCCCACCCTCCTTCCCTCTACTGTCCTGGTCTCCTCTCCTAGACCTCTGACAGAAGGAGCCCTCCTTCCCCACCATATGACCACAGCTTATCAGGTCTCATCCTGATAGCCTGCTTCCACTTCTTCTGTGTGCCTGCCAGGTGTTCCTACCAAGGAGTAGTGATCAAGTCAGGGGCACCAGAGGAGTTCATGTCAGAGGCAGTTCCAACTCTCCCCACAACCATGGAGAATGAACTGTCCACTGGCTAGATCTGAACAGGTGGACTAGGCTTACTGAATGCATTGTCTTGGTTGGTGCAAGAGTTTGTGCTGGCCCTGCTGGGTCCAGATCCACCAGCCCTGATGGTCTCCTTGTGGTGCTCCTGAACCCTGAGTCCTTCCATCCTCCCATTCGTCCATACCACTCTCAGAGCTCCATTGGTAGTCCAGCAGCAAGTCCCAGCCTCTGTCTTGATCCCCTTCCCACTTCCTCCTGCCCCCCAGCACCATATGGTAGGGGAGGAGGTCCCTTTCTGTGAGAGGTCTATGGGAGGGGCATAGGGCGGAAGAGGGAGGGATGGTGGGAATGGGAAGCTACGAGCAAGGGGATAATATTCAGGATGTAATCTGAATAAATAATAATACATTTTTAAAAAGAGAAAGAAAGAAAATTCATGTACCAAAAAGAAAAAAGAAAAAGATAAGAAATGAAATAAAAGATGCAACGATGAAATATGCTGACTGGAAAAATGAAAGCAAGAATGCTAAATTCTGCGATCAAATCTTTCTCTTCACCATTGGTCAGGACAAAGCAACTGCTGCATGGCAATGATTCCTGGTTTCTCCTTATTTACTTCCTGCCTCGGATCCATGAGTGGTGTCAGCCCACCATTCTGTACAATGTGGGTGAGTAAGCAGAGAGAATATTCCCCCAATATCTTCCCTCTCCCTCTCATGAGAATTAATAGAAAGATGTCAAGCAGCATCACATTTATTATGCCATGCCTCTGTCAGTTAGGCAGCCCACATGACTACCATCAGGGGAAAACTGATCCAAGAATGAAGTACACCATGACTAGTTTTTGCCTTTTCTCTGCATCCAACAGGATGTACATGTAGATTGAAGTCCCTCTCGTCCCCTATGTCCCTAAGTCTGATGGTCTCTTTTAATCTACAGTGCCATTTCTATTAACTTGTACACTCCAGATCTTATCTCTATTTGAATCTTTTATAGACAATCACATTTTATCATTTACCCTTCATTATAAAAATCAAATTTCTTGTCTGTCAAAAAGAAATCGAGTATAGCAAGCTGAGAACTAGTTCCCTGACAAAGTGTGATGACAAGTCAGCCTGAAGGTACAATCTCCAAAGCAGAAAGCTGGAATTATAGATACCACCTACGTTCATTCATAAGTAAGAAAAGAAATAATGATAGCACAGAACTAATTTTTCAATCACATTGCAAAATAAATTCTAACTAGTGTTTTAGTTTTAAATTGCGATTTATGATTAAAGATATTTAAGTTTACCTGGACTTATTTCCCTTTTGTGCTGTTAGTTAATGCCACATTTCTATCACTAGAACAAGAAAACAAATACAAATGACTGGAGAGATGGCTCAGAGGTTAAGGGCACTGACTGCTCTTCCAGAGGTCCTGAGTTCAAGTCCCAGCAACCACATGGTGACTCACAACCATCTATAATGTGATCTGATGCCCTCTTCTGGCCTGCAGGTGTACATGCAGACAGAGCACTGTATACATAATAAATAAAAAAACTTTAAAAAAATAATACAATGGTTCAACTCTTTTCACAAAAGTTTTCTCCAGTTTTCTGAAAGCTACATTGCTAAGCACAATACCACTAGATGATCCTGCTACTCAAATATTAGCCTGCTCTTTGACCAATTTGAGTAGATATCTAGACATAAGCACACAAAATTGATTCCTTTAGCTTTAATATTTTAAGACACTTGCTAATAAATAAAAACATCACATACCAAAATTAACTGGATTCAAACCAGTTACCTGCACTTGTCTCCTGAGAAGCAGTTAAAAATTATGGCCATAGATCATGGCCTCTGTATTTAATCTTGACTGTGTCTTGCTTGACTCAGTTCTCCCTGCTCCGTCCCCTCACCGTCAGCACTAGTGCAGTGTTTTCTTACACCCTAGAAATGCGTGCATTGACTTTATGTGCAGTAGTGCATGAATGTTCTAGTGAGAAGGCATGGCATACCTGGCTCTGGAGATTATCGAGAAGTATTTAAACCTCTGCTTCATGTGACTCCAGGTCCCCTCAGGAGCCTCAACAGGGGATAACTGTCTGGATATTGGCTTATGTTTCCTTTTGCAGTATTTTAAGTACATTGGCTGCTGTGTCTGGGAACCATAGTTAACCGCATTCTAAACAATCTTAGCAGTGGTGTAGCACTAAGAAGTATCAAGCCATATCTATACACAGACCAAAAAAAAAAAAAAAAAAAAAATGCTTTCTTAATCCAAACTCGTTTTAAGCAGATGTTGATGCATAAAGACTGTCTATGAAAAAGATGAACTTGGAGTATTATTGTTATAACATTTATATCTAAGAGCAAGCTATCATCTCTAAAATCTCCAATCTACCATGTAGGAGCTATTGTTAGTCTTGACATCTTCCCCCTCCCACTCCACGCTGTGTGGTAGTAGGTGAGGCTCCATGTGTCTTTTGCCACCAGGCTTCAAGCTTCAGGTTGCACTGTGCTCTCGAAGACTTGGGGCTGCAGGATCTCCATGACACAGGGCAACCACAGGATAACCAGGAGAAGTTGTGCTGAGGTTCCAATATTGATGTTGTCATAGAAGTCAGAGACCTCTAACCAAACCAATGACTCATTGCAATGAACATTTGCAAGTGAAGATGTGTGGACAGAGGGATATACTGTGGGACACACTGTGACACACTACAGCTTCTATGAGATATTTTCATGCTCTGTTGTTGTTTTGTTTTTGTTTTTGGATATGTATGTTTGAGGTAGAGGTTGCAAGGGTAGAGAGCAGATATGAGGGAGCAGGATATGAATGGGATTGAGGTGCATGATGGGAAACTCACAAAGAATCAATAAAAAGTTTAAAAAGAAAGAAAGAAAGAAAGAAAGAAAGAAAGAACGAAAGAAAGAAAGAAACTTAGTATTTGTCCCCCTGAATCTGGAATCTTTGCCTAACAATAACTTTTGGCTCCTTCTCCATGCACTCATCATGATTTTGTTCTTTCTTATGACTCAATAAAATCCCATTGTATATATGTGTCATATTTTCCTTTATCCATCCATCTGTTGGTGGAATAGACTTAACATAAAAATAGCCACATGCCTATTATGGAAAAATGGGAGATATGCAAAGAGTGGGAATGAGGAGTGTTAACAAAACCAAAGTGTTTATGAAAGAGCCACAATGAAGCACGTCAGTTTGTACACTAATTTAAGATCTAACTAAGTAGACAGAAGACAGAGTTTCATGGCATACTTTCTCATTCAATCACTTGGTGGTTATTATTTTTTTTCTCCTTTGTGCTAGCAATCCACTGAAAGGCTGGAAATGCTAGCTAAATGAGCATGCTTACCCTCTCCAACAGGTGTAACTCAAAGTGAACTCCAGTGTTATGTTCTGTGTATGTTAATGCTTAGGACAAGGACTGCAACAAATGCAGTTAAAAAGCATGTATTTTTCCATCTGTGTTAATCAGGTATGTTCACATATTACATGGTGAAGCAGCCAATCACAGACAGCAGTAGACCTTTTCTAATGAACTACCTTTTTTCCAAGTAAAGGTGAACTTGAGGAACAGCAAGTCATCAACCTGCAAAAATGCTGAGTATGACATCATCAGATTTATTTGCATGAGGACAATTGATTTTTGCAGAGGACACTTTGGAGGACATCTCATAGAAACTAAACAAGAGGGGAACTAAAAACAGTCCTAATCTTACAAGGGGACTAATCCAGAAGCCAAATGAAAATCACAGGGATTTACCCTCAACGTGGAGCAACAGATGTAGTTAAATTAGGTGGCTGCTATGGAGGGTCCATTGAGAGAAGCTGTTTGTGCATACACATAGGCTCAGGAGAATGCAAAGCTACCATTTGGAACTTAATGAAAATAGAAAAAACACTTAGACTTACTTCCATAGTTACAATAATTCTGTAGGCAGACAAGAGGATCAAAAGTACCCAGTACCATACCTGTAATGAAGTCAAAGCCAGTGAGAAAATGCCTGCTCAAAAAAAGAAGAGCCCTATGAGCATATACATGGGGAGGAGTTCCCCCTCAGTCACTGACATAGGGGAGGGGAGTAAGAGAAAAATGGGAGGGAGGGAGGAATGGGAGGATACAAGGGATGGGATAACCATTGAGATGTAATATGAATAAATTAATAAAATATATTTTTAAAAAATAAAAGAAAAAAGAAGAGACTATAACATATATATATATATATATATATATAATTCCTGATTGTGTCACAGTTATTATTGTCATAGGTAATCTATTGTATATATATGTAATAATATAAAAGTATATATACAAAATTATATAATAAAGAAAAAGAAGAGAAAAGAAAAATTTGTAAAGCCAAGTCAGCCTCAGGTTATTGATACTGTTGATTATATAACATTAAATATAACTATGTGTATGTATATATGTATATATTTAAATATATAATGCATAGTCAAACTGCAGCAAGAAGCAAGCTATTAATAAAAGCAAAAGGACACAAGCAGCTCATTTATAAAAAAGTTCTGCCTTGGAGTAAACCAAGGCAGAGAAAGCCAAAAGAATATGGAATGTAATACTCAATATTCTGAAGAAGATGATTGCCAAGCAGAAATTCTCCACCCACCAAACTATCCTGCAAATATAAATTAAAAATTAATACATTCCCAGAAGTCTTGTGATCAAAGTAAAATGTAAGGAATTCTCAAAAAAGAATTAAGAATTAATTTTAAAAGGCATAGTAAGAGAAGCAAAAACTAGTAATTTTTCACTATTAGAACAATAATTAGTAAACAGGCTTCTTTGGGCTGAAATAAAAGTACACTAGATGGTCATTTTTTTCATATGAAGATATAAAAAACATCAGTTGCAGTAAATTAATAGGTAAATATAAAAGACAACTTGTGCTTTGTGCTTTTAAATATTTCTTCTTTCACTCTATTTAAAAACAACTCTATAAAGTGGTAATGTAAATAAATAAATAATGTGGTAATGTAAAATTCTACTAGTGGGCTTAAATGTAGAGTTGTATAATCTATCATGTGTATATAAAGGAGTGATTCATTTGGTAATGCTACAAATTCAGAGCTGTGTGAAGGCAGTTTGCAATGTTGAAATTAATAGAACACATTTCTAACCTGCATAATTATAAACTTACACTGTTAATTTCAGAGAAACTATTAAAATAATTCAAATATACAATTAAAATGACAAAAGAATTCAAATAACATATTAGAAAATATTTATTTAACACAAACTAAAACAATATGCAAAGATAAAAGAAAAAAGTCTTAAGACATAGAAATCTACTACTAATATCCCAGATTCTTACAGTCAGTTATACTAAATATAGATTGGCTAACCACCCCAACAAAAAGGCAGAGATTAGGTGATGACAAACTGATCCACCTATTTGCTGTTTGCAAGACATGGCACAGAATGGGAAGAAATAGAGAAATAAATAGTCATTTGTTAAACGATAACTAATGTACAAAATTAAAGGTAAACTCAATTACTTTTGAAATGTTACACACTCACATAACCAACCTTCATTGCAAATATGAAAGTACAGTAAATATGTCAGAGCCTATTATGTTTGTCTCCTCTTCCAGTTACTTCACTCTTCAAAACATAAATGATATTAAGACTTGTAGCATTACAGAGAATGTTTGCCTATATCTACACATTATATAATGCTATCATATAGTACATGCCATGTTCTTGTGATGTATCCATATTTGGCTGTAGCTGTCATCTGCTCACTTATACTATTATATAATGTTTCATTGTGTAATGGTACCATAATATCTGTTTTCTAACTGATGGATATTTGAGGAGTTTCTAGGTTTGCTCTATTATTAGTAATATTACTAATATATTTTGTAATATAATATATATTTTAATATATTAGTAATGTTACTAATATATTTTGTAAATATATTTTGATGAATAGATGCATATCTATAGTAATTATGTAAACTTTGGGTCATAAGATACATGAATTTCAACTCAAATCAACTTCACAACTATTTTTTCAAAGTAGTTGCACTAATGTGTGCTTTCTCTAGTACATTAAAATATTGTGCATTGTTTGTCTGTTTTTAAATCTCAATTCTTCTGAGGGACCTACAAGTGATTGTTTATTTTGACATCATGTGTCCAGACCACCCACTCATTTGTCCATTTAAATTATCTGCCTGCTATGACTTTCCTAATATTGATTTGCAAATATTTCCTTCCAGTCTAGAAATTCTCTTTAATTATCTAAATGGTGCTTTTGATGAACATATATTCTAAATATACTCTAATTTATCAACTTTTCTTTTATGATTATTAATTGAAGGTATTCTTTCAAATTATTTTCTAATTTAAGTTCTGAAGATATTCTACCATGGTGGTTCTTCTGAAGGACATTATTTTACTTTTGATATGCATATCTGTACTCTCTCCACAGTCAGTTTCTTAACTGCAGTGAGAGATATTATTTGAGATAGAGAAATTGATGTTATATGGATGGTTAAGATAGATGATACATACATACATACATACATACATACATGATAGATTTATAATCTGTCGATATCAAATTCATTCAGCATCATTCATAAAATGATGACTCCATTCTTATTTCTCTCTTACTTCAACATTTTTGGCTCAATTCAAACATGTTACTTCCTTTTCTTTCCTTGTAAGTGCCTAGGGATAGAGTTCTAATGATATTTACAAGGTAACTACAGATGCTTGCTGGTGACCATCATCTTACTATAAAATGATGCAACCTTCCCTTTTTCTAGAGCCAAGGGAGAAAAAAAAAGTTCTACAGTCTTCTTCTTTACAGACACTAATCCCCAAATGAGAGTACTTCTGCAC
>OU015745.1:124518498-124544763 GCA_907169655.1 Acomys percivali
AAGAAGAAGAGAGGAATGAGAAACAAAAGAAACAAACAGGAAACTCAAAACAAACCTACATCACTGAGAAGAGACTTGATACCCTATGAGCATATACAGAAGGAGGTAATCCCTCTGAGGAACAGTCATAGGGGAGGGGAATAAGGGGAAAATGGGAGGGAGGGGAGAATGGGAGGATACAAGGGATGGGATAACCATAGAGATGTAACAAGAATAAATTAATTAAAAATAAATTTAAAAAAATTAAAAAAAAAAAAACAAGCCTACATATGCACTACCATGTTTCCCTAAGTGAAAAAGGTCTAACTAGCAAATAGAAGAGAGCACAGTGCATGAAAGACAGTATCGTATCACCCAAATAGATGCTGTTCTCAGGAAATTCCAGTCATACAAAATCATTAGGCTGAAAGTAGAAAGGTGGGAAGTGTTGCACCACCCGAATGGTGTCTCTTTAAAAAAGAACAGTGAGAACACTCTGTTACCTTTACCAACCTCACCCCACCTCCACTCCCCAAATGTTCTAATACTCAAGGATGCTCAACTTTCATAGAAAGGATGATTGCATCTTTGTAAACTTTATTTTTCTCAGCCACACACAAATGAAGATCTTACTCATACGTGTGTGTGTGTGTGTGTGTGTGTGTGTGTGTGTGAATATAATGACCTAGATGAACAGCATAACCAGATATTGATGGCAGGAGTTCGTTGTGGAGAAGAGCGACAAGTGTGCAAAGAAGTGCATTGACAGGCAAGATCAGGTAAATGTGCTGTAGATCCTGAACCTGACAGAAAGTGCTGTGCATAGTACAATAGCAACAGGGGGAGACAAGTCGAAGGATGATTTTCTCCTCTAGTCTGTGGTGTGGCCCTGTTGTTGTGCTCTCTTCAACATCTGTCAGCATCCATCCATAGATACCTACATAAAAAAGCAGGCAATTATCATGTGAAGGGTTATAAAATTGTCCACACAGTGAGATCACCTTCCATTTTGTAGTTTGACAGAGAGGCTGATAAGTCAGATCCAAATATAATCAGCCCTCAGAAAGAGGCTCTCATGTCGCTGTAATAAACTCCACAGAACGCACAGTGCCTTTCGAGGGCCTGCCACCTTAGCAAACTCAAACTGAAAAGTTGTTTATCAATCTCAACATCATAAAGGCTCCAGAAGGGCTGGAAAACCCCAATGACTTGGCCGAAAGAAGCATCATTCTTGTCATTGCCTTTTCCCTTTGTCTGCTGAAGAAAATGACAGGGTTTTTTAAAAGATGGAAATACAGTAATACAATAAACATTTCAGTCAGCTTTAGGATATTCTATGGGATCCTAAGCCAACCAACACTCACCTAAACACACAAAAAAAAACTCCAATGATGGACCCCCAACTAAGTCACAAATGTCTACATAAGACCTGTCACATCTTAGTTACAAAGGTCCTCAACCAGGCCATTCATAACCTACTAAGAGGAGCCAGAGACAGTGGGCACAATGGTGGAATGGATGTGACCATGACCTTCAAACAACACTGTTTTTCATGGTTCATTATCAAATGCATCAGTTGGAATAGCTTGGTGCTCTGGGCCACATTTTTGCTCCCAGGCAGATGCATAAAGTGGTAATTCTTTGAATGGAGTGGTAAATGGGCTTCTTGGTGTTTATAACACAGGTTACACTATTGTGTTGGTATGGGGTAGAGGGTAGAGGACAATGAGATTGGATCATATATCTGCACATTATTAATATACTTCTTTCAACTTGGTGCAGTTCAATTCAGCTCTATATACATATATTAGACATGTGGCATAATGGACGGCACCATGCCCTAACCAGGAGAGACTGGATGGTTAGGATCCTAAAATGAGTGTTGATACAATGGAGACGCATGCATGCATGCTCATGTGTGCATGTTTCTTTCCTTCTTAAGGCATTGTCTTCGTTGAAGAGATGGTGGTAAAATTTCAAGGTTAGTTTCCACATGTCATTCCTCTGATGTCTTTCACTAACCAGCCTAAAACATTAAACTATTATGGAATTTATCATAAAAAACTGTCATTTCTGTCGGAGGATTCTAGGGACCAGAGGAGAGTTTTTCTCAGGGACCCTTTTCTCTTCAGATGTTTGCAAAGCAAGCACAGCCCCCCACTCTTTGGTACAGGGATCTCTCATGCTTCAGTTCTCTGAATCCAACTGGAGTGCATGACTGGTGACATTTATCTGCTTCCAAATGAAAAGAAGATCAAGTGTGCCTCTTCCCTGGGCCATTCGCATAGCTACTGTGTTTATTACATTAGTGGTTATCTTCTGAGCGTCATTTAATGAATACCAGCAGGAGGGAGGGAGGAGATCGAATGCTCACTGTAAGATGCTGTACCATTAATTCAAATGAATAGTGAGGACAAGCCTCCTCACATCCACTACCATATGGGGCAGTTGAAGTGGGCCAGTGAGGCTGCTCATTTCACTTTAAAAATCACAGGGTTGGGCAAATAAACAGATTGATAAGCTTTGGAGAGAGTTACACATCGTACAAGGCTTGAGATTTCAGTTTTCTACTGTCTGCCCTCACTACCTCACATGGGGGTGCACTGCCCTAACAAGGGCCCACTTCTTGAACTCTTTCCAGTCCCACGTACTCCCCATCTCTTTTAAGACCTCATTGCTTTTGCATCAATTACAGCATGACCTAAAGCCACATGGAAAGTGTGAGTGAAATATAGTGAGACCCACCGAAATGAATTTCTGATGAAAGAATAAAACTGTTAAAGGAGTAAATTTACTGCGCACAAATTTATACAAATCCTGTATATAGTCTAAAATCCTTTGAAATGAAAAACTGATGAAAGAGTAAAATGAGAAATGAATTAAAATCCACCACACCAGTGAAATCTAATGATGATTTGACCTAATAAATGAATGGCCTAAATGAAGATATAAATTTGAAGTGTTCAAATGTAAGTCAGTTTTAAATGTGTGGTGAGCCAGGATAACATAAAAATATGACTCTGGCTGTTAAAAGAGCACTCTTTGTGGAATCGGCCATTATTTTGAAATGCTTGTGTTGAGTGTTTGTACAATGAAAAAAAAATACCCCAGGTAACATCACTATTAAGCTTTCCATCTTTCCTGATTCCCTTACTCTTAACTGTCCAGATTCTGTGTCTGCCTTCAGAAAGTGACTTAAGGGTGGAAAAGAATTAGAAACCTACTGTTGTAATTTCTTTCTTTCTTTTTACTAGGCCTTAGCTTATATCTTGTTTACAGAATATACAAAAATTGATACAAGGATAAAGTTTTTAGTGAACATGAGGAGTTAACTAATGGATGCTTACACCCGATTGCTTCTTTCTCTAGCTAGCTAGCAACTTAACTTTAAAATACAGATTAATAACCGCCATAAAATCATTGGCCATTAAAATAAGTTTCAAGGCTATTTTCTTGTCTAGGAGAATTATAGTTACTAACCAGCTTAGTATATGGGTAATATGTAGTTTGTTTATAAGTGATTCAAGACTTGGTCAAATTTAAAGTAATATACTGTCACTAGGCACAACTGGAGAGCTTTGGTCATTGTCAAAAAAGGTAAAAGTGGAATTAGACTACAGACAATTTTGCACAGTTCGTCTCTGAGCTCTGCCCAGGTTATGGTATTATAGCCATGTGCAATTGGAAGCTATCGCCAGGAAGAGGTCATTATCTCTATAGGTTCGTCCAGCAGTCCAGATTTCTGGGCATAAGGCCATGTGCCATATGGCCATTAATTCAAATGATTTGCACTGACCATCAGTCAATAAATAACTTGTTAAAAGACCATGAGGTGAAGAGTCCCCATGCTAATCAAGCCTTTTGATGCTGATCCCACTTCTAATAGAAGGAGACCATCTTTCCTGTAAAGCTTCTTGAGTTCCTTTCAACTTTGGCTATTGTTGGGTGAGGACCTGTCCCAAGGGCCAACAATATTGCCAAGGGAAAGGAAATCCTAGCACACAGTTGTATAGGACCCAGGGTCCTCTGCTGTGGCCAGTCCTAGACACGTCCTTGATGTAAATATCTTGGGAGCCACCATACTGCTGAATTTCCTCTAGTCTAAAGGCCAGTTGTTTAGGATCAGCAGAAGGCCTTGGGGTTTGGCCCTTCAGAAGTTGCTACGCCAGTGCCTAAATACTTCAGGAGTAAAAACTATCTTAGTTATCTTTGTGACTATAAGGAAAGCCCGAACACTCAAAAATGTCCCAAATTAAAATGAAAGCAATTTTCTCTGGTTTAAGCCGGAAAAGTGACTGAGGCTTTAGCACCCCCTGGGGATGGCATATTGACTTCATTCAGAATATTTATGGCTTGCCTCTCAAGGTGCTGGGTACTAGGGATTGGATACCTATCCCAGGAGGCTCACTACCTACCTGATAGAAAGTTTCAAAAGCCTTGGCTGACCCTTATTCACTGACTATTTATAGGGCAATGGCTATTAGCAAGCCTATCCCAGGCCCAGACAGGCAGTAGTAAACAAAGTGCGGCTTCAGTATGAGGAAGTATTAATGAGAAAAGAAGCTAAGATTGAATATGAAAAGTGTTCTAGGGATGCTGAGCCAGGAATGGGAGGGGGCATAGCTTTATTGAAAATTGTAGGTTGATCACACGTTAAATGGGTTAAAATGAGTTGCAAACAAGAGCAGAGAGCTACAGCCTATCAGTTTAGTTTGTTTACCAATCCAAATGCTCTAATATTTCCACGTATTGTTCTTTTCTAGCATCTAGCTACTTTCATTTTTAATAAATTATTAGAAAATTTAGTTAACCTTATCAAAGTTTTAGCATTTTGCAACAGCTAATGAGCACCTGCCACTTACAAGTTTTTTTTTGAACTAACAGCTAACCACACTAGGCTTTATTACACAAAGTGGTTGTTACTATTATCGTTGATGTCATCGAGAGCTTAAAGAATTCTATTATCAAAGGGGGAAAAAATCTTGAGTTTTCAAAATTAAATTTAGGGGAGTAATTATTGAAGATTATAAAGCTGTATTTGTTAAACTATAATAAAAACAAGCCTACATTAGATTCATTCACTGTGAGTGTAGTATTGCTGTTGTATGTGTTCTGGGTGGCTGTCTACTGCAGTAATAAAACATGAGCCAAAAGCCGCTTGGGAAGGAAAGGGTTTATTTCACCATCATTGAGAAAAGTCAAGGAAGTAATGTAATGGGAGAAACTGGAGGTAGAAACTGAAGCAAGGACCATGGAGGAATGCTGCTTATGCCTTCCTCTCTGCTTCTCTGCCCAGCTAATGTTTTCTACGAAGGCCAGAACCATTTTTCATAGGTAGTGCCACCCACAGAGCCTGAACCTTCCACTAGCAATGAAGAGCATACCTTGCTGTCATGGCCACAGGCCAATCTGACCAAAGCATTTTCTCAATTGAGATTCCCTCTTCCCCATTTGGACATGTCAAGGGAAAAGCCAAACTTAGCCATCATACAATGCCATTATGCTTTTAGATTGCTTTTTAGGTGATGTGGAATATAGCAAAGAGTAAGTAGATGGCAATTTGGTTCTACAGTCGGCCTGCCCAGGGTGTCATACATGAGTTGCCTTTCTCATCTCCATGAAACAAGCTGATCTGTACTCTGTGGTATAATGCCACATATTCCTTGATCCACAAAGCAGCCAAATTCAAATCTGAAAAACATACAGCTGCCTTTAATACAAGGTAAAGAGTCTGAATATTTAAAACACTTAAATTGTGAAATGAAAAAAAAAAAGAATGATAAGGAAAGTATGATGGTTGAGTATTGTCAACTCGATGGGATCTATAATCACATTGGAAAAAAACTTTTGGATATATCTGTGAGGGGATTCAAGACAGAGATAATTGATGTGTGAACGCTAATTCTGAATGTATGGAGTCCCATTCTGTGACCCTCTATTGACTAATAAAGAAAAAATGAGCTGAGCACCAACATTCATTGCTTTCTGTTCCTAACGGGCATGAAATGTAAATCACTGACACAAACTTCTTCCATCGTGCTTTTCTTGTCATGGATTGTACCCCCACATTATGAACTTTTGTAAAGTGTTTTGTCATGCAGATGAGAAAAGGAGCTAATGCAGAAATAAAACATATGAGTTAAAGGAAAGCTGAAGTATTTCCAGACACGATGGCATGAACTTAGACACTTGGCATTTGAGAGATGGGTTGGAGACAGATCCAGAGTATTGTCATTGTAAGCTACATAGAGAGATCCAAGCCAGCTTGAACTACATGATTTCTTTCCTCAAACACCAGGAAAGAGCAAACAGAGGTCATATCTATTTGTGTCCTTAAACATTTATTGTACATAGAATATGCCTGGACAAAGCTGTTCCAAAAGAGAGGTTTAAGGTATGCGTAACACACCTTAGCATGTATTCTGATTGTCAACTGTAAAGAAAAATATATATTTATGACCTGTTTTATGTAAGATATTAGGACTGTGGTCATGTTAAGTGAGTTCTTATCATCGGTGATTCATAACAAATTTTATGGATGAAATAATATGGTCTTCGGTACTTGCCTCAGAGTCATAAAAGGAGAAAGCTGAAGGAGATGAGCAAGGGGCATGATGGGACTTCACTTGATGTTTCCTGAAAGTGAATGACAGAATTTCATTATTCCTTGCTGTCCACTTTTGTGGATAATTGAAAGTCTCCAGTTAAAGGATACATTTTAAGAGAGGGCATCACCATGACTCTTGTAAGTCTGCTAAATGAACAGGGGTCAAAGATTGCTTTTAATTAGGTATTTAATGAGGAAACCAATATGATGTTAGTGTTAGTTCAAAGGAGAGTTTCACAGAACTGACCTATGAAAGCAGTAACTAATGCTGAAGTAAACATAGAAGCTCAGTTGATTCTAGGAACTGTGGTGGAAGTGTAGTGAGAGAAGTATTGGAGAATGGGGAAATAGAAGGATCCAGAGGGTCCTAGAAACCTACAAGAAGAACATTATGATGAGAAGATCTAGGCCCAGGGGTCCTGCTCAAACTATGGCACCAGTCAAGGACAATATGTCAGTAAACTTCAAACCCCTACCCAGATCTAGCCAATGGACAGGACATTCTTCACAGTTGAGTGGAGAATGGGGACTGACTTTCACACGAACTCTGGTGCCCCATATTTGACCACATCCCCTGGATGGAGAGGTCTGCTGGCACTCAGAGGAAGGATAGCAGGCTACCAAGAAGACACTTGATACCCTATGAACATATACCGGGGGAGGAGGTCCCTGTCAATCACAGTCATAGGGGAGAGGAGTGAGAGGAAAATCAGAGGGAAAGGAGAATGGGAGGATACAAGGGATGGGATAACAATTGAGATGTAATATGAATAAATTAATAAAATTTTAAATTTTTTAAAAAAGAAATATTTAAGAAATGAAAAAGTAAAAAAAAAAAATGTCTCATTCAGAAGAGGACAGCCGCTTAGCAACCAGTAGGTGATGGAGTTTATGGGGATATCACGTGTTTCTCGAGCTTCATGCGCCATCAGCCATTTATGTCAATATTCTCTCTTTCCTGAAGGGGATTACCTCCCCCTGTATATGCTCATAGGGTATCAAGTCTCTTCTCGGTAACCTGCTGTCCTTCCTCTGAGTGCCACCAGGTCTCCCCCTCCAGGGGACATGGTCAAATGTGAGGCACCAGAGTACGGGAGAAAGTCATATCCCACTCTCCACTCAAGTGTGGAGACTGTTCTGACCATTGCCTAGATCTGGGTAGGGGTTTAAAGTTTACTGTCTGTATTGTCCTTGGCTGGTCCTTAGTTTGTCCTTAGTTTGAGCGGGACCCCTTGGCCCAAATCGGCCTATCATAATGTTCTACTTGTAGGTTTCTAGGGGAGGGGATAAGGGGAAATGGGAGGGAGGGAAGAATGGGAGGATACAAGGGATGGGATGACAATTAAGATGTAACAAGAATAATTTAATTTAAAAAATGGAAAAAAATATTCTTTCTTTCATCAGCAGTTCGTCTGACAGCTCTATTTGCTCTCTTTTCATACTTCAATGTATGATAGTTGCATTTTAGAGCAGTGCCTGAATCTTCCTTGCTAAGGGATGACTTGTCCTCACACTCATCCTCACACCTCTTGTGTGACATGACATCATCCCCCCATTTGCTGAGTGAGAGAAATGCCAAGCAACCACAGAAATCTCACAGACACCTCAAGTTCCACACTTGTCTATTTCATTTGCAAAAGAACCTAGCCATCAATAAGGTCATTTCCCCCTTGACAAGACTTTATTTTTTTTTAATAAGATTTATACTTAGTATTGTGTTCTTTAACAAATTTGAGACACATAGGTACCTTGCTCAGGAGATCAAATCGAGCTGTTCCAACAGTGTGCTGTATCACTACCTGCTGTAAAGCAGCGGGCTTCACTGGCCATCAATGGCCTTCTAGATCACTAAGCAGTTTAGGCAAGAGCGGATGGCCTTACTGGAAGCCATTTTGAACTTTTTTTTTCTTCAGAAAGTGAGATGTGATTCCATTATAAGTGACATTTGAGTTATTCCTGTCCAGAAAGTGATTCTGAAGCCATGAGCTTCTATGTCACAGGGCTTGGGACTTGGAAGTGGGTCAGTAACAAAGATCCACCCAAAGCTACATACAATCTGTACGCTCCCAACCAAATTCTCGTAGACCTTTAATTGCCTGTCATGACCATGAATTTCTCAGTCTCACTCTTCCTTTTTGAAATCTCAGCCTGGTAAGCAGCTAAGACACATAAAAGAGTATTCTGCAGTATTCAAGGTTCATGTACTTAATGTATTGGGAGCAGGCTGGATACCCACCAGTGGCTCTTTCATGAGTAGCTAACACATGATTCGAGAGGAGCACCACAGAGAGGAGTTCAAGCATATGTGTACACCATGTGTACTTTGCTAAGGTAGGTAGTGGTCATTTTATTTGCATTTTGCTTTTGCACCTAAAGAGTTGCAAAATAAACGTTAACGGAGCAATCTATGGTAATCTATGCCCTTAGAGTGTAGAAAATTTTCATTATGTAGAAATATCTTGAGAATTAAAAGTATTTGATATGTAATGCATTTAGAAGTATGGCCGTGGGCTAATAAGTTCTCAATATCCATTGGCAATCTTGTTCATTTGTGCTAATAAAAAAGCCATTATTACTGAGCTTCAAAACCTTTTAAACAGCACTTTACTAAACTACTCTGATGCCCTCTGTTATTCCCACAATGGCTTCACTTCACTTTACCATGAAAGCCTACCATTTACCTCCTATCAAGGTGAACAGGCTTTGTACCTGAGCTAAGCACACCTGAGCATGCATCATGACAATGATGAGTCTGCAGTGGAGACACTAGAGCTGATGCAAGATGACTGTCACCCCATTCTCTAGTTTGTATTGCCTGTCTTCCTCTTGGACCCCAACTGCTGTTCTCCTCATATGCATATCAGCTCTATCCACTGATAGGCTTGGCAGGACAGTTGAAGCCAGAGAGCAAAGGAATAAATAAGATGTAAGAAGCCTTCCGCACACCGCAGTAGCTTCACCTTACCACCACTATTGAAAGTTTAGCTAAAGGACTAAAAGATGCAAACATTTTCATATAAAAACGAGGCAATCCAAGGTTGAGTAATGTTTTTGCTAGTAGTTGGGGGAAATGCGGATGGACCATTTGCTGAACTTCTGTGTTGCAATGGTGCATTCAGGTTAAACATCCCATTGTAAATTTGATGATATGTTAATCTTTCTTTTTTTTAAAAAAAAAATGTGAGCCATCTTTATATAGGAAGAAACAGCTATCTTTTGCCTCTCTACTTGCAGTTTCTTTCCTACTGTATGTTATTATTGTCTAACTTTTATAATGAACTCTCTTAGCTATGCTTATGCTTCTTTTATTGCTCATTGTGAACACAAAGCCACATTTGTCCCCTAGATTCCAGAAGTATTTTTAATAAACATGTATTCCAGTGGTAAGATTCCTGGATGTGGAAAATTAGGGTTCAAACCATACTACCTGTGACTGCAGTCTTCCATAACAAATGATATAGGAACTATATCATTGAATTGGAGACTTTTGTCTTCAATTTAACTCTATGAAAAAGTGAAAACACTGGCAGCAAGAGGAAGGATATATTCTGCTAGAGCCATGGTGGGAACAGAACAGTGTTTTAAGACCAACAGTGATAAGAACAGTAACAAAGTTTTTTCCTCAAATAAAATTCAAGGCACAACATTAACATATGATGAGATAAAAAAGGAAGTAAATGTAGTTGCAGAGAGAAGGAAGCTTAGGAGTCCTTCATCTTTACCTCTTTTTTCCCAAGTCTTTGAAGGTTGCAGAACTCTGAAACCCATGTCCCTGCCCCCTGCCCACAGGTGGCCAGCTCCATTGCAGGGAGCATGTAGCACTGCAGCATCATTGGCCCCTTCCCAAATGGACTAAACCAGACTTTACCATGTGATGAGATGCTCAAATTATCATTTGGGCATGATAAACTGAGAACCTTTGACCTAGAATAGAACTTAAAACCCACCACGTTAGCCCACACTGCTCAATCTATTCCAAATCTCTGGCTTAGCTTTCTGAACACCTACTCTATAATATTGAGACCATGACCATGGACCCCTTTGGTTGGAACCTTTAGTATTTCAAGGCCATCTTAGTTTCTATCACCTCCCTTCTTGTGCTTTAACTCAAAATCTTGAAAGTCCTATTGAAGGGAGTATTTCTATATGATGAAATTATCTCACGTCTAACAGATATTTCATAGGAATGTTCTGACGTAAGCACATGCTCTGATCTCTGTGTATCTGTGGCCCTTTCTCAGATTGCAATGGTTGATTGGGTAGCATTTTCACTGTGTCCCAGATGAGCTGTGCTTGATGACTTTATCAGGGTTTGAACTAGCAATCACGTGTGACTATGCTTTCTAATTAGTGCACTTGCCTCAGACATTTCAAATGATACAATAAAAATCCATTTATACAGCTGGATATTACAAAAGAAGATATCAAATAGGTGGCTGGTAAATAATAAACCTTCACCAAATGAGTAAAGCATTTGAAGGAGTAAATGCAAGATGGGCTTAGCACACACACTTACTACTATTGGGCTCTGCTAATTTCTTTTCATCTAAAAAGTCATTCTAAAGAGTCCCCTGGTTTAGAATGTGAAGATTTTGTTTTCCTTCTGTGCCTGATATTGTTCCATTATATTTCTATCTCTGGAAGAGGGTTACTGATTGTAAATCTTCTAACACCCTTGACAATTTGAAGTGTAAATGTGTAAAGAACTGAGCTACAGTCTTTACCAAAAAAAAAAAAAAAAAAACCCAATTTGCATGCAATAGGCACATTCAGTTATTAGTAAATTAGCTGTGCCAAACTGTTTGCTTGAAATGTTAGGACTTCATACAGCCTCTTCTCCCTCTCCTCATCCCTTTCTATCTCTTAGTGTTTTCTCTTTAAAAGTAGGCTCTGTATTTATGACTTACTTGGATGCTAGTTATATGCCTTGAATATGTTAAGTGAAAGGAGAATACATACTTCATCATGATAGAGTTAGGAATATAAGAACATACTTAGCTTTGACATGTTTCAAAAAAACCTCAAAACTATTTAATGATTCTAAATATGTGCATTTACATTTCTTTTAAAATAAAACTCCATAATATATCTTAGACCTAAATGATTGGATGATTTCATGATTTTTCTCTTCAGGTACCTGACTTAAAAATATATTTATAAAAGTTATCATTAACATTCTTAGAAATAAAGGAGGGAATGTGGGGAGGGATAGCTGACACTTAAGACTAAAGAAAGTCATATCAATACCACTATAGAAAATGTTTCCTAAAACATAAATATATACATAAATAGAAAGAACTTCAGTGGAGCTGCACTATAAATGTGATAAGAATGCCATTAGTAGATACCACAGGCAAACAGATAAAATGCCCAAATGTCAGCAATAGATTACCTCCATTGGAATTGTTGGCCAATCTGGTTCTATTAGGCCCCAAATGTTATAGCCTGTGGCCAATGCAGTTGGTTAACTTCAAGAACTTGATGGTAATACACTCTTACTGAAGATACCACATACTTGGATCACAGAACACAAGGATATTAAGGTGATACAGACCTCGATGTTTCATCCCTACTGAATAGCTTTCATAGTGCTAGAGAAGAAAAGTAATCACTAGCCTTACGCAGCTATGTGTTCTGCAAGCTACAATTACAACCTGTCTGACAAGATATGCCTGCTTGGTACAATAACAGTGTGAGTGTCATGGGAACAACCAACCACTTTCTGATTGGATTCAAGATCCATAACATAAGATGGAACTCTTACCTACACAGACATTGGGGCCAATATCCTATGGCTAATAGGCCCTAGGCTCTGGGTGGGGGTAGGAGGGAACCTACCATGATAATGATACATGTTATCAAATTGACTCCTAACTATTTCTTGTTAAATCCATGGATTAATTCTTCATAATTCTCTATGCAGTACAAAACAATTAATTTTGAAACCTACAACAGATCAAGGTGCAGAGAACGAGTGACTGATGATTCCTCTGTTCTAAATGGGACATGTATGTCACACACTCCTCCTCCCAAGACTCAGTAATATTTGCAAAAGTGAGAATAGAAAGACTTTAAGAAACAGAAGGGATAGGTGACTGAAAGGAAACAGTTTTCTCTGGACACAATAGGGAATTTGCACATATGAACTTACAGTGATTGTGACATTTGTCCCTGCTATGCCAGTAAAGCAGCTTACATCTAATCTCTGAGCAGGGAAGATAAAAGGGCTGGACTTCCTGCTAGCCAGGGAAGAAGGAGATAGAGGGAGGATGTAGGGGATTCAGCCATAGGCAGAAGTCCAGTAGACATCAGGAAAGAGCAGCTGAGAAGAAAAAGCCTTAAAGTGCAAGTATTTTGAGGATTTACTCTGGGAGAAAACCAGACCAGCATAGAGCCAAGCAGGAATTCCAGTGGAAGGAGGAGGACAAAACCTTCAACCCAAAATTTACTTTACCTACAAGAAATGCAGTGATAAAGATGAAACAGATTGAGGGAATGGCCAACCAATGACTGCCCCAACCTGAGACTCACCCCATAGGAGAAAGCCAACCACTGACACTATTAATCATATTCTGCCACGCTTAGAGACAGGAGTCTAGCATAACTGTGCTCTGAGAGGCCCTACCTGCAATGATTCAAAACAGATCCTGAGACCCACAGCCAAACATTAGGTGGATCTCAGAAAGTCTTGTAAAAGAGTTGGGTGGGTACATAGAAGGACCTGGAGGGTACAGGAACTCCACAAGAAGATCAACAGAGTCAACAAATCTAGGCCCTTGGGGGCTTATGGAGTCTGAAGCACCAACCAAAGAGCAGGCATGAATGAACCTAGGCCCCAGACATACATGTAACCGATGGGCAACTTGGTCTTCATGTGGGTCCCCTAGCAAGTGGAGCAGGGTCTATCTATGACATGGACTCAGGTGCCTGCTTTTAGATCACTTGCCCCTAGCTGAGCTGCCTTGTCTGGCCTCAGTGGAAGAGGTTGTGTTTAGTCCTGATGAGACTGGATGTGCTGGAGTGGTTGGTAAAAGGGGAGGCATTCCCCTTTTCTGAGGAGAAGGGAAAAGGGAGAATGGAGAGAAGGATGGAAGGGAGCACCAAGAGGAGAGGAGGAAAGAGGTGCATTTTGGAACGTAAAGTGAATAAGTTTTTTTTTTTTTTTTTAAGAATAGGTTAATACTGCTCAGGTATTGTGCTGTAAAGCTTATTAAACAAATATAGCCCAGCCTCAATTGTTTGCATGCTAAGCAGATAAGAGAGAAACTGCAACAAAAACACATTTATTTAAAAAAAAAAAAGCCACGAACATTGTGGCATGTCAACTGGGACCAGAACTTACAGTGAATCTAAACTTAGACACGGCATTGACACAGGATAGTCTCAGAACAAGGATTGCAGCCAGATATGCAGGGCACAGAGGCACAGAAATCAGCGTTTGAATCTTTACACAGTGCACAATAACATTACGCCAACATCAGTGCATAGTCATACAGCTGAAACTATATAGGCAGTACTAATGGGACTTGATGATTTCTAATGAGGATCAAAAGTTGAGTGGCTACAGAATGAGGAGATAGATCTGGGAAGGTATGGAAAAGGGAACAGATATAACCAAAATATAGTATATGAAATTCTCAAGGAATTAATAAAAATGATTCTAAAATAGTGCTCATGTGCTAACTGCTGTCTCTACACATAGTTTCTCTTCATTTTGTGTCCAGTTTTTCTTTATACATAATCTCCACAGCCATGTATCCTCAAAGTTACATTATTATAACATATTATTAAATACTTGGCTCTCATAGATATTTTATCTTCAACCTCTATTATTTCCTTTCATTTTTTAAGATTTAATTCTTTACTTTCTTGCCTTCTTTTAAAAGCCTACATGAAGGCCTGGAATGAAGGTTCATCTATTAAGAGTGGCTGCTACTCTTTCAGAGGACCTGAGTTTAATTCCCAGCATGTATGTTGGCAACTTACAGCATCCAGTAAGAGCTCCAGGAGATCTGCTGCCCTCTTCTGTTCTCAGAGGGTACTGACACAGACATGCGTGTGCATGTGCGTGTGCGTGTGTGTGTGTGTGTGTGTGTGTGTGTGTAAAGGCACACACACACACATAAACAAAAATAATAAAAATAAGTATTTAGGAACAGCAATCTATATTGAAGGAGCATTAAATTTGTGAAATTTAAATGCTAGACATGTTCAGAGAGTCTAAACACTGAGTCCTAGAAGTAAAACTATGTAGAATGAAAATAAAAAGCAGTTTTATACTTCTTATAAACACTTTGTAGATAAGCAAGGAAGGAGTATGATACTAACTTTTATAAAGTCTCCGAAAAGATCACATTTAAAAGGTTTTATAAACCTTCTTTATTAGGTAGAGCTCAGAACCATGAAACAGTATTCTCAAACCTTTAAGCCCAATATATTTCCTCTTCTCTCATGAAAGATTCAAATTTATCACAAGATTCAAAGTGGAAAAAGTATAGGCCTTGCCTCTTGTCAGTCCTTAATACCATGACATCTAAAACAACTGCTCAGTAAAGTGGCCTTCAAGTAAATAGCACTGAATGACACAGCCTTCCACATTTGGAGGAACAAGTAATGCAGGAACATTCCTTGAATTAATTGGAAAACACAGACTCGGTGCTAATGGTAGGAAACTATTAGTGTCCCAGAACTGGAGGTCGTGCAACAGAATACTATCAGAATGAATGACAGGAAGATGGCTCTGAGAACAAAAGCAGTTGCTGTTCAAACCTCATGGCCTGAAGTCAATCTCCAGAGCCCACATATAAAGCTAGATTTGGTTTTATGGATCTGTAATCCCAACATCCTTATAGTGAGATGGCTGGCTGAGATGGGGGCGACTGCTCAGAATCTTACAAGCCAGTCAATGTAGAACATGTTTCAAAGACAGGCAAGCTGTGCTTAAACAAGATTCAAGAAGAGAACCAACTCCAGCAAGTGGCTCTCTGATCTCCAGAAGTGCACTGTGGCTTATGGGCATCTGAGACCAACACAAGCAAACACACACACACACACACACACACACACACACACACACACACACATATATATATATATGAATAAATGAATACATAAATAAATGTCACAGTGTGTGGTTGCGTAGGTATGAAACTGCAAGTGGTAGATTATTCAACAAAAATTTAGGAAGAGGATTGCAATTTGGTTTTTAAGATGTTAGAATCAGGATGATGCCTGGTTCACATATGCACAAACAAATGTTGTTTAATGAATCCAGAATGTTGGAATTAAGTCTAAGCTGTGTGACAGTTAAAAGAAAAGAGAAGAATGCACAGATGGATTAAACAAGAGACCGTAAACACAGAACATGATCAAACAGATGGACCCTCCTATAAGTATCCAATGGCTATGTCAGAAGGTAATATGTGACCACAGAAATATCAGTTTACAAATGGTGAGAGGACTGAGAAAAAGAATGAGTTGTAGTGACTTTTTGTGATAGAATGTGGGTCTCTGAGAAGACCTTGGCATCCTTTTCAGGTAGTCCGGGCTATCAATGTCTTACTTCAGAAGGGACTCTACTGTCAGGCTACACAAGCAGAAGAGTCTTAAATAAGCAATGTCCAGAGGCTAGGCAGGGGCACCTCACTCACTGCAGCTCAGGAGTAGAAATCTCAGCACACTCAAGTGTCTTCCTGGGGACAATAGAGGATCTTCAATAAGTAACTGGCCGTTAGAAAAATGGAAAACACAGAGCAAGTAGAAAAAGAAGCAGAAGCAAGACCATAAGAAACTGGGCTTCGGCTGTCCTGCTCTAGGAGTTTACTCTGGAAAATTCCTTAACGTCCTCCAGTCTGAGGGCAGGAGAAGGTGCTGAGAATGTATGGGGCTTGAAGATATAATTGAGGATCAAGGGAATCCAGCAGGTAAGGAGAGCAGGAGCATGCGGAGCCAGCGAGACACAGGGAGGATTTAATAAGAGGGAAGCGTGATGGATATGCACCACCAAGCAAGACTACGCAGCATAGATGTCTAGATTTCTATAATGGACAGATTACATAAGAACAGAATATCCAATAGTGGCACACAGGCATTAACCACAAAAGATTACTGAGGAAATAAGTTAATGAATAAAATGGTAGAAAAATAATGGTAAGAGGCATATAGTTTTGTAAATTAAGACATTCTTCACCCAAGATTCCCACTTTTCACATTATGTGTTAATTATTCCCCACAATCAAATTCTTCAAGATGAGAATAATTTTTATGAAAGGTGATTAATTTCTCCTGGAAATTAAATAGAATAAAAAAATCATCAATACAAGGATTTGAACACACAAAGAATTCATATTTTCTCCACTATTGCCTTTTTTCCCTCAATTTCTTCTCAGGGTGGATATAATTAATCTGTTGGTTTTACCTCAGAACCACATTTTAATTTTTAATTATATATGCAACATTTACACTCAGCATACTCTGAATAGAGGGCATTCCTTAATAAAGATAATACGACATGTTTCTATAACCCAGCAAGGTCAGTCCATGCGAAGAATAAATAAAAAGATAATTGAGTAACTGATAGAATCATCAGGGAAGATACGAAGGAAGATCATGTCTGGAGGACAAAATGATGGAAAAATAAATAGAAGATGATGAGGTCACAGGGTAAAATGATAAAGAGAATTGGAGTCAAGAGACAAGGGTACTTGTTCGGTGACTTACGCTGTAGTCTAGGACAAAAATAATATCTCTGTGCTTGTATTTCCCAATTCTGGCTTTGCTCTCCTTATTCACTATTCAGGAGCCATAGTGATCATTTAAAAACAAATCACATCATATCACATCTCTGCCTAAACTGTCTAACATTTTCTCCTTTCAATTGGAATAAAATCTAACCCTTTCCACATAACCTTCAGCGTCCTTCACAAAGAATCCTATGCGCATTCCTGAAGTCACGCCCGTCCCCCTTTGCCTCCATTCACAGATCTTGGGTTGCTTTGTGTTTCTGTGGCATTACAAGGCTTGTCTTTGCTATGTATGAGCCACACACAATGAGCTATCGCTCTTGTTGTGCTTGACTGTTGTTATGTGATGTCCCTTCACTTTCTACTAGAAAATGCATCATCCTTGCTTGCTTGTCTGTCATACAGGCTCTGATTCATTTTCTTTACAAAACTTCCTAGTATAGAAGTCAGGCCTTGGTCACTATGTATGTATGAATGTATGAATGTATACTTGCCTCTCATATTCATCGCTGTCGTCCCACACCCCGGCTCACAATTGATGCCTTTTAAGTATCTTGAGAGGAAAGAAAACAAATGAAGAAGCAAATGAAGAAACAATCAAGAACACTGAAAAGAAGATGAAGAATATAAACAGACCTCTATAAAAATATATAACAAA
Organism: Acomys percivali; assembly: GCA_907169655.1. NCBI lineage: Eukaryota > Metazoa > Chordata > Mammalia > Rodentia > Muridae > Acomys > Acomys percivali. Next base: position 124,536,485 of record OU015745.1, read on the forward strand.
ACGGTAAAGTCTATTGGAAAAAATATGAAGCCATTATTTCAGCACCATAACATCTTAAATATGTTATACACAACACACTTGTTTGGCTTGTAAATAGACCCATGGGCTGCCATTCTCATTTGCTTGATATTCCAGAAAAATAAAAACAGTGCAAAGATTTTTGTACATATGTGGAAGAGTAAGTGTGAATGTGTGTTTAATCTCCATGCTTTATTTGGGTAAGACTGGAGTATAAAGACTCATGAAACACCCTCAGAGTACAATCAAGATGTCAACATTCACAAACCCATGTGCTAGCCCTCTAAATTACACTCCTCCAGCTGGCTTGGTTAATTTTGAAATGGATAAAGCTAACAGTGCCAGATCACACCCAAACAGTATAAAACTGAATAAAGAACACAATAAAACAGTGCTAAACAATAGATTATTTCCATGGCATATGGCAGATACACAGTCAGGCCAACCTCAAACACAACCTTTCAGTTGTTTGAAAACTCAGCACATGAATTACAAATCCAGCATTCAAGGCACCCTGGACAAGTAGGCAGCAGTAATTTTAAAGATGGAAAGGAGAAGATAAATGAGGCAAAGAAAACATGTTTTGGAAAAGAAAGATAAAACTGGAATGAATTAGTGCATGCTTGACAACCAATTGGAGGCATATATATGCACAAAAACATTTGGAAGAGGAGATAGCCACCAGCAGACTGATGTAAAGGGAAAGAGAAGTAGGCGGTGACAAGGAGGAGGAAGAAAAAGAGAAGAGAGAAAAACATACAAAAAATCTAAAACACAAACACTTTCTTGTCTATTTGGATGTAAAAATAATTTCTGTCACTAAATGATGCTATAAAGAAAACCGACTCTCCCCTCCTGAAGCTCTCAAGTGGCCGCTGCTCAGCTATGGGTTAGGACAAGGTGTAAGGGAAGAAACGGTGAGTGGAGTTGAGGAAAAACACATTCTATACACGTATGAAATCCTCAAACAATTGTGTGTGCTTGACTTTAAGCAGGTGAATAAACACATCCTTGATTTCTTTGTATAGGTAGAGGCTCTTCTGGGGAAACCATGATGCACTGATTTCAGTGATTGTCTGTCAGAGCCTTCTTTGTTAAGGTCCCTGAGTGGTGCCAACAGGAAATAGTAAGATCTTTGAGAGGTGAGACTTTAGGTAATTGGTCATTAGAGACACGGCCTTGAATAGAATGCTAGCCCCTTCACTTTTGTTCTTTTTCTTCCTGTCCATCATATGATTTTTGCTCTCCCATGTACTGACACCACACTGTACCTCTTAGTCACAGACCCAAGGCAGTAAGGCCAAGCAGTCATGTCAACGCTGTAACTGTCATAGGGGAAGGGAGTAAGGGGAAAATGGGAGGGAGGGAGGAATAGGAGGATACAAGGGATAGGATAACAATTGAGATGTAATATGAATAAATTAATAAAATATATTTTTAAAAAAGTAACTGTGAAACAAAACAAACCTTTGCTCTTTGAAAGTTGACTGGATCATGTGTTCATGACAATAACTGAAAGGGGACTATCATAAATGTCAAAAATCCAACAGTACATCTTTTTGAAATACTTTTAAAGATCTATTTATTTATTATTTATACAGTATTCTGTCCTTGTGTGTGCCTGAATGACAGAAGATGGCACCAAATCTCATTATAGATAGTTGTGAGCCACCATGTGGTTTCTGGGAATCAAACTCAGGACCTCTGGAAGAACAGACAGTGCTCATAACCTCTGAGCCATCTCCCAAGCCCCCCACTCCCAATAGTATATCTTGAGGGAAGGTTAGACACAAGTTTCTGAAATCTTTATCTCTATCATCTCTAGTGAAATACACCTCAATTTCAGAACAGATTGTCATTATCTCCCAGTTCCCACCAGCTTCTTCTGGGGAAGAGATGTTTTAGAACAGACATGAAAGATATGTGGAACAAAATCATCCAAACGATGCAATTTGATCATATTTCTGCATATTGATTGTGCCAGACATTTTAACGTAAAAAAAAAACCACTTTACTCATATCAACTGAGATTATCTACCAAAACATCAGGAAGCAAAACTAAAGTGTTTTTTTTTTTCTGGAGTAAATTCTTAAATGCCAATGCTAACAGCTACCACCATGTATGTGACAGCCTTCTTGATAGTTTCTAGACGGCATGAGCAATCCCAATAATAATTATTCACAAATCAAAACACCTCAAAATAATTTCTAATACATGGGGTGCAGAAGCAAGATCAATAAATTAAAAATCTCAGCCCTTGTTCTCATACAAAAACACTGACGTCATGATGATGCTCTGAGTCAGCATCCTTATGGAAAGTTTAGGTATCCTTTAAGCTGTCCAGAGCTGAACAACAGCCAAGGACGGTCACACTGACACTGGCAGGAGTGATTCCCTTGCCACTGTTGGATCTTTTCTTTCTCTGCACTAGGAAGGAGAATCTTCTCCGTTGGGTAGAAAAAGAAATAGAAAGCACACCTCCAACATTCCTGCTTTGTAGATGATCACCCAGGAGCTGGTTTTTAGGTTACTTTGATTGGCATACCAATCAAATCAGCACAGTTCATATGCTTAAGGAATCCCTAAGAAGACAAAGAAGTGGCAGAATTCTTGCAGTGGTCACTACCATGTGGCTGATGGGGACAGTACACAGTTTCCTTGACCTGGATGGAGAGGAATGGAGTGTGTGCAGAATTCTGCTTCTTCATGCGGCTACCTGAATTACTGTGTTAAACAATTGCTGTGGCCAAATTATTGACTTGAAGACATTAAAGGGAGGAAGGATCTATTTTACCTCATAGTGAAGATGGCATGGCTGTGACATCATGAAGCACCCGGCCACGTTAAATCCACCACAATCAGGAAGCAAAGTCTGAATTCAAATTCTGAGACTCTGCATACGTATTAGCCTTGTATAGTCAAAGATGAAATTACACACTGCGATAAGCAATGGCACAGAGTAAGTGGGGGGTGGGGTTGGGGGGATGAGGATAAAGCAAGGAGATGTTGACCCAAAGCAAAGCAGTACCCTGTCACAGCAAACACAAAATCTGAACTTCTACTTAAGGCCTCCAAGGCTCACAGTGGCCTCATCAGAGTTCCATGCTCCTGACAGCCCCAACCTCAGGCCTTTTCTATAGCACAAACATTCTCTCTCAAAGACTGGCTACATTCAGCCTATAAGATTACTATTACATCCTAGGCTTCACTTTGCAGTTTCATTTCCATTCATCACAGTAGCTCCATACAGGGAATTAGGCCCCGATACAATTGCCTGGACTAACTAGCTTTCTCAAACCATGGTGCAAGCCTTCAAGCCCCACCCAGACTCTCATCATAATGGAATGATGTCAGGTTCTGCCGTGGACTTCAGGAATAGTCTGGCCTCCTTTCACAATGGCAGCATACCCAAGATACTACCTGGCTACACCTGGGGTGAAAACTGTACTGCTGGAGCCAGATGCCCTGAAGACTCTTTGTCGGGCACTCTCTTTTTGAATGGCTTGAAACATTTCCACTGTTACACCCTGGAGTGCTTGTGAATGGATCTTTGCCCTTTAGACCTTTGACTAATAGTCTAGGTATAGAGTGTAAAATTTCACTTCAGAATTACTGATCTGTTTATCAATAAATTACCTTGTCCATGGCCTCCTTATTTGCTTGGTCTATAAGGTAACCAAATCCATGTTCTTGTACTCACCAAATTGCATGTTTTCAGATTTTTCTACTCCAATTTCTCAGCATAAATATAACAAAGAGGAGTAAGCCTCTCCATGTCAGAATGAAGAATGTGATGTCTTGAAATTGTCTCTGCCAGACAGCTTAGTCAAATTTCAGGAAATGGGCAGAATGCTGCCAGACCTCCTTCCAGATATAATATTAATGGCCTTTAGCCACCCAGAACAGCTTCTTACGTTCTGCTTACAGCAGTGTAGGACAACTCTAACCCAGAGTTCCATGTTTCTCCCATGGGTTGATTCTGCAGGCTTATGAGCCACATGGTTAGGTAACGTAGCAATGACCTCACACTTCATCATGACCAAATGCATAGCCAAGAAGCAACATTAAGAAGAACTGACTTATTTCGGCTCACAGTTTGTAGGTATGTTTGTGATGGTAGAGAAGGCATGACGGTGCAAACAGCTTGAGACTGAGGCGACAAGAGATAAGGCAACTGCGCACATCTCTGCTGACTAAAAAACAGACAGCAAACCAGAGGAAAGCTGCAACTTCCTAAAGGTTCCCCAACCAGTGAGCCCAGGTGTTCAAATGTGTCAGTCAACAGGGAACAGTTCACATCCAACCCACAAAGCCGCTTAAGGTAATTTTTCTGTCTTGTCATATTTGGGACATCGGACATTGTTACCCTATTTGTCTGTTCAAGGGGAGCAATGGTACTTTACTGCAGCCAGCACAGCTCAGTACATTCATGAGGATGTGCACAGCTTGAGGCTTCTCTTTGAAATTAGGGGAGGAAAAGATCAAGTATTGCATTCCAATCTCTAGACGGTTGCCGAAAGATTACTATACGTCAACTCAGGTGCTGTGGGGGTCTGGCTTCTCTGGATGTGTAGTGACGCTGGTAAGGAGAAAATGCTCAGAAGCTTGATGAGATACAGCCAGGAAACTTGCAGTTATCCAGAGAGGAAACCAGTAAGTGTCTGTAACTGAGAACTGAGCATACATATAAAGAATGACATTCACCAAAATGTTTTCAGCAGCCCACAGAATCTCTGTCTTAGGTGATCACTAGAAATGTTTCCTGTTATAGGCCATTTTACCAACTTGAGGGGTAAATGATCCAAACACAAAATCATGACCCACATAAAGAAAGGGGAACACGGGCAAGAAAATCAAGATGTTGGCCTCTAGACGTTAACCCAGAATATGGTATATAATTTTCTTTTAAAAGAATTCCAACTATCATAAGTATGTTCAATAAGTGAAAATAAATACCCTACATGAACAAAATAGAGTATCAAGAAAGACAGAAAATATTTTTAGAAGCCAAATAGAAATTTGCGGGCTGAAGAATAAAAAAAAAAATGTAAGCGCAAAATTTAATAGAGATAGTCAACAGGAAACTGAAAGAGAAGAGAGACTTGTCAAACTTAAAATGGGTCACACACTCTTTCAGTTTAAGAACAGACAATAAAGAGTGAAGAATACTAAGGGAGTTAGGAGACAGGAGTGTTTCAGAGAGGAAAAGACAGAACAGGGCAAAATCTTACTTAGGAAAATAAAGGGCCAAACTTGCTTAATCGAAAAAAAAAAATGGACATCTAGATTTGAGAAATCTACTAATCTCTAACAAGCAAGAAGTTGCAAATAAATTCAAAGTAAGGGCTGGAGAGATGGCTCAGAGGTAAAGGAGCACTGGCTGCTCTTTCAAAGGTCCTGAGTTCAATTCCCAGCAACCACATACATACATACATACATACATACATACATACATACATACATACATACACCTTTTAAAAAAGGAAAGAAAGGAAGGAAGGCAGTTGACTATGGAGTGGAGAGATGGCTCAGAAGTTAAGAGCACTGTCTGCTCTTCCAGAAGTCCTGAGTTCAATTCCCAGGAACCACAGGGTGGTTCATAACCATCTATATGAGACCTGATGCCCTCTTCTGGCAGACAGGCATACATGCAGGCAAGCATTGTATACATATTAAATTAGCAAATATTAAAAAAAAAAGAAAGAAATTCAAAGCAATTCTTATTGTGTTAATGGTATATAAATCACTTTAAATTCAAACTGAAAATTAAAGACAAAATATGTATAAAATTCTATGAATAAGAAATGTAATTTTTAAAATATAAATTCTGACAACAGCAAAAATGTGCAAGTGAAAGTTCTTAATATACAATAAAATTACTATCAGTGAATAAATCATTATAGTTATATGATATTTCAAACAAATTTTATAGTAACCATAAAGGAAATACTTATAAAAAAACAGTGAAATGCCAATGAGAAGAATATCAAATTATGCCACTATAAAAATCAGCAAAACCAAAAGGACACTGAAAGAAAGGGAAAGCCTGTTACAAAAACATTAAGACAAAACTTACATGGTAAGTCAAGTTAGTCCCTAACAATAACACCATATAAAGGGAAGAAACACCACAATCAAAACACAGAAAGAGGCTGAGTAAATTTTTTTAAAAAGACCTAACTGTGTGGTGCATTAAAGAAATGACTTTAGAGTAAAATACACACAAGTCAAAGAGTGAAGATGCTTTGCAAATTGTAGCCAAAAGGGAGCAGACGTGACCCTCCTTACATCAGACAAACAGCTTAAGTGGTCAATTATCAAAAGGTACAGAGGACATTATATAATGAGGGTCTGTCATAATTGAGCATGCATATGTATCTAACATGGGGCTCATCCAAATATACAAAATAAGCACTGACGTAACTCACAAGAGCAAATGCAGACATGAAAATGAGGTGTGATGATCCACCGCCAATCATGGCAAGATTGACCAGGTAGAAGATGACTAAGGAAATACTGAAAACGAACGCTACAGACCACCCACGTATAGCAGACATGAGCAGTCCATTCCAGTCAACACAACAGAACAAACACACATTTGTTCTCTTAGGTATACATGGAAAAATCTCTACGATAGATTACATGTTAGTTTATGAAACAAGCTTTAACAAATTTCACATGATGGAATTATAGTCAGGATAATTCCAACCAAAGAAAAGTGATATTAGAAACTAATTATGGAAATAAAACTGGAAAGTCATAGATATGAGGATGTTAAAGAACACACTGCTGAACAATAGTTGGGTGTAGGAATAAATGAAAATATAAATCAAAAAGCATCTTGAGACAATCATCTCTGAGGACCAGCTTTCATGGTACCAGAAGGTGCTATGCAATCTGCCAAGGAAGGGGAGCAGTTGATCAACAGTCCTGCCCAGCTGTGGTGACACAGCAATGACCATCTTGACAAGACAGCCCTAAAGGTGAATGCACACATGTCTTGGCAAAACCAAGCTGTCTTATGGGGCGTCCAGCCTGTCCAATAGTAGAAAAGTCATGGCCAGTACTAGAAACTTCTTTAACTTTCAGGCTAGTAATGTCAATGATCTGAGAGGAGAACCTACTTCTGTCACTTTGCAAAATATGTATACTTCCTAACTGTGCTCTGAACACTTATTCTTATAGGCAGAGATGAGTGCAGCACTCCACCTCCTTCAGTGATTGATGTTTCTCTTGGCAGCATATGGAGACCATTATAGAAAACGACAACTGGTCAGAATGGAGCCCCATTTGCTACATGTACAACACAACTCTGAAAACATATACATGCAAGCAACACTAAAGAGACACAGCATCGTGTATTTATATATTTAGCCATATATATGTATATATATATATATATATATGAATAAATAGTAAAGAAAAAGATGCCATGAATTTGAAAGTAGTGCAGAAAGGATACATGAACTGTTGGAGAGAGAAATAGAGGGGATGATGTAACTACATTTCTTAAGAATTGCAAGGGGGAAAAAGCACATTGAGACAGTTGAAGCAGACATGTACTACAACAACTTATGGAATGTGACAAAAGAAGGATTACTAAGAACATTCTAGTGATGATTTGTTATTACTCAACTAGAAAACAAGATCTCCAACAGCCTAACTCACTCCCCAAGAAACTCAGAATATAGGACCAAACTAAGGAGAGGGATAAATAAATGAGGAGTAAAAGTAAACAAATCATAGACTAGGAACACAATTGGAGAGAATGGATTAAACTACGGTTTGACTTTGCCTTTTTTTTTTTTTTTAAAGAAAAACAGCCCAATTAACAAAACTTTACCTATATCAACAAAGAAAAATAGAGAAAAGATATTTTAAATACATATTTTCTGTATATGCACAGTTCATACAAAATAAAAATAATCATGGCAAAGTAAGATCATCTTAGTTAATATTGCTGTTCTAACCTAGATAAATAAGTACATGAAGAAACAAAGGCTTCTCTAATCTAGATTTTTTTACATTCTTTTTTACATTATAATTTTTATTAATTCATTCATATTACATCTCGTTTGTTTTCCCATCCTGTATATCCTCCCATTTCTCCTTCCCTCCCACTTTCACCTTATTCCCCTCCCCTATGACTGTGACTGAGGGGGACTTCCTCCCCCCGAATATGATCCTAGGGTATCAAGTCTCTTCTTGGTAGTCTGCTATCCTTCCTCTGAGTGCCATCGGGCCTCCCCATCAAGGAGAC
>OU015745.1:124552446-124578245 GCA_907169655.1 Acomys percivali
AATTTTGTATTTATTGCAACTTGGTATCAGCAATGGCAAATAAGTACTGAGTTTGAAGTTAAAATGCTCCTTCACTCATCACACTTTGGAAATGAACTTGCTCCCTTTGACAGAAGAAAAAGTGGTTTAACATTCTGAACACGAGGTCTTCACGAGTAAGCCTTTGTATCCTGCAGAAGATGTGAGCTGTTTTGTTCTCTCAGTTTCTAAAAACAGGCATTCCTGAGCACATTTGTCTTGAGGGCATGCATGCTGTCTTTTGTAGGTTAGGCACAGCATCTAGCAGTCACGTGTCAGTATCCGAAAACTAGAAAGAGCCTCTTGTCTGCTTCTTTGTTCCCCAGTTTCAGAAGAATCTGTCTGTGTAAGGAACATGATTATAAACAGTTCAGACAAGAGTCACCAGCCGCTCCATACCCATGTCTTAGTGGATTCTTATATGTGACATACTGTCAAGCCACAACACCTACAGGAGAATGGATTTGTCCGAGTGTGTACTCAGTTTAGTATGTAAAACTGATATATTTATTTATTTATATAAAAGGGCCATGTAAAGCAATTCCTCCTTAAATTTATAAGCACTGTACACATAAGAGTCCCTGATCCCTTACAGAAGTCACACTGAGAAGGAGCCTGGAAGCAAAGCTGTCAGTATGCTCTATCTGCGAAGCTGGCAAGTCAGGTTTCTGTAATGTGTCGATTTAAACAATGCAAATGGACTCCCCCTGGTTCTGCATGCTGATAGCTCATGGCTAAGGACTCGAGGTTCATTAGTTCTGGTTTATTTCTACAGACCTAACTCCTTGGCTTACAGATAGCCACTCTCTATGTCCTCAGGATACTCAGTCTGTGCTGGTCTCTATACTAATCTTCTGTCAGGACACTAGCCATATGAAATGGGGGCCCACCCCCAATAACTGCACATAACGTTAGTTTCTCTTCTGTGGGGGTTCAATGTTCAAATACAGTCACCTACTGAGTTGCTGGGAGAGAGGGGTAAGATTCCAACATATGTATGTGGGTATATTTTCCTGTTGCTGTGCTAAAGGGTGATGCAAAGGAGGAAGGGCTCCTGTGACTCTCAGTTGCACCAGTACATCATAGCAGGAGAGTCACAGCAGCGGGAGCATGGAGGAGCTGGACATCGTGCATCCTGAGTCAGGAACCACGAGAAGGAGTGTAATGCTTATTGCCCAGGATCCCCTGCCCAGGGAATGTTCTTGCCCACACTTGAAATGGTTCTCCTCATGTCCACTAAGGTTAATCAAGGTAATTACCCCCACATGAATACCCAGAAGCCCAGCTCCCAGATGCTTAAAGAATCTGTTAAGTCAACAAGCCAAACCGACCATTACATGATGGAGCACAAGTCATGGAGCAATATACAAAGCTCAGCAGTACAACTGGTCCTGATCTGCCCATGGCCCTCCCGGGCAGCATGGAGGAAACTCTGGCATATGATAAAGGACCTCGAGCAGAGGCTCCTTGCCAACAGGTTACCAGGGAAGATAACAGAGGTGCTCACAAAAACTAAGAAGTGACAGTCAGGAAGCCTGTCCTCTGTACTACCCCATGACTCCCAGTTTACATCAGAAAGGTCTCCAGAGGTTATAGGCATCCCATTACACATCCCGGCTAGCAGGACATTCACTCATATCAGGAAGATGTAGGACAGAGATGATTTCCAAGTAGTTTTATAGATTTCCTTCACTGAACATGGAAGCTCATCAAAATAACTCCTGAACAACCCTTGACTCACAGTGTGGCAGACACTGTGCTGAAGCCTTTACACACAAAACCGCAATAAACTTACACCAATAGCTCCATGAGTTAAGTGGTTCTAAAGATATTACAGAAGAGGGACACGAGCTTGTAGAGATTCGGCTCTTCATGCAGAGCAACACAACCAGTATCAGGCAAAACCAGGCTTATTGATGTGTGTCCCTTCTACCTCCCTAATAGTAATCATTTTCAAAGTGAAATACGCAAAACAGGTATTGTACTATGGAAGGGAGTAATATCATTATGTTTGAGGTCCCATATTTGATGAAAAAATATATCTGCGAGGAATAATTTGTTATGGTTTCTGCATTTCTATATAATATGAATTCTAATCATCAACCCATCTAAAAAGCTTACATTTGAAACACTTTTAAATGTGGGAAGTGTTATTTTCTATCACATAAAACTGAAAGTGCCATATTCACATATAAAAATGAAATTAATAATAGAACATAGTCTGAGGACATAGAGAGTGGCTATGTATAAGCCAAGGAGTTAGGTCTGTAGAAATAAATCAGAACTAATGAACAAAGCCCAAGCTATCCTAGAATTCGGGTACAAATTACTACAATTGTAGTAAACAGGCCAGGCCTATCTACTTCTGAGATCATATGGTACAGGTGCAAACATTTTCCAGAGAAAAATATCAAGCTGTGTGTTGGAGACCATGCAGGCTTGCCTCCTGCCCTGGGAACAAACCTAGTTACATTATCTCTCAACAATGAAAATCCTGGTCCTGAAAAGAAAGCTTAATTGTTATGAATGCTTACTGATCTTCTAGAGGAATTCAGTTTAGCTCCCAGCAAGTCAAGTGGCTCAAAACTATCTGAAACCCCAGCTCCAGGAACTCTTTCGTCTTCTTCGGTAATGTACACATGTGATGTGCACTCACACAGAAACACATACACGACATAAATTAAAATAATAGAAACAAATATTAAGAGTGAAAATTTAACCACAACATACTAACAAATCTCTTGTGGGGAAAAACCCTCAATCTGTGAGTAACATTACAAGTCCTACTAGACTTATTCCATATGAAACATTATCATTTTCTGATAACTTTTATTTATCTAGTGAACTGTGGAGAGCAGCGGTTCTCTGGGCTTTAAATTGAAGTAATTGCTCTGCAAATCAGCACCAACATTTCACTGAGACTTCTTGAAGCAGCTCAGTAATTCTCCATCATCATAAATGAAGAGAAATACACAAGAGGTCACAGCCACAGGAGCTGGTCACATTGCACCTGGAGGTGGGAAGGACAAGAAGCAGTAAAGATATACAGCACCCTCTGCTGGCTAAACGCCCCTGGGGTCACAAGACAAACACCTCAACTCTCACTATCTTGCCCATTGATTACTTTTTATAGAGTAACAGGAAATGTACATCCATAAATAACCTCGACAGTTGAATGTGTTATCGCTTGCTACTTTATAGTGTGTGAAATGATGGATGGAGACAGCAGCTCTTTCCTTATAGGAAATGCAAGGAGACATTCTATGATTGGCAGCCTTCACAGTTGTCTGCATGGTCTATGGCAGCTCATGATCCCCGCCCAGCTCACTGATACTCTATGTTTGATTAGAGTATCAAATTTTCTATATTTTGAAACAGCATACACGTAGTTTCCTCTCACAGATGTGAAAGTAGCTGAGCCTTCTGCTTGTTCATGCTGCATGTATCTTTGGGGCTCAAGCTGATGGAGAGTTCTTTTCTACTAGACAACGGTGTATGACTCGTGATTTATATCCTATTGTGCAGATAAAATCACATGGCATGGGACATACATTAATCCTGATGGAAGGCACTGGCATTCATACAGCAAAGGGAATGGATGTGTGCCGTGTGTGACGAGCACACCATTGGGAACAATAATATCATCGACCACATGTGGTTAACAAGCTCAAAGAGAAGCATCATTCTTCAAGTTGAGGCTATTCGCTCCCTCGCCACCATCCTCAAGCCATTCACAGCTTACAGAAATAAAAGAGAAGTTATTGCTCCCTTGGTGTAATTATATAACTCTTTAAGCTCAACTATAAAACACAGGATAAATAGATATGTAAAGTGTTATGGTGGCTCTGAAGATAGACCTCAGGGTTGTGACTTGCCTGTCATGTATCGGATGCTTAGAATCAATTACACAACAAAGATGGAGTCTTTATGTTAAACAGATAACCAAAAAGAAAAAGAGAACAAGACTGAATCAGAAGAGTGTAAATATCCTTAACTCATCTGCTCTGAAAGAAAATTTCTTCAAGCCCAACCTACTATAATTGTATTCAAAAGCCATGATTATATATACATATGTATGAATTATTATTTTCACCAAAACTTTGACAAAGATAATATACTGTGACCTCATCAGCAGAATCTATTGAAAATGTGACAGGTTTGATGACTCTTCTCTTGAACATAAAAGAAAACTGGATCCGAAATTCCAAAGAGCCATTTTTAAGCCTTGAATATAGACAAAGAGCTTTCTGAAGGTAGACTCCAGCAATGGACTGCTGCAGAAAGCATGCTAGCATCTTGTGTAAATGCCTCAATACAGCATCATTCCAGGTTGCTATGTAGACAAGTTCAGATTCTTGCAAACTGGCCAAGCAAGCTAAGCCCTCTGTGGAGAAAGTCAATGAAAAAAGGGTCACTGTTCCTCCTGCTTTTGTTAATATATGCTAAAGGCCAGGGAGTCTTTTCAACAGAGCAAGCAGTTCATCTTTTAGGATACACTACAGAAAACCTGTCAAGCAGGCAGTTTCCCAGTCTTCCTTCCCTCCAGCTGTTTACACATCTGTAGAAGAGCCTCCTACTTTGTAGCAGGGCTGGTCTTTGTGGATGCAGAATGTGCCATAAGAGGTAGGTTGCCATTTCCAAAAGCAGTAACAACTTCTGTGGCTTGTGCTTTTGTGCCTTTCTTTTTTTGGATCATTCATTTTATGACGACCAGTTTCTAGGTTGTGAGAGGCACAAAACTGAGAGTGAGCAAGATGTTGCCAACAGCAAAGCAGTGTCTTTAGTCTCACAGTCTGTGGAGAGCTGAAAACTGCCAAAAACCACATGTGATGTTCCTTGCTTGAGACTGCAGAGGAGAATGCTACTCTGATCACCAATAACTGAAAGCAAGAGAGACCCTGAGCGGAACTGACTCAGCCAAGCCATTCTCACCCCAAACTATATCAAGTAATATAACCATGTTTTAAGGTGAAAACATGAAGGGTGTGTAGTACGCCCTCTGTTGGACCTTACCCTTCAAAGGCTCTCAAAAAAAAAATAAACACTTTTCCTTTTTCTTTAAAACATTTTACTAAGCACTAAAATAGTATCAATACTTTAGAGGTCTTCTTATTTTTATGAGAACAAATAATAACAAGTTAAATCTATAAATACGCACATTAAAACGCCAGGGTCAATGCCTATCAATATAAAATTTCACTCTGTTCAACCTCTAATATTAATAACAAATAATTCATATTTTATTATTTATAATTACTGTGATGAGTAATGTCATATACTGTGGTAAGATAGTGTCCCTACTGTTTCTGTCAGATCAGAAAAGAGACAACAAACTCCACTTCTTTCTCTTTTTTTTCTTTTTTACAATTTTTATTAAATATTTTTACATATACACTTATATTTTTAACATATATACAATAAACTACCTACAGCAAGAAGAACCATGAGATAATCAGAAATTATATAAATGTTACATTTATAGTGCTTTGGCTATTTGTATTTGGCAACCTTGAAGTAAACACTTTTCCTATCCTGGTGAGTTTAAAAATTCTGAATATAAATCATTATCTATCATATCTCATAATTATCAACTTAAAACATCTATCTAGACCTAAAAAACATCTTAACCACTAAACAACTAAGCTTAATTGTAAGACTAAACTATTTGGTCTTCAACCCCATCACAGACTTGAGAAGGAATGAAAATAATTATCTGAGTAGACAGGAAGTGCAGGTTAGCAGCTTCCCAAATGAGAAGATGACAGAGACAGTTTGATGCCTGAAAAGTAACCCAAAACTCCCTATAACATTGGAGCATCATCTTCAGCCTTCTGTCTCAATATATCTGACAGGCATATTTGTGAGGTAGGAACTATTGAGGACTTGCTTACCCTGCCTTGGCAAAGGTTGGCCATTGACTCTGCCTGCATCCAAGCTTGCCCATTTTTAGGCATTATTCTGTCTGTGGTAGAAACGAGGACATTTTGCTGAGTGGCTTGTTTGACACATTTAAAGCCATCTCCATAAGGAGGGTCTTTTAAATAAATATGATGGAGAATATCTAGCATTAAATAATCTCATACAGGATTTTAAGCACAGCTTTAGTATGAACACACCAATACCGTTCTTTGAGATTATAATATAATCACAACCTTTTTCTTTTCCTTATGCTCCCCAACAAACTCCCATATTCTGCTTCTTGCTCTCTTTCAAATTCATGGCCTCTTCTTTCAGTAATTGCACATGTGTATATATGTGTGTGTGTGTACATATACATTCCTAAATATAATGTTATTATATAATGTTACTTGCATGTGTGTTTTCTGGCCTTACCACTTGATATTGAATAACAATTTGGCATGCTCTTCTCTGGAGTAGACTATTTCTCCTACTCTTAGCATCCTATAGTTGTCTGTAGTTCTTTCTATAGAGTTGAGCTTTTCCCTATCCACTTTGGCATGTCTGTTGGTGTTATGCTTCTAAGAGGTAGAAGACCAGGAAGTTTGTTGTGAAATTGTGTCTCCCAGCAATGTCTCTCCACCCATAAATTCTCACCAACATGACTAACTAAATATGAGCCGAATTGATAGGCTTCTAAAGCAAAAATGTTTATTAAGTTATATTGTTAAACACTATAGATATGTTGTAGTTAGAGTGTTATACACCTATAGTTAAGATAAAAGGGGATACATCTGGAGACAAAGAGGAAATGTTGACAGAGTAAAGGGCATAGGGTGGTGGTGGGGAGGAATCACCTGAAAATGAGTGCATATGAATATATACTAAGAAAACGGTTACTTTACTAAAAATAATTTTAAAAAGAAAAAAAATACTTTGAAAGTTTAGTGAGAAATAAATGAAAAAAATTAAAGCATCTAAAATTCCAGCATGAACTTCAAAACTACTAATTTTGATGTTATTAAAATTAAGAGTTAAACATTATGCATATAGCCCAAAATGGTATTAACATATTGACCCTTTAGCAATGTTAATGAAATTAGTTAGGAATTTGACAGATTTATCCGATTATCTATTAGTAATATAAAAAGAAATATACAATGACCATATTATATATTTAGAGTGTGCACTTGATATCTCTGAGCACAGGTCTTGTCATTATTAACAGGGTATGATGAAGGATTTTTTGTCTTTTTAAATTGTATTGGTTCTTTATGAATTTCACTTCATGCACCCCAATCCCATTCATCTCCCCCTCCTCTCATACTCACTCTCCACCCTTGCAACCTCCCCCTCAAACACTGAAAAAAAACTTATTGTGGAACTTGAAGTGTGTCACAGTGTGGCAGTATACACTTTTGTACACACTTCTTTGCTTACAAATGATCATTGTAATGACTTGTTGGTCTGGTATAAGTCCACTGGCTTCTGATACTCTTTTGATACTGGTACCTCAATGGGACTTGTCTTGGATATCCTGTTGTTTCCATGTACCATGGAGGTCCTGTAGTTTTGGATCTGTAGAACTGGCCCCTTCACGCACTCCAGCAGTTCGTCAGTGGTGTAGATGTTGGAGTGGGCAAACTCAAAGCCCTAGACCTAAGCCTGAGAAGTATTTCAGCTGGTCAGCGCAAAGGTTCTCCTGCTCTCATGCCTTCGGGCTGGCTCACCTGCAACCACACACCCAGGGCCAGCTCTACTGTGCTGCTCAGGAGAGATGCAGGGCCCACTCTCCCGAGTGCTGCAGCAGGTGAGGGACAGGGTCCCCTGGCTCTCATGATCAGGAGCTCTTCCTCCTGCCATAAGTGGCAAGAGGAGAGGGTAAGGGAGGGCATTTCTCCTTCCACCACGCTGCCACATGGCAGACAAGTGAAGGAGCCAGCTCTTCCATGCTCACACCTTCAGAGCCAGCGCACTTGCCCTCTGACCATCAGAGTCATCTCTATAGTACTGCTCAGGTAAAGTGCAGGGCCTGCTTTCCCAAGTGCTGCAGCAAGTGAGGGCCAGGGAAAGCTCTACCACAGTTATGGCCCCTTCAGGGCCAGCCCTCTCACCCACTACTGGTGGTTAGGGCAAAAGGGAGTAGAGAGGATCTCTCCCTCAAAGACGACACCACCCAGCAAATAAGAGGCAAGATCATTATGCTCATTACCTGAAGGCTAGCTCTCTCACCACCACCACCACCACCACCCCTCCCCCGCCCCCAGGGTCAGCACTACTGTGCTGCCCAGGAAAGGTGCCCAGCTGAGCCCCTTCTCCCAAGTGCTGCAGCTGCTGAGTGGCAGAATCAACTCTCCTGCTCTCACAGCCAGGGCCAGCTCTCTCAGGTGCCCAGGTGAGAAACTGAGCCAGTTCTGTGCAGCCATCAGATACCAATATATCGTCAAGCAAAAGCCCAGACCAAGGACATCCACCTGGCCTTTGGTGGTAACAGACCCCTGCTACTGCAGGACCACTGACCCTGATGTGTCTCCCAATGGCAGCACAGGGCAGGACCCCTCTCCCCATGGTTCCATGTGGCATCACCAGCTACTCACATCAGGCTAGCCTCACTATCCTCAACTGTCCAGTTCTGCTTCTCTTCACTGTGACTATATCTCTCTATTGATCTTTTTCCTCCATTTGTCTACCATGTAGTGGTGGCTCCTCTTAATGGCACAGAGGGTCTCTGAGAGTCTGAGATGATTGTCTCAGGAGTTGTTCAGGAATGTATGTCCCACTCATACATTATGGCACTGGGTGGTCGGCCTCCTCAGGCTTGACTAGTTAGTCATCTCAGGCTAGCTCCCTATCCAGGCCCCTAGGCTGCAGTCTGGTGGTCTTCTCAGGCTTGCTTTTTTTCACAGAATGTTAGTCTACTAATCATTCAGATGTTTACAGGTCAGAACCCTGAGCTTAGACATAGCCTCTCTCCTCTCTATCACCTAATGATGCTGCACATGTGACACAGAAGCCACACCTGTAACACCTCTAGAGGCAGGAGAAGCTGATGATTTTTAAATTGTGACTAAATTACCCATGGCTGTACTGTTAGAAAATGGCATTCAATGCCATTCCAATTGAAGGTTAGCCAATTGAATATTGTTCAATCATGCACTCCCAGCCATTTGTTTTACTGTAGACTCCGAAGCTTCCTAACATTCTATTTCTTCTGCTCTGACTTAGTATCATATGACTGGTAATCTGCTTGATTCGTCTCTGTCATTCTTTGATCTTGGTTCCTACAATAGTAACTAGTCTTTGCTAATACATGATATCTGCATTGCCCCCAAACCCCATATGCTAAAGCCTCAGCCTCTGCGTGACTGTATATGAAACCAAGCCCTTTAGGAGGTGATTTGGTTATGAAGTTGTTTTCTTTACAAATGAGAATGGTATCATTTTAAAGAGACATCAAAGTGCTCATTCACCTCTCTTTCCATATGATAAATGACACAGCAAGAAGTTGTCTATCCACAGACCCAAAAAGAACACCCTGACCACGTGTTTAGTTTCTCAGTCTTCAAAGCAATGAGAAAGACATTTTTGCTCTTCATAGTTACCAAGATTGTGGTACCCTGAGGAGACAAAGAGGCTGTAAAGGTTAAAACAATAATGATGAAGGTGACTGTAAAGATGCTGATGACACTAATGATGATAGCTTCACATACTGAATCATTAATACTTAGTTCTTGCTTAGCTAACTTTCATAGTGACTATGATAAAATACATAAATTTAATAATAATGTCCACTTCACAGAAGGGGGAAATAATGAACAGCAATGCTTTATTACTGAATGTACAAAGAACAAATTTTAAGATAAAAAAAAGAGTAATCTCTGTGACTCAGTAAAATAGCATATACTTTTCTTATTTCTAAGTTATAATGGTATGGTTAAGAGTTTGTTTCCTGTGAAAGTCAGACCCCACTCTCCACTCAACTGTGTAAAATGTCCTGTCCATTGGCTAGATCTGGGTAGGGGTTCAAAGTTTACTGCATGTATTGTCATTGGCTGCTGCCATAGTTTACGCAGGACCCCTGGGCCCAGATCTGCCCATCATAATGTTCTTCTTTTAAGTTTCTAGGACCCTCTGGATCCTTCTATTTCCCCATTCTCCCATGCTTCTCTCACCTAGAGACCCAATAGGATGTCCTCCCTTCTGCCCCACTTTCCTGGTAAGTGAAGACTTTCACGGGACATGCCCCTTGGGCTAGTGTCCTGATATAAGTGAGTATATACCATTTGACTCTTTCTGCTTCTGGTTCCCCATATTTGACTACGTCCCCTGGATGGGGAGGCCTGGTGGCACTCAG
Source organism: Acomys percivali (assembly GCA_907169655.1). Taxonomy (NCBI): domain Eukaryota; kingdom Metazoa; phylum Chordata; class Mammalia; order Rodentia; family Muridae; genus Acomys; species Acomys percivali. The sequence goes on from OU015745.1 coordinate 124,562,717, forward strand.
AGGAAGGATAGCAGGCTACCAAGAAGAGACTTGATACCCTATGAGCATATACAGGGTGAGGAGGACTCCCTCAGTCACAGTCATAGGGGAAGGGAGTAAGGGGAAAATGGGAGGGATGGAGGAATGGGAGGATACAAGGGATGGGCTAACAATTGAGATGTAATATGAATAAATTAATAAAATATATTATAAAAAGAAAAAAAGAGTTTGTTTCCATTCTCATCAGCCTGTAGCTATGTCTCATGCTACTGTAAACCCTTTGACATCTATGGCTTTTCATGACCAGCAGTCTGAACAGTTTCAGAAGTATGCAGGATTTGTGTGTTTAAAAAAAAAAGCAAGAACCACAATGCTAATCTTCACATTAAAATTTTTTATCTATCACCCTCCCATTGTCTCTGTGCAAGGTGCTTGGTGATCTTAAACATGTGAATGTCAGCTACAATATCCCTGGCCACAAAGGCATTTGTTCTTCAACATCAATATGGATCTTTTACACTAATTTATTGCTTTTTATATAAAACTATGTTTCAAGAAATTTGTCATTGTTCATTAAAGTTCTGAACATCATTTAAATGGATTTCAGTTTTTAGACCAGCAGAGGTTTTTAAGATTGTTTCCAGGCTTTTATGTAAAACAGTCTGCTGTTTTTAACTGTCAAAGCCAATTATGTCTTCCAGAACAATCTATCATTTGATAGTTTATTAGACTAAATGATGAAGTGCATTCTTAAGCGCCAAATAAATGGTGTCATAAAATAGAGTGGCAGCGTCAGCCCCCAGCACAATCTTTTCCTAGCAGTTAAGGTTAATTAGGGAGAAGCTCATTCTTCTAAACATGAATACATGAGGCATAAGAGGGCTCAAGCAGTCTCTAGATAGGTGTCAAGAACACAAATCTATACAGTCGGGATTGAGTCTTGACAATGATGTGACTAAGCCAAGGTCACACAGCGCAACAAAGAATAATTATAATCTTTAAGTGTAAATCATTTATAACAGGATTAAAAATTACTTTCAGAATAGTTTTTCATATATATATATATATTGGCCTAATCTCTCAAACCCAAGCTCAAAGAATATTTTTGTATATACTGTTATAGAGTATAGTTAAAAGTACCCATCTTTGTGAAAGATCTCAATAATCTTGAAATTTTGATGAAATGATTTACAAATAGATTAATGGTAAAATGATAGTTGTAAATATTCTTTTTTTTTTTTTTTTTTTTTTTTTTTTTTTTTTTTTTTTGGTTTTTCGACACAGGGTTTCTCTGTGTAGCCTTGACTATCCTGGACTCACTTTGTAGTGCAGGCTGGCCTCAAACTCACAGCGATCCGCCTGCCTCTGCCTCCCGAGTGCTGGGATTAAAGGTGTGCACCACCACGCCCAGCGTAAATATTCTTCTTAAAGATAACACAGATTTTGCATTTACTACTTTAATTATTTCACAATTTTATTTATGCATATAATGTATTTTGATCTATCACTTAGTATCTTACTTCTTATTCCTCTCATACTCCCCTAACACTTTTTCCTCATGATTTCATGTTCTTTGTTTTAGAACCCATTGAGGAGCTGGAGAGATGGCTCAGCAGTGAAGAGCACTGGCTGCTTTTCAAGTGGACCCAGGTTCCATTCCCAGCAACCACATGGCAGCTCCAAACTGTCTGTAACTCCTGTTTCAGAGGACCCGACACCCTCACAGAGACATACATGCAGTCAAGGCACCAATGTACAGAAAATAAAAATAAATGAATTCTTAAAAATAATAAATAAATAAATAAAACCTATTGAGCAATTTCTTGCTGCTATATTGGGTTGGCATAGGTGCATGGCCATCTACTGAAGCATGTTGCCTCTCCCAGAACACATCTTTAGAAAACACTGACTCTCACTCTGCCAGCAGCCAGCAACTACCAGTGACTTCTAAGCAAGAAGTGGGGCTTTATGAGCCCTTTCCGTTTCCGTGCTGGGACTCTGGCTAATTTGACTGTGCTCAGGTCCTGAGCATGCAGTCCCAGCTGCAATGAGTTCATGTATGCCATGGCTCTGCCATGCCCTGCAGGCACTGCTTTGCTGCAGATATCTCCTGCGTCTGACTTTCACCAACCTTCTGTTCTCTCTTCCCAATGATCCCGGAACACTGTGGGGACAGAGTGTGATAAAGATGTCTCATTGAAAGGTGAGCCTTCCTCAGTCTCTTACTAGTCTCTGCTCATTGACCAATCATGAGTCTTTTACTTATTGCCATCTACATCAAAAGAATGTTTCTCTGGTTGACGTTGAGAGTTACACTGATCTATGGATAGAAAAGAACTTAAGGGGCAGCTTATTTCTATGTCCATTTAGAAGGACAATAGGATTAGGTTCTTCCCTGTGACTTAGACAGCCATGCCTTTTTGGTCCAGCTAACAGTACTGAGCATGAATCCCAGCTTGTGGAGCAGGCAGTCATGAAAGGTTTGGTTATTCCCATGTTAATCATGCCATTATTGCCCACTGAGCATATCCTGCCAAGTCAGTTGTTGCTGCAGCAGCTTCCGTGGCTCACAGTTGCATAAGACTACTGCTAATTGTTGTGGTTTACAGGTGTTAAAGCTGAATAGGACTAATTGCTTCTCTTCTTTGGAAGCTTGCATAGCATTTTCTAATACAATAAAGGCTGGACAGCAGGCAGGGGGCTTTCAGGTTAGATCCAGCTTGGATAATCCAGATCCTGTGTCCTGAGTACGTAGTGTCTTCTGGAATAAGGGTTTATCTTCAACCTCTGAGAGGTACCCAAAGGCTACATTAACAGTCCAGAAGTGTAGAGTAACAAATTACTAACCCCCAAGCTTTCTTCCCTTTCAGGTCCTCCTGCATCTGATAAGCTTTAAAATCAATGAGATAAAAAAAAAAATGTAGAGATAAACCCACAAGGTTTTTGTTGTTGTTGTTTTTGTTGTTGAGAATAGACAAATGTAAGAATCAGAGTGAAAAGTGAGGCCTAAGTGATATGTGAAGTTGTACACCCTCCTGTTCCTCCTCCTTCCAGAGACAACTGTTAAAGATAATTATACGTAACTGTTTCTTGGTTTCTCTCTTTTGTTTTATTAATTTTTTTATTTTTTACATCTGATTTAGATTATTACACAAACATATAATAAACTACCCATAGCAAGAAGACCCATTACACAATCAGGAATTATATAAATGTTACATTCTTAGTGTTTTGGTTTCTTCTTAAACTGGAATCACACAAATAACTGAGACTTTTTATTTTTCTTTAATAATAAGCTCCACAGCACAAGAACTATGAAGTTATTAATCTAGTCTTAACCCTCTAATGTAATTTGGTTTCTTCCCAGCATAGAGCTAAGAAATACTTGCTCTTTGTAGTTTTCTTTCTCCATCTCTTTCTCTTGATGTCTCTTGGGCCTCTCCCCTGGCTCATTCCCCAACTCCTCTTCTAACTCCACCTCCTCTGACTGGCAGGAAGTCCAGCCTTATTTGCTCTCTGGCTCAATGATTGGCTGTAAGCTGCTTTATTGGTCTACCAGGGGAAAATTGGGGAGCAGTTTTTACACAACATTGAGACAGGAGTTTTTAGAACAAGGATCACAAACAGTCATGGGGTGTACAGAAATCAGCATTTGAATTACACAATAACCTTTTGCATACAGACAACTTCGTCTTCTCATGCAGTGCCAATCTCACACTTGAAAAATGGTGCAGGCTAAGAGAATTTATTTGGCTTTATTGTTCTCCCGATCACTAGGCTGCCTTCTACACTGACTATGTGGATAGTGTTTCTATCAGTGACTTCTTCACTGACTTTAATTACATGGTTTACATGGTCCACTATGATTTCATGCACAGCAGGACCCATAGTACAGTCAAGGCTGAGAATAGATGCCATAAATGGGAAGGTTATGTCCATCCTCCAAGAGTGACATCTCACCATCAACAAACGTGGTGATGCTGAGTGTGCTATGGAGTCTGCTGGTATCTTCACCACCATGTAGAAGAGCAGGGCCCATTTCAGGCATGGCGCCAAAAGTGTCTTCATCTCTGTACCTTTTGTTGATGGTCCCATGTTTGTGATGGGTATAAGCCATTGAGAAATATCACAATTTGATCAATATCATCACCAATGCCTCCTACACCACCAACCACCAGGTCTCATTGGCCAACATCACCCATGACAAGTTCAGCATTTTTATGACCTTCATAGCCAGAGTCCATGTCATCATGAAGGCATGCTAGACTATGGACAGCCCTTCTAGGAAAGTGGCATGTGGGCTGTGGTGTTGTCCAGAACATCATTCTTCTAAGATCACCCCAGGGCTGGTGAAAGTTCACTGCCATGGATTTCCACATTCCTGCCTCACATATGTTCTTTATGTGTCTGACATGGGCCTGGAGAAACATAATACCAAAAAGGTCACAGGAAGCAGGCATCATCGGAGACCATACAAAGGGCATTCTGGGTATGCTGAGAACCAGAAAAAATATAAGTGGGTAGGTATCTCTCAAAAAGTATACAAATGAGCAACAGGTATATGAAAAATACTAAACATCACTAATAATCAATGATATATATATATATATATAGATAGATAGATATATCTCAAAATGTCAAGTTATTCCTTTCTTCCAATAAGAAAAGCTTATGAATAATAATTTAAGAGGTGAGCATTAGCAAGTATTAAAAAGGAAATCCTGTACACTGTTGATGGGAATGTAAATTAATTCAACCATTGTAGGAATTGATGTGAAGGACCCTAAAAACTGAAAATATATCTACCCTGAAGTTCAACAATCCTACCACTAAGTGTATATTTAGAGAAATGAGTCCTTATGTCAAGGACATTTTACACATCCAAGTTTATTTCAGTATTATGGACAATAACCGGTAAGTATCCACTAGCTGACTAATAGATAATTAAAATGTGATGGGTACACATAACTGAATGTTATTTTGCCAATAAAGTTGAAATTCAGTCACATGTGACATCAGTAGAGCTGAAAAAACCACGCACAGAAACACAAGAACCACACATATTCCCACTCATGCCAGCTTCTCTTAAGAACTTTCACACAAATTGAAAGAATAGTACACACTAGAACTTGGGGAGTATTGACAGGGGGTGGAAAGAAAGGGTTAAATAAGAGTAAGAGGTTAAGAACAGGAACACAGCTCTAACATGACGTTGAACAGCAGTCCATCCCATCATGCACCCACCAGAGGCTAGAAGAAAGTGGGCTGCCTCCTTTACAATGAAGTAATCAAAATGATTAGGGAAATAGAAATTGTTAACCCAATGTAAATATATATTAAATTTATATAATTATATAATAAATATAATATGTTGTATTCTTTACATAGTATATAAATTTATAATTATATAATTAAATATAATGGTATCACATTATATTTAATTTGTTTGTATCTATGTTATTTTTGTACCTGACAAAAAGAAGACAAAAGAATGAAATTTTAACCTCGTAACAAGACCCAAGCCCAGGAGGTCTTTTACCACAGAAGTAAGCAACAGCACATCAGTAATGATATATGCAGCTTGTATTTTGAAAAATCTTATGGACCCATGATCAGGTTAAAACAGCAGAGAACTTTGTTATGCTGCAATGAATTGAAGCCAGGGCTTTATATGCTCTCAGCAAATTATCCACTACTGAGCTGTGTCTCCAGCCCTAAATTATCTTTTAAACTTCATAAAATGAAAACAGAACATATCAAAATGTATATTTTAATGCTATTATAAAAAAAGCTTAAAAGGAAATGCATGGTACAAAATATTTATGTTAGAAAAAGAAACGGTGTATTCTTAATTAGATTAAGAACTTGACCTCACATCTTTTCCTTCTTTCCCTCAGAGAGAATTTTCCTTAAGATATATATATATATCTCAAAAAAATGGATTTTCCAAGCACACTCAAGGGCATTTTTGAAGCCAGAAGCTGTCATCAATTAAAATGCTTTCCTAGAATATCTGATCACCAGCCAAGCATCCAATTTAGGAGCGACCACTTCAAGCATCAAACACAACTGCTTTCAATAGTGTCTTGCCTTCTTCCTTGGAAAGCAAACATGCATGCTTCATAACCAATTTACTACAAATTACTTTTCTTTCAGAATAAAAGGAAGCAGATAAAACAGAATGAAATTAAACTCACATGTAGATCATACAAACTGTGAGCTTATGGTCATGAAAATGGTGTCTCTGAGTTAGAGCAGGCATTCTAGAGCAGTGGTTTTCAACCTATGGGTTGCGACCCCTTTGGGAGTGGAATGAATTTTTTCCCAGGGGTCACCTAAGACCATCAGAAAAATGCAGATATTTACATTGTGATTCATAACAGTAGCACAATTACAGTTATGAAGTAGAAACAAAAATAATTTTACAGTTGGGATCCCCACAACTTGAGGAACGGTATTAAATAAGGAGTCATAACATCAGCAGTAAGACAGTTGAGAACTACTGTTCTAGAGTGCTCAGGGCTAAAGGGACTACAAGAGTATGGCAGTTTCAATAGTAAACATAGGGTCCCAAGCTAACTGACGCACACTGATGACATGAGGCCTTCGTCTCTCAGGAATGACACTGATCTAACACAGTTAAAAAACGTTTACATTCTTAACATTTAAAATAAGCAATTGGTGTCATACCACTTAAAAATAACTCAATCTCTATTTTAACATATATTACTTTGATGTTTTTACTTATTTTTATGCAACTAATTTGCGTTGATAAATCTCTTGCTTAAGTCTTCAAGTTCACTCTTCCTAGACAATCAAAATACATATTTTACAGAGCCACTAGAACTTTCTCTAAGCCTTAGGATTGTTTCACAATAGTCTTGCCAAGAATGTATTTGAAAAATCCCAGCTTCACTTGTCCAAAACTTCCTAAAAATACAGCAACAAACTGAGGCAAGCTCACCACAGATTTATAAGATTCACTTTCCATTTTAGTTATGGGAGTGGAGGCACTGGCTTTCACTAAATGCCTGAGTGCTAAAGTGGCACTGTTTAGAGTTTGCGGGTGACCTTTTAGGGGTACACAATCACCAAAGGACTTTTCTTAATGGAACTACAGGCTCTCATACCTTCAAGATTCTAGCCTAATTCCTCAAAAGCTGATTTCAAGAGGCAATGATGGCTTGAGGTTATCTCAAAATGAATTGTAATTCATACAGACACAACTTTCAAACCACACCCAAGCACACAGACACTAACACACAATACACACATGCATACACACACACATGCACACACACACATATGTTCATACTCCCAAAAGTACTCTTAGGAACCAATTACCTATTTCATTCTTGCTGCCACCCAGATTCTTCTATCTCCCTCCTATGCTGCTTGTACAAAGGCCACACCCTCACACAAGGTAGTTCACAGCTGATAAACATTATGCATGCTCTCACGAGGCAGTTATCAGCTGTGGACACACTGGAGCAGTTTGTGGAGCATATCCCACACCTGGAATTCAAAGAAAAACATGTTTATGTATAAGGCAAAACATTCACAACAATAGTATATACTGATGTCACACTCTCTTCCTCCCTGAGACCGGGTCTCTAGTTGAATCTATAGCTAGGCTGGTACCCAGGAAGTCCTAGTGGTCCTCCTGTTTCTACCCTCATCCCACAGTGCTAAGATTATAGGTACATGTGGCTACACACCTTTTTAAGTGGGCACTAGCGATTTGAACTCAAGTGTTTGTGCTTGAGTACCAAATACTTCTGTATGTTGAGCCATCTCCTCAGCTCTGTTACTTTCTCTTTCAATAGGATAAATGCATTCTTCTACATCGTTTGAGACCATCACCTATAACCTTGTTGCTTTCCTTCATCAAAATCAACATTCCCCTCCATTCCTCTGCACCCACAATCCTTGAAAACAATAATGCAAAACATTGATGGTCTGGGGCATGCTATGCTCGATAGCCAGAATGCCTGACATCTGCCGTTTGGTTCTTGATGGGTAATCCTCATGATTTTGGTAATCTAAAAGGCCAAGAGGATTGAAAAGAATCTAAAATAGTTTGCATGTGCTCGCCAGAACGGCTGGTATATTTTTGAATGCCAAAGACAAAGCCGTACTACAACAACAAGCATCATCGTCTGGGCCACTGAATTCGTGTCAACAACATTCCATTAACACACAGCAATCATGAAGGGAGGATAACAGACTGAGATTTCCAGTAAAGCCTCCGTAATCTAAATTCACTTACTGAGGACGTTGTGATAATCCAGCCAAAAGATGAGCTGAACTTCCACTTTGTGCTCTGAGTGAGAATTGAAATGTAAATATGCCTAAAGTATCAATCCGTATAAAAGGGATGCAAACTGAGCACTTTATAATAACATCAACAAATCCACACAGGCAGGTGACGGTGGTAGGGAGTAGACAGAGTGAGAGAGAAAAGATGGAAAGCTGGGGAGAAGTGGATAGAAGTGCTGTTGCCAGGGTCTGCTCCTTCTACACCGGAGGGATGAACTGGGCTTACACCCGCCCAACAAAGTGATTGCATTTCCTGCTACAGAGTCATCACGTGAAACTAGTGAAAATAGTTCAAGCATGGCATCAAACGCAAAAGCAGTGCCACCAAGCTTAGTCTAGGTACCGCGCCTTCCAAAAGGAAGATGTTCACTCTTACAAACACTACAGCTCCTTTCTACCTACCACATGCATCATGAAGGACTGGAGAATGCAGAAGGACACGCAAGCCTGTAAACAGACCATGAGGACTGAGCCTGAGAAAATCAGAACAAGTTCTCAAGGTCCTCAGGGTCTTGCTTTTTCCATGTGTCAGATACTGTCAGTAATGGTAATTATTCTATTATACTACCTTTGAGAATTTTAAATGACTTACTCTGTGTGTGTGTGTGTGTGTGTGTGTGTGTGTGCGTGCGTGTGTGTGTGTGTGCGCGCGCGCGCGCGCGCGCGCGCAGGTACACGCATGCGCTTGTATGTGTGTGTCTATAGATAAAGCACTTTGAATAGTTTCTTACATACAGCAAACATTTAATAAGTGTCAGGTACTATTTTTGTAATGGTGTAACAAAAAGGCTAAACTGTCTTATAGCAAGGGTCAAGTAGGCATTTTTATCTTAGAAACTATCTAAAATAATATTTGTAACTAGAAAAGAAATATGGAAAAGAATTTACAAAAATTTTTAACAAAATCGTGCCTTCTGTGTTTAAATTTTTGTAGACAATTCATTTTTCTATCTTGTGGTGACCCTTCAGCACAGAGACAACCGTTCACATCTGTGTCCTCCAACCCTGCCTCGGAGGATAGCAGCCTCTACCAGCTTTCATTTGCAGATGATTAATAGGCAAGAAATCTAATTGTTATTTATTTTTAAATTTTAATGGAGATATGAATAATTTAGCTTTTTTATGTATGTACAAAAATGCAATATTAAAATTGTGATGTACCTAGCCAATCCCAATTTCAAAGGGAAGTAGATCAAATGAACTCATCTCAGGAAATATTTATGCAGCATATGAATGACCACCAACAAGGATTGGGTGCAGCCATTTCCTCTGACGTCATAGCTTCCTACGATGAAGAAATGCTACAATAGACTCACTACAGACAGTCCTTGACTTTACATGGCTGGACTTAAGGCGGCTCTTCTTTGTTTGTCTGTTGTTTGTTGTTTGTTTTAGTTTTCACGGTGGTGGGAAGGTAGTAAAACTCAACAGAACTTTGTATTTTGAATTTTCTCTAACCTGGGAATATACAGTATGATATTCTTCTGTGAGCAAGCCAGTGGCTATAGCCACAGCTACCAATTAGCCATTCCATTCTTAAAAGTAACCAGCAGTGTACAGTGAGGCCAGTGCATTGTAAGGAAAACTATTCAGTCTGTTACATGACACATTCAACATTTTATCATAAGGTGGGGTTCGTATCAGGTGACTTTGCCCAGTGGTCAGGCTAGGTAATGTAAGTGTTCTGGATACGTTTAATGTTGCCTAGAACAAGTCCAGCAGTTTGCATACATTTGATTTCATGTATGTGTCTGCATGTGTGTATTTATATACGTGTTCCTGTAATGCTTGCCTACGGGAGGTACAAATGCATGCGAATGTGCATAAAGATGTTGTGTGCGTGTGGAGGCACGCAGGTATTCTGAGTGTCTTCCTCCTTCCCTCTCTGACTTAGTTTTTGGGAAGGGGTCTCTCTCTGAACCGAGAGCTCATCTATTTGAATGGACTGGCTAGTGGGACCCAAGAGCCAAGGTCCCAGACTAGATCACCTTGCCTGGCTTTTGCTTGCTAGGGATTTCTATTCAGGTCCTCATGCTTGTGTGGCAAGAGTTTTCCCAACAGAGCTGTCTCTCCAAGCCCTAAATGTGTTTTTAATATAACATTTGTATTAATTCATTGAAAATTGCACACAATGTATTTTTATTTTTTGAGAATTTTTATATACCTCTTTCACCTGTTATCCCCTCTCTTCTTTCTATTTCCATTGTCTCCCTCCCAAACTCATAACTTCTTCTAAAATTATTCACACACACACACAGGCACACAAAAACTACAATGTTATATACACATATATGCATGTTACGTGCATACATATATATATGCAACCTATTGAGTCCACTGAGTTTTGCTCTTATGTAATGTGTCCAGGCCTGATCACCTCGAATTGGATAGCCTATGTGACAGTTCATCTCTGGAGGAAATTGATTCTCCTCTCAGCAACCATTAATTGCCCATAGCTCTTCATCTAGGGGTTTGACTTTGTGGAATTACTTCCACCCACATTAGCATATCAATTGGTGTTGTCTTTATGCCTGTGCCAGTCTAACTCAGTCAAGCATATTGTTGAAATTCATGGGTGCCGTTTTTTCTTATCCTGTCTAGGATATGCTATTTAGCAGCAGGCACCTTGGACCATTGGCTCTTACAATCTCTTCCTCCCCCTACCTCTGTAATATTTCCTCAGTCTTAGGTGTGGTGGTTGTATCATTTGGTGCTGGACTCACCACAGACACTTATTCTCTGCATTTTGGCCATTGTGAATCTTGTAATCGTCATCATCTGTTGCAAAAAGAAGCATCTTTAACAAGGGTGAAAGCATCATTTCTCTGCAGGTAGAGAGTGGCATTTAGAATGCAATTAGATATTGCGTTAGTTTAGGAAAATGCAGTAGTAAGTCTTCCTCTCTGGTTTGTGACCTCTCCAGGATGGGCAGCTGGCCAGGTTTGCAGTACCAGGTTCCGCAGAGTGGGCCTTAAGTTAGACAGTTAGACAGCTGTTGATTACTCCCAGGAATGCAAGCGCCACTAATCTACAGTCGGGATATCTTGCCTACATGACTCTGACAACAGTATTTTCAGTTTACAATGATGTTATCATAACATAAATGCATCATAAGGCGAGGAGGCCCTGTCCCCCTGTATAAGTTATAGTGAGGGGACCAGCCTTCTTTAGAACCAACACTGCTTGCGATCTGTATCCCAAATTTCCTACAACTGTTGACACACTATTCACAGGGGTACACAGCAGGGAATGAGGCCATTTCTCTACTAATCTTTTAAGCAATTTCTCCTACATGTCTTGGCAGGGAGCCTGTAACAGTTTGAACAGGCTTGTGCACAATATGTGCGGCGCAACCAAAACTCATTAAGTGCCTTTGTCTCATGCAACTTGAGAAACGCAGTATCGCACCCCTGATGAGCAATGCCTCGAAATGTTACGTTAACATTAAAATCACCAGAAAACATTCATTTACTAGTCAAGTTACACCTCGCAGCAGTATCTAAACAGTGTCCTGGGGAATGGTCTGCCCATCACCAAGTATAAGCGAAATGTCAAGGAGTTTTCCAGGTACTTCAACCACAGGTTATCAAAACACTCTAGGAAAAAAAAAATCTTAGTTATGAACTTAGAATGGAATGGACGTTTAATTGAACTTAACACAATCTTTACCTTATTTCTAAGTACAGCCAGGGTTTTTACAAACACTCTCAGTAATAGATCACTTTGTTTCAGAGAATTTAGGCAAAATTTTGCTATCTCCATCTTTTATTTCCTTAGCTCCATGCCTCAGTCCATATTTTAGTTGGCCTATGGTGCCAGCACTCCACATCTGCACTTCTGCATGGTGTAGGCTACTCTTAGAACACCTTTCTTATCTAAATGCAGCCAACTAATAGCCACTGCCCTCTTTTTCTTTTTCTTTTTTTTAACTGCTTGATGGATTACTTCTGAGTAACAAGAAAGAAAGTTGACCTCATCTCAACCCTCTTTGTTAAACACTATTATCTGGTCCTTCATACCACAGCATGCCATTATTTAAATTTGCATTTCAAATTATGCTTTCTTTTCTGTGCCACATTATAACCCCAAAGTTATAAGGTTGTTTGACTGACTTGGAGGACATTTTAGAACATCACTAAACACCAAAAGTCATTAATTAATTATCATGAAATAAATATTATAGTCAGCCTAATGAAGTGAAACACCAAAAAAAAGCTTATATTCCTCAACTCAGTAGTTTAATTCACTGAGTAATCCAATGTTCATTTTATCCCTTTACCTGAGACATTGCTTGGCTAACAAGTGAGCTGTCCTTTATTCCTCAGTGACAAAATCAAATAAACTAGTTGACAATGTGAGCAATAAGGAAAAATTGATCTTTAAGGCTGATCAACAAAAGGAAAAAAAAAAAACCTTTCAGTTTAGTCACTGAATATGGTCAAGGCCAGTACACACAGGTCAAAGTTCAATTGCATTTGATCTAACAATCAAAAGGTTATTTTTCCCATTTGGTTATTTCCTTAATTCTAAATTCAACTATGTCCCTTTAACTGAATATTAAAAATGATGTTAAAGCAAAACAAGAATAATGTGGTGTTTATTGACTTATAAAATAATTCTAATTAAAGATGTGCTAACCATACGGCAAATGTTCTTGATTTTGTTTGTAATAGACAGCAGGATAAAATATAAAACTATATTTTGCTAAGAGTAAGTTCCTTTATTTTGAGCAATGCTAGAAGAGAAAACACTGCTCACTGGTTTTCCAATAAGCAATATTAGAGAAGAAAGCAAATAGAATGATCTGTACAAACAGCTGAGCTCATCATTCCGTAGAATCCATAAGAACAGCAGGTCATGTACTCCAACAGCTATTTCTAAAGACCCGAAAATGACAACTCTGTAAGATCCGCCTTATTCAGATTTCAAGACTGATGGATGATTCACTGGGGCCAGACACAAACAAAGTCTTGGAGCTAGTTCTCGAAAGTTCCGTTCACATGGGAACTTAGTAGTAAGTACAACTTTTTATTACTATTTGCAAAATTGTTTTTATAGACTTAATAAAGACTAAAATATGAAAACCCACATGGATACTTCTCCACTCCGCTTCTGAAAAACAGTAACAAAGTTAGACAAAAATAAACCAATAAAAATCCTGCAGAAAAGACAGCACGGCTAGAAGCCTGTGATCAAATATGATCCAGGATTGCTGATAGGGCATGGCTGGAAATCCATTTTGAAATTAGATAGCCCAGGACCAAAGTCCCAATTCTTGCCTTCTGGCCAAGTTACTAGGCAGCTGCAAAACCCTTCTTCCTTCTTTTCTTTCAGCTAATGAGTCAGGGATGAGAATAAGCCAAATTCAAAAGAGTCTTGCTAAGACATACTTCCCTAGCAATAGCAATGAGCACCTGTTGTTTATTATTATCATTGTCATCGTTATTATCATGTTTATTATTATTGGTCTACCTTTCTTGTACCTAGTACATTTTCTTAAAGCACAACCAAGTGTGTTTATATATGTTTATGTCTGCATGCTTTCCTGTCCCTCTCATAGAATGAGACCTACTCCACTAGCACATTCTATTGAAAGAAGCAATAGAACAGTCCCATAGGAAGAGAACACCAATTGGTTGTCCAACGGCAAAAGTTCAGCCTTGAAAGCATGTATTCATGTAGCATGATAAGGACTGAACAGGTTATATTTAGGACTATATATGTCTATGCATATACACATATGCATACAATAACAATTAGTGGGAAAAAACTGAAGGAGAGCAGAGAGGAGTGTATTGAGGCGAAAGTTAAGGGAAAGATGTTATAATTAGATTATAATGCCCCAAATAAAGCAAACACATCTCTGTAGATGTTTAATTGAGAAGGAAATTTCTACCTGAATGAGGGTGGTACTATCCCTCAGAAAGTGATCTCTAAGGGAATAAAATGAAAAAGGAGAAGGGATCAGATGTCAGGATTGTTCCTTCTCTGTTTCCTGACTAACTGTGGATATGATGTAACCAAAGCCTCACCTTCCAGGATTGCCATCATAGCCCCTCCAGCCACCCTCCCCCCACCAAGCCCACCCCATGTATGCACCTGCAAACCTTGAGCCAAAACAAACCCTTCCTTTATGCTGCTTTTTTGCAGGTATTTTGTCACAGGAAAAGTAAGATACCTGCCCGCCTACCCCACTCAAAAAAAACCAGTGAGTCCCCCAGAGTGGAGACTGATCTTTACTTGAATTTTTAAAAAAATATTTAACCAATATTCAAAAGATTCCATGACAATAATTTTGAAATTAAATTGTAAACGTTAGGGGTGGCAATTGTCTGAAATGAGTTCTGATTAAAGGTCACAATAGCTCACGACCAACAGGTTGAGATTCGCTGTGATAAAGAACATTGAGACACCGACCATACTGGGATTAGGGAGCATTAGTTGGGAAAATCCAGCTTCCTTCAGCATCACTTCTGCTACATCAAAAGCTCCCACCTTCCTGGGGATCAAACCAGTCTTGCAGACATGGATCAAAGTTTTACCTGGTGTCTTTTCACTCAGCGCTTCTCAATAGAACCATGTCTCCTTATTTCTAAGTAGATTCTATTTCAAAAAGAGTTATATGAAAATAAATGTTGAGAGAAATAGCTGACAAGGGAAAATGTATTTCTTACTCATAGTATTAAATAGCATTTTTCTTTCTTTCTTTCTTTCTTTCTTTTTTTTTTTTTTTTTTTTTTGGATATTTCAAGATAAGGCTCTCTGTGTATCCTTGGCTGTCCCAGATTCCCTTTGTAGACCAAGGTGGCCTCAAACTCACAGAGATCCATCTGCCTCTGCCTCCCAAATGCTCAGATTAAAGATGTGTGCCACCACCACTCAGCATCTATTTAAGGGAATGGTCTAATCTTTTTTTTTCCTTATGGGATATACTTTTCATAAAAAATATTTTAGACATGCAGAAGTCACTATATTCCAAATGAACATCTGCTAAGATGTTGTGGTACTTATCTGAAATCACTGTTTCTAACTTTGCAGGAACTTTGTGATCCCATTTTGAAGAGGTATTGGGATGACCTATGGTCAGAGCCATTTTAGCTAAGTAGAAAATCAATGTCATCATCTCCTAGAGAAGATGACCTTTAAAAGAATCTCTAGATAACTTGTGTGGAGCATGGTGTGGAGTTGTGTGTGTTTGTGTGTGTGTGTGTGTGTGTGTGTGTGTGTGTGT
>OU015745.1:124578255-124598975 GCA_907169655.1 Acomys percivali
TCCTTGTGTGCCAAGCACTTCACCAACCAAGGTATCTGCCCAGCCAAACATAAAAATGATGCTTAGAATCTGATAACATACAGAGAGACCTCACTTCTTTTCCATTTTGTTGATCCTTAGTTATATGCAAAATGAATGCAGACATTGGATAAATGAAAACAAATTACATACCATAGGAGTGTCTAGCATTAGCAAGTGCCATGATGTCTTAGATAAGTGGGCTTTACTTCACTTTCTACATTGATAAGAAAAATATTAGTGACATTAATAAAATAAAATCATGCATCTGACAGTTTAAGGGAAAGTGTATGCTATACAAGTTCAAGTTTTACTGCCTTTTTAATAACTTGTAAATCATATTGACACTTTTAAGAAAAATGTCCATATTATCTAAGTCCACATTTTATTGCTTTATTATTTCTGTTACGTATTTTGGAAATGGAAATCTTTTGACCTTAAAATAACCAAGTAATAAAATAAAATTGTAAAAGAAATTGAAAAGCCATGCATGTGAGTCTTTATTTCAACCCATTAAGATAAAAGTGAGGGGGAAAAATTGATGTCTTCCACTCATACCCAATAGAAAACGAAGCAAATCTCTCCCTTTACTCTGAGACTGTACAATTAGATCAGCATGAATAAAAGTGCATAGGCTCTGGCTGGCCACTATAATGGGCAGTTAGAACCGCATAGATACTGTTAATGGCTTAGACAGATGGCACTATCTTAGCCTGTTTTATCTGACAAATTACTTGATTATCTACTCAACTTATTTCCCCAAGGAGTACTTATTGTTTAGGAACGCTACATTACAAACACCATATCATAAAGAAAATAGAAAACTATAGTGCCCATCGCTTCTGAAACCTCAATCGAATTTTACTGTTAACAGTTATAAACTATTGCTCATGTCAGTAGCAACATAAATTTTGATAAATAGTGTTTGAAAAATATAACAAAAAGGTAAACGAACATGCTAGATATGTGTAAATCCACTGTGGATGGGGGACTATAATAAGCGTAGGAATTCTCCATGATAAATTCCTTGGCACTTAACGGACTAAAAGTTTAGTTGGTGGTGTGCAACTGTCTGTTAGCAGTCTGCTAATCATTACTAGATAATAGTACTATGGACAAAACCATACTAATTATATGACAATAATAAGAATGGGGCTTAAAAATATAAAAACCTTTGCTCCTAACATTGTTTATTGTACATAAAATTAAATGAAATGAGAAGACAGTGAGACAGAATATACTCTTACTATAATATACTTTTATCTTCTCTGTATGTGTGCTCAAAGACTGGCTCTCAGCTCAAAAGTTTTTTTAAAAAGTCAAATAAGCCAAAAATTTGAAAATACATCTTGCAGTTCTATTTAAATGTTCACTCTCGATGCCACAGAGATCCCCCTGTAAGGACAAACTTCTGCTGCCAATATATCAAAGCGTATTTTCTCTGACTAGTTCCTTAATTGAAATGAAAAGATAATTCAGATCACGTCTTGAGCATACCAAGGCAGTGAGTAAATCAGCCAATCAGCCAAAAGCAGTAAAACAAGCAATTAATATAATTTGTATTAATCATATCCATTGCAATTATGTAAATGCACCTCAGCCTCTTTATATAATTTTAGTGTGTTATTGCTTTTATGGAGCCCAAGAATTTCTAAGCTCCAAGGCTCCAAGAAAAAAAATGCATAAAAGGTGCCGAAACTGTCCTCAGCTGTGATGCCAAATGACTTCGGTTCTCTAGGCTAAAAGCCACTTCTTGCTTCATCTCATAGATAAACGTGCTTTCACTCTGCTTCATGTCTCGTTAAGCAAGAATAATTTTTTTACATCTACTTATATCAATAATTTACATTATAATGCTAATTATATCTTTATTGTATCATATTTACAACAATAGTTTGAGCTGATGAGCTGTGGCTTTTTTTTTTCATTTGTATGCAGTGTCATGAGAGGCAAAGGGGTAATGAATAATTTTGGTCCTGAAGTCTGATTTTGTAAATGGGTCCTTTGAGATGCCTTCTGGATAAAGGCTCAAATTCTTAACCCAAAAGGCAATAGTTTCTGGCAAAGAAGAACACTATCGAATCAGAATTAGAAAGATGATGAAGCTGTCGCATACCGCATCAAAAACATTCACCTTCAGTTTGGCTTTGCAATGTTAAGTTTTAGTTTAAAAACTATTGCTCCTTCCTGCATGTTTTTCTTCCTTTCGCGGACTTGTATCTTGTGTGATGTAGGATGCAGGCTATTATGGAAGCTACTCAGAGGCAGGGAGTCTCTAAGAAGCAATAGCTGCAGCCATATCATTTTCCCTATGGAACCATATTCAGACACATGAGCAAAACTCATATTGTGTGTCTTCTTCCCTTTGGAAACTGAAAAGCAAAAACACCATCAGGGAAAGAGACAGTAAAATCAACATTAGCTCACTCAGTGTAGTTCAGTGACTTTAGCACAAATTGTTACACTTTATGTAGTGGCTTTACCTCGCATATGTCTTTTAAAACAATCATCTTTAATAACTGATTTTGTGACTCACTTTATAACTTAGTTGATTTTAGAAACTACAGTTCTTCAACTTGACTTTTTTTTTTTCTCCAATAGGTATAACTTTATTTGTGGAGCTGTCCTGATCTGATGTGGAACAGCAACTGAAACCCTTGTTGCTGGAACATGGAGGATGCAGGATGCAGGATGCCAGTGTCCAGCATGCTGAGGAATGAATCCTGTCAGGTCCGTTCCAGTGTCAGTGTTCATCTGAAAACATATAATTTCTCACTCCACATATTTTATGATAAATGGTCCTATCAGTTTTAATGCTATGCATTAAAAAAATAACCTCTTTTTTCATTCAGTCAGAGATATCTTTCAACTAACAAAACTAAGGATAAACTCTAACTTTCCCAACACTTCATTGTATTATCTCTTGACTTTCTTCTATAAGGATTATAGGTGACAAAAAAAAGCAAGTGCCTTTTAGGCAGCAGCACTCTGAAGTCAAGACACAGCTTTGACTTGGAATGAAACCCTCTCTACAAGAAACTCTTCATATGAGGGGATCCTAGGAGAGGTAAGGCACCAGTCTTGAAATGATTGACCAGCATAGCCAGCTGTACCCACAAAGGCTTTGGCGCTCAGTACAGAATTCTATTTCACTCACTAGTCACTATTTCACGCACCAACTTTAAGATTATTTTCATTCTTTACTATCACTTGTATAAATAAATACAAATGGCTTAGAAGAAACAGGAAAAATACATTCCTATTTTTCTCCCCAATGATCCAGTTCCTAAGAATTTAACCTACAGAAATCACATTTTAAAAACAGTATCAAAAATATGTCCAAATATTTTCATAAATGATTGTGAAGTGAAATAATTCACACATCTTAAGTCATGTTATCCTCAATATATGACATATTGCGTTGTTCTTAATGTATGGGAAGCTCTGCACTGTTCTATGAGATAAGCAAAACAAAAAGTCAGGTGCTGTCTCTCTTTGTTCACTCAGTGCTGCCTAGGTTTGCTCTCACATTCTTGTGACTTGCTGACTCTCTTCACTAATGACTTAGTTACTCAAGGCTGTGGCATTGTTAACTTCTTATTTTTATTAACTTCAAGAGTGTGAGTGTCGACGATGGGGCAGTTAAGCTCCTCTGCATTTGCCCTTCAGTTTCCTTTTCTCTACCACTCCTCCCCTTTGTCCATTTCTTTGTACACCTTTGCTCCTCCAACACCAAAACCATAACATGTACCTTGTCCCTGTTCCTGTGTCCTGCACTCAGAAGCACCATGTCTTCTCTTTCTCACTAAATCGAAGGAAATTCTTTTCCTTCGATTTAGTTTACAGCTCTCCTCATCTATTATCTTATGGGCTTTTCTGGCCCAGAAATAGGGTACATATATTTTTGCATCTTCAACAATAGGATAGTACCTGATACTTAGTAGAGTCTAAGAAAGGTTACTTGAGTGTATAATAAACTAATAAATAGATAAATGGTATATGGCAAGACAAGACAAATATGCATACACATGTGCAGAGGTCAGAAGGAGAAAAATAGAAGCAGTTTTAAAACATTTATCTATTTTTAGCAAATTGGACAATAGGAATGACCCTTAAAACATATAGTGAATGCTACAGAAAATATCTGCTGAGAAACAGCTGCTCATTAGTAGAGGACTGAGTTCAGTGGTTTTTTTACCTCTAGGAGAAACATTGAGCTTCCTAGATTTCCTGTATAAAGAATAGTTTGGCCAAGTCACCTCTTTAAAACTGCTCACAGTATTAGACTTTGATTTTTTTTTTTTTATCTTTTTGTTAAAAGTGAGTGGGCAGTTACCACAAGGTGAGCGAAAGGTTTCCACCCTAAGCACACTGTTTAATCTCACATAGGCAGTGCTGCCCATATGCGGTTCTAGAAATTACAAATGGGAATAAACGCTTATCAGTCAAGCATCAAATGCTAACAGACCCCCGAAAATGGTTTGCATTTTCAATTATGGCAGTCAGTTTGCATATCCCAAGGTCCTTGGTATATAAAACTTCTTATAAGCGAAGGAAAAAGTCATACCTTTGCAGGATTGACACATATGCATGTGTGACTATGTGAGTGTGCCCATTCATGTGTGTGTGTGTGTACGTGCATGTATGTATGTATGTATATATAAAGTAAAGGACAGCACACATTTGGTTTACCAGATATGCTTTTAGTTCAGAATTATTAGTCATGTCACTAGATTGATATTACTTTCCATAAGAATATCTTCTGCTCTTGACCCTATTGTTAGCTCCAAAGGCGGGATGGGCATTACCATTAATGCTTAACGCAATATGCAAGGAACAGACATGGTGGTATACACCTGTAATCCAGCACTCAAGACAGAGGCAAGCAGACCTTTGTTAAGTTGTTCTAGGCCAACCTAGTCTACAAAATGAGTTCCAGGCCTGCCAGTGCTACAAAATGAGACCCTGTCTCAAAAAACAAGTTA
This sequence comes from Acomys percivali, assembly GCA_907169655.1. NCBI lineage: Eukaryota > Metazoa > Chordata > Mammalia > Rodentia > Muridae > Acomys > Acomys percivali. The sequence continues at coordinate 124,583,259 of OU015745.1, forward strand.
AAGTAAAATCAATATAGAAGCAGACTTCTAACTATTCCTGGTGCTTAATTAGACTGCATAACAAAAGCTCTCGCTATGCTAAATGGAATTTTCCCACCATAGCCGAAGACACTTAGAACACTGAAAGACTACTGAGACCATCTTAGTCCCTGCATCCAATATTTGGCATATCCTGGCACAGAGGAAATTGGCTTATTTAAAGACACTGCAGGAAAGGAATTACATCTTGGTGAAACACTAAAGGGTTTTCCTCTTTAAAAAAAAATCTTAGGCATCAAATTTTTTTCAAAGATTTCCCAAAAGAGTTGTACAAATCTTGCTATGTAATTTCCAGTTCTGTAATTTTGAAGAGCTGTAGCAACAAGCAAAACCCAGAACTAAACAGCTAAAAAATCTGTCCACCAGCCAAGGGAGTTTTACCCTCAGATATTTCTTAATCAGGAATTAAAATATTAACCACAAGTTGCATTGCACATCGATTTAAGTAACATACAAATACGAGGATCTGGGTAGGCCATAGCCCTAGCCTGTGATGTCCTGGAATAAAGATGGTGGGTGGTCGTGGCTAAGATGACCTGGAGCTTCCAGCTCTGTTCCTAACACCTCTCTCCTCCTCCAGGATGCCTGGGCTCAGGCCTGCCTCCTTCCACAGGCTTCTTTCTGGATCTCTCTGTGCCCTGTAGACATGGCAAGCGCTTTCTCTAGCGAATGTTATGGCAGCTACAGGGTTAGCTTCTTCTCTGGACTCTAACTCAGTGCTGATTGGAACCTGAGTCTCTTGCTGTACAGGATGGTGACTGTTTTGTTACTCCGTGCCTCTAAGTCTTGCTGAAGTCTTCCCCTAAGCCATTTCTTGCCTGATTTCCTTGTTTGCTACTGTGGCAGTATTTCCTTATGAAGTCTGTTCTAAATGAGAAGTTGATGGGACATCTCTCTGGTGAGGGAGTGGAAGGTCCTTACATGGCCAAGTAGGGGAGTTCTTCCCTAAGCTAAAATCCTTTGGTCTTCTTGGCAATATTAAACATAATTCTTTAGACTTGCCTGTCTTCCTTTCCCAAGGAAATTAATGCTAACATTCCCACATTGTGAGACTGTAAAGCATGTCTCTTACAGTTGCTATGCAGGGAAATTGTCCAGGAAGATCCAAGTGCTGTCCTCACACACGGAATAGCATGCTGTGGAAGGCAATGCCTCAGTCTCTACCTCCCTTTCATTCATCTTACAGGTCAGCTATCCTATGCGAAAGGAGTCATCTCTGTGGCCCAGAGCCAGCCTAATGGCCAGCAGTGGGTACCCCCACCCATTGAACAATACATCGGGGCATGGCTTCTTCATTTCTGGTGCAGGTCCTTAGAGCCATGCCCTGTGCCTGTACCCACACCCTACTCAGCCACTTGGTATCTAGCATGTAACAGTAGCTCCATAAAGAATGGTGTTTCTTATAGCTAGTTTGAGAACTCCAAGCTATTCCAGTTTTATGATAAGGTCACTAGGTTGGAAGGGAAGCTTGTATTCTGAAATGGTGTCTGATAGTCGGGTGGGGGAGGGGTCTTCTGAGAGTCTTCAATGTAAGTTTCAATTTTGAAAGATAATACATAGACAATATTTGACACATTACAAAGAGGCAGTTTAGACTAGGGTGCATCTGAAAGGCAACTATTATGTCATTCACTGTTTTCTGAAGAAAAGAGCCAATATGTGTGTACACAGCAAAATAAACGTAATACTATGGTAGATATGCCCCCCCCAAAATTCATAATTAAAAAGTCAGGGTACCAAAATATCCAAATATAGTTTTAGTCTGGAAGCTCAATGGCTATAAATCTAAAGAATAGAAGACACCAGTGTCCCAGCTCAAAGCCTTAAAATAAGAGGAGTTCCCTCTTCCTTGGAGAGCCACAGACATTCTCTTTGTATTATTTGGGGCTTTGACTATATGGAATGAGGTGGGCCTACCACACTGGGGTGGGCAATATGCTTTAGTCAAGTGATTCAAATATTAAACACTCATTAAGCAATACCTTCTTGATATACCTAGTAAAATGTTTGACCAAATACCCCAACACCCAGAGACCCAGTCAAACACCCATAAATTTAACCACCACCTATCTGGTCCTAGACTGAATCCATTGATAACCCTGCTGCATCATTTCACAATCACATTACTGACATACAGTGTGTATAGCAGTTCTCAGGGGGAACATAATGCACATTTGTATATGTCACCTATAATGCTACAGAGAAACCAAGGAGCATGGCAAAGGTCATATGTTACGGTGGCATTTTGCAGAGACTAACTTTGATGTGATTCCTCAAAGCACACCACTGAATTTTGTCTGAAACTACAGCTACTTCTATAATCTATCAGTCTATAAAAATGTGATTTCCCCCCCCCAAAGGTGTACTGTACTTGTTTCAAATCATATGATAGCAATTCCGACTGAAAGGTCCCTGAAATAGCCACTTAGCTGTAATGTTCATACTTGATGCAGGCACATGTCTAACCTATTCGTGAAACTCAGAAAATAGTTAGACCTGTCATTCTGCCTTTGCTATTTGATTTCTACCATTATTTTCTAGGAAGGATTCTAGAACTCAAAATGGGCACACAGCTGGGAAGTTGAATGAGAGTTAAAGCTTCCTATAGATGCTTAGGAAAGAAACTACACACCTACTGCTCTTTAGCTTGATCCACAATTATATTTTATCTTAAAAGCAGGAGAAGTGTTTTTCTGAGTCAGTACAGTGAACTACCCTCTGATTTATCTCACCCTATTTATACAAGATACACTGATAGCAAATCCTTCTGTGAGAAATTATCATGAATATAATGCTGTGTTTTGGGGAATGGACTTGGAAGAACACTCAACGGTGGCCAAGGGTTTGCATACTTTATCCCCAATCTTTTACAAGAAAAAAATGTTCAAGTTATTCTTTACTCTTGACTCTTGTCCAGACTTGTTTGGATTAGAAGAGGTATCCAGAATGTATCCAGTAATTCTATATATGAGGGGCACTATAGTGCTGACAATTGATTTCTGCTAATTATAAGCTAACCATACTGGATTATATAAATCTGTCACTCACTTCTCCTGTGCCACAAAGCATCTTCAACAACTTCACCTGTGAAATGGAGATAATAATGGTAGCCACTGTTAAGAGTTTGTTGTCATAATTAAATGAGGTAATTTATGTAAAGCAGTCAGTACACACTGAGTGTACACCTAATGTCATTATGATCATTACCATGAGATGAATTAGCCAGGTGGCAATCCCTGACACTGATCAGCATGCCCAGTGACAGTACTGACTCTCCTGAAGTTCATGGCCAGACACTGCTGTGCTGTTCAGTCCTGTGGATTTTCACACACTCTGCTCCACTGAAACCTAGAGTCAGAGTTAATACTCTAATTTTCATAATGTTGGCCTGTGTATAAATATCAGTTAGTTTTCTGTTTTGCATTTATTTGAAAGGTGACTTTTTTCTTTTAGTATTTCAAGAAAAATACTTGAAAAATATTCATCTTGAGTTTGTTCTTCTAATTGTGAATTAAATGGCAGATACAGTTTCCATATAAAATACCCATAAGTAGTAGATGGAGAATTAGCTCAGCAGTAAAAGTAAGTTGTTGCTCTTGCAAAGGATCCGGGTTCTATTCACTGAACCCATATGGTGGCTCATGGCCATCTTTAGCTCCAGTACCAAGGAATCTAATGTTTGCTTCTGACCTCTATGGTAACCAGGCACATATGAGCTACACACACATACATGTAGGCAAAACACTTGTACACATAAAAGTAAATAAACAAATAAATCTAAAATATTCATAAATACATGGCATGCAATTAATAGTACACAATTATTCTTTAAAAAATGTATCTTAGCTTTATTCCTCAGGCATAAAAATATTGTGTAAATAATTTATTGATATCTATATTGTTTATAAAATTAACATTTGAAATTGAAAAACTGAGATTGTTAGTCTCTTTAGGGTAATGAATGTGATTCTCTTATAATTAATAATAGATCTAATTTTCATTATATAGACAAATCAGTAGAATTTATGAATGTTTGGTAACATTTTGGAAACCACTTTCTTTGAAGTCTGCATAGAAAGAAAACAAACACATGGAGTGTATGCAACACAATCTCCAACTTTATTTTTGTTTTAGAACAAACACTGCCTATGTTACTGAGAAAGCAATAAAGTAAATCACAGGTCGGCTAAGAGGAGGTTGTTTTAGAATACTATCATCATTTGATGTGGTTTGAAGATGGTGTGTGTGCCCCCAAGGTGTCACATATTAAAAATAAAAGCTTTTTGTGAGATACTGAGATGGCAGAAAGTTAATTTAACTGTGCTGTTTAGAAGTGGCTCCTCTGGGAAGTGGTTAGGATAGACCCGGTCATTAGCATGAGGGCCTCATGATTGAATCCTGGTGGCTCCCTAAAATGAGACTGAGGACGCAAGCATGCAGAAGGATGTGCATGCACACACGGCCAGTCTTTCCTGTGTCATATTCTGGTCCTCCCCAGGACACAAGCAACACAAAGGGCATCACCAGATCACCCTTTACCTTCTATCTCCTGAACCCTGAATCCGTATAAAACTCTGTCCTTTGTAAAATGAGTCTGTTTTGGGTCCTGCATTATAGCTTTTAAAAAATGGGGAAGTCTAATATATAAAAGTAACACATTTCCAATAATGATGTTAATTGCTATACAGTATCAGTAACCTTTAAATCACTGAGCTTAAGTCAAACAAAAATAACAGATGGGCTTTCAGGAAAATAAGCCTTTATGTGGCCTTTTTTTCGCCTCTTCATATGAGATTGTTAGAGAAAATTATTTACAATTTCAGTAAAACCTAATTATATATTGTTTTTATTCTGTATTCTGAGTGTTTCATTCAAATTAACATCATAATTAGATTAATTTTATCTCAAAGAGATATATTGATTAAATGTCCTGTCAGAAAGCCAGCCCTATACAACGGGACAAAACTTTTAACATTTGCACAAGCTTTTCAAGCGTATGTTTCCAGTCACATGCTTAGTTACTAAGGTGAATTCTGGAAGTGTACCAGTGTGAGATGCTTCCGACTAGACTAAAATGGAAATCGTGGATTTGCTGGAGCTTGTATATCGCTTTGTACCTATGTCCTTCTGAAAATAATCAAACAAAATCCTCAGTAGATCTACAAAACACTTGACAGATGTGCTTGAAGACACAAAGAAAGACACTGTGATACAACTTTGGGGGGGAGGACATCACAACTTGAAACATCATGGTCTTAAAATATAACCCTTCTGACCACTGTACTGTATTAGTTACATTTCCATTACTGTGATGAAGTACTGCAATGAAAGCAACTTAAATATTTTCTTTGTACCAGAATCCCAAGATACATCCCAGTATGGCAGGAAAATCATGCTAGCTGGACATAAGACAGCTGGTCCTACTGTATCCTTCCTTAGATGATGAGATGAAGTTAGGTGAATGATACCAGTTTGTGATATAGTGTTAGGCTACCATACAAGGATTACATGAAGCATAACACAGTGCTTGTTCTGACAACCAAGATGACTAATAAGTGAGTAATGGGTGAGGTAGTACCTGCCCTGTTGGTATGTCCAACCATGTGGTGACCATGTGGAAAGGAAATGTGTGAAGTTTCATCATATTATTTGGAACAGTTTGCAATTTCAAACTAATGAATTTTACATTTCTGAATTTTGTTTTCATTTCATTTCATCAGATCAAACGGATTGAAATTGCAAAACACAAAAATGCAGAGAAAGGGCAGTATTATGTTCCTTGACTCCCAGCAGAGAGTTTGACCTTCCTTCTCATTATATTAATCATCTCATCCTATTAGAAAAAAATGAGGTTTGAAATGAATTTTGCTCTATAAAACATATAGAAGCCTTACAAGTAGATGTGCTTGTGAATATTACATCCATTAGCTGTATGCTTTAACTGACCATTCAAATGCCTTCCCTAGCCTCTTAGCAAAAGTTACATTCATATTAATCATTGAAAACCATTAGTACCACAGTGGTTGTACATGTTTGTATTCCCACCAGCAATGAAGAAGTGTTGCCTTTTCTCCACATCCTCACCAACATGTCCTGTCTCTGACGTTTTTGATCTTAGCCACTCTGGGGGATATAAGATGGAATCTCAGAGTCGTTTTGATTTGTGTTTCTCTGATGACTAAGGATGGTGAGCATTTCTTTAAGTGTTTCTCAAGTATTCAATATTCCTTTATTGAGAATTCTCTGTTTAGCTCTGAGCCCCATTTCTTAATTGAGTTATTTGGTTTGGTGGTATTTAATTTATTGATTTTTTAATATATTTTTGATATTAGCCCTCTGTCAGATGTAGGGTTGGTGAAGATCTTTTCCAAGTCTGTAAATTGGTCACTTTGTTCTATTGGCAGTGGCACTTTCTCAGAAAATTGGGAATAAAGCTATCTCAAGACCCAGCTATTCTACTCCTTGGCATATACCCAATAGATGTTCCTGTTCAGATCTAGCCAATGTGCATTCTCCATGTTGGTAGGGGAAACTGGGAACTGCCTCTGATGTGAAATTGGGTGCCCCCATTTGACCACTTCCCCTTGGTGGGGAGGCCTGGTGGTACTCAGAGGAAAGGGAAGCACGTTATCCAGGTAAGACCTAATAAGCTATAATCATATGATGGGGGAAGAAGTCTCCTTTTCTCACATGTCTAGGGGAGGGGAATAGGGTGAAAGAGGAAGGAGGCAGAAATGGAAAGATTCAAGTAAGGGGATAACAATCAGGATGTAATCTCAATAAATTATTTTAAAATAAAATTAAGAACCTTGGTACAAACTGGGCGGACTACCTGCCCCAATTTAGCACCATTGTAGACAGTCATCAGAGAAAGTGTTTTAGTTTAATTTATTGCGTCATGATCAATTTCATAGCAAAGTGATCAATGGCCATTGATTGTCCTTTAAAGCACACTTTTCTTTTTGGTGATATCTCTCCAGGTAGATTCAGACTTGATACTGCTTTAAAGTGACCTTTCTATATCCCTCTTACCTTTATGAGTCAGGCCACTGAAAGTAATTCACTAGCCCAGCTCCTTCATCCAACCATCAAGGCGATGTTATTCTAAGTGAGTTCATTTCTTGCCCAGTCATTTGGATAAAGTCCAAATTTGTGATAAAAGGTCTTCATGGTATTTAATGCACTTTATAAGTAAATTTCAGCATAAGGCATATGGCCTAATGCAAATATCCCGTTTTAAATGCAGCTAAGATTAACCGCCTTGATGTTATGTTTAGAATATCAAAAAATAAGTCAGAAATAGTTTGATTTTCATGTCATAATATACAGGGTCAGAATTTGGCTCACATGATTACTCTGAAGATGAAATTTTCACTAAACCATGAACTATTCTTGGCAATGAAAATGAGATTCTCTCAAAATGAATCACATCACGAAAGAGAGCCCATAGGTCTACACATCCCATGTCAGTATAAATCCTTGCTGATGCTGGGGATTTATGTTTTCAACTTGGCCCTTTCTCTCCATTACTAGAGAGCTTTAATTTCTTTTCATTGAGATTTTCTCATTTTCTTCTCCTACTTTCAATGCTCTGCATATATTACACACCTGTATTTGTCTTTGATAATGGGGAACAGACTCATCACTTTCAAGGCTCACACGACATATCCTCATTATCTTGGGAATATCTTCACCAAAATATATTAAAGTGTCACCCAAGAAAAATGAATGTATATCAAATGTATGAATATTGCTGGGCCGGGCCTCTATCTCTGTCTCATTAGTCAGCACACAGCTTCCCAACTGAGCCCCCGCTTGAGCTCAAAGCAACAAATAGATTTGAGACGCACAAATGAAAAGGAAAGCCTTATCCATGTTGTGTTAACAATCACCCAACCATTTATCAACTCTTTATTTTCCCTTCTCAAAGATTGTTCTGCATCAGAATGAAGCAAACCCTGCTTTCCTCTTCACTTTGAAAACATCTATTGTGTACCTCTTGTGTGCCAGAAGCTATTCTACCTGTGGGTTGGAGTAGACAGATAATAGCCTGGGTAGTCCCTGCTTTCCTGAAGTTTATATTCTAATGAAAAACTAGAGATAAAGAAATAAATACTGAGAGAGACAGAGAAACGGAGAGACACGAAGAGAGAATGTCAAATGGATGATGAAAGCTAAAGAGGAAAAAGATACCTGGGCATGTGAGAGCAGCAAGCCAGGTCATATTAGGCCCTGGGGACAATCAGCTCAGTGGCTCTAGAATGTAAACTTAAAAGAACATAAAGGCTGGGTGTGGTCTCACATGCCTTTAATCCCTGCACTCGGGATGCAGAGGCAAGCATATCTCTATGAGTTCGAGGCCAGCCTGGTCTACAAACTGAGTCCAGAACAGCCAAAGCTACACACAGAAACCCTGTCTCGGGGGAGAAAAAAAAAAAAAAGAACATAAAGAAGTCGATCACATGAGTATCTGAGAAAATAATGCTCTCTGGAGAAAACTAAATATATAATAAAATCCTTCTTTATTATACACTAAAGCATTCAGGCTTGGAGGAAGAAATATACATTCAAGTAAAGAACAAGTCCAAATTATGGACTCAGTAAAGTGTTACACATTACCTCATTACCTTAAAATTTTTCAACAACAATAAAAAAAAGTCCTTTTAGGATATCATGCCCATGCTTTAAAAACATTTGCAATTTTACATAGTATGATTATTAGCAGTAAACACTAGTGCTCTACGGTTGTTTTATTTTTATTTATTTTTACTTATTTTTTAGCAGTGGTTATTAAACAATTGAGGTTTTATTGTAATTTGAAGTTGTTTGGTCACAGGCTAAGAACATTCTCAGCAAGCTCTTAAACTGGAGGGATTTAGGGAGCATAAAGGGCATGGTCAGATGTCCCTTTCCTAGTTTCAGAGCTCAGATTTCGAGAGAGCCTTGCTAGTTCAGCTGTGGGCTGCTGCCTTGCACAGCAGCGTGAAGGCTCACCATGACTAGCTACTGTGCTTTTTGGAGAGTGAATGCAATCCCAAGGCTTACAGGAAGTCTGATACAGGCATTTAGATGTTTGAGCATAAACAGGGAAAATAAGAGAAAAACAGAACGTGCCAAAAGCAAGGGGAATGCCAAGAGAGTGGCGCGGAGGCCGTTCTGTTCTTGGAGAGGAACAAAATGTCTGTTTCATTATTCTTTTTTTGATCTGAACCCACTGAATGACTCAATTTTGGATCCCTTTGATTTTTCCTGAGTCCTGCTTTCCTTGCAAAGAGGAAGAGCAGGAGAGAAAAATTAAGAAAATAAAAATTAAAAAATGAGAGGGTCTCAGCTACCTGAATTCAGGTAATGAATAGAAAAGAGGTCACTTTTTACACTGAAGGTGACTGATTGCCCAATACCCCAAGACAGTATTAACTTCAGTTTCTAACCATGACTCATTTGAGGGCAAAACAGATGATTTACAACTCTAGAAATGATTAAGACTGGGACTCAGAAATGATGATCAAAAGCAACAGGAAAACATCCACCACCAACGAGAACAGTTAGCAAGTTTATCTTTGTATTTTCCCTTTAAAGAGTTGTGTGTGCAGAGTATTAATTTCTCAATATTTATGGATAAAAAACCATGGGAGAGAAAAATGATCCTTTAAATAGTCGAAGTAAATATTTTTTAAAATTCATAAGAGAATAATGTTTCAATTCATTTTGTTTTGGTTTTCTTAGCCAAAGGAGCAGGCAATAAATGGAAAAAATATGGAACTGATAACGGTAAAAATGGTTTTGTTAAATTTTATTCCTATGTATTTTGGATAATCATCTTGATTCTTTCTTTACTCTTCATGGTGAGATACGGGCTATATAATTTGTGTAACATATATTATCTATATTCTGTTCCCGGTTCTGTCATCAGTTTAATCAACATTTATGCTTGGTTGGCTTTTCTTAATTAAAAAAGGAAGATTAACTTAGCTATTAATTTATGATCCGAAAGTCTAACCCTCCACCTTGCCAAACAAATATCTAGTGCTTGCAAATGACTATGTGATTCCACTTGACTGGTTTTTAGTGACAACATGGCATAGTGACCTTAAAGGGGATAACACAGGGTTAATGTAGTGTAAAGATACATCAGATAATGCCCACCGAGAAGCAGAATACACTGTTGCATCTCTACTTTGATTAAACTACATTAAGTTCTTTAAAGGATGAAATGAAAGATTGTGAGTGGTTTATGGCCCCCCCCCCCCCCGTCGTGAAAAGCTGTGCCCATCTAGATGGAGAGCCATCTGAAATTTGGTGAGTCGCTACTACATGCCCAGCAATCTGTCAATATTCTTTATCTTATTTTATTCCACCAATCTGTTTTTAAGTTTATTTATTTAGTACCAGGATATTAGTGTGTATGTCATAACATCATACAGAGAGCAGAAGAGAAATTTCCGAAGTTGCTGCTTGTCTTTTACCTTGTGAGGGCAGGCCTTCTCTTGTTTCCATCACCACGTTACATTCTCTAGGACCATTGGCTTGAGAAAGCTTCCAGACAACTCTTCTATCTTTACATGTCATCTCACCAGTAGAGTGCAGGGATTACAGATGTGTGCTGCCACATCTGGATTTCTGTGTGGATTCTAGCAATTGACCTTGGTGGCTAGAATCACACTTCTAATGCTTTTACCCACTGAGCCATCTCCTAGGTAATAATGTACATAACATTGGTCTTATAAGATGGTTATTAATACCTTGTGTCATGTAAGGATAAATCAAGTGTCAAGGAGCACACTAACGCCACTCAACTTTTTGGTAATTTGATGTAAATCAAGATTTCTTAGCCAGATCTCCTACAACACATATTCATTTAAAATGTAACTAAACACGAGTAAAACAGAAAAAAACTATGACATGATTGGAAATCTATACAATGTGTGCTGTATTTAATAATATAACCATGTTGACTATCATTAGTTGTGAGACTGTCTTTTTAAAAGTGACCTTTTTAAAAGTGTCTTTGACATCGTATGAGGTCAATCTATGCCTCGGTGGATATTTTTTTTAGTGGCGTAGTGGCAGAGTGAACCACAGCAGACAACTGTGAAGAGAATTTTCTAAATTCCATTCATCTTGGAAAAAGCAGAAAGTCCCCCAAAGAATCCATCTGTGATGGAGTTCCTTCTGTAAGAGTTTTGAACCTTGAAGAAAATTGAAAATAGACAACAAAACCAGTTTAAACAAACAGTATCACAAACCTTCTCATCCCATATTTGTTCCCAGAAGAATTTTATTTCCTAAAGAACTGTGTGCATTCTATCCTTGAATTTTCTCTCCCCTTCCCTTTCTCATTTTAAGTTAGATATATAAATCTTTAACTATATCCCACTGTTCTACATGAAATAGAAAACATAAATACAAATTTATACAGGTTTTTGTTTTGTTTTGTTTTCTCTTGATAATCTACATTTAGTCAATTTAATTTCACGCTCTGAAGCTATCAACGTAATGGGGGTGAGGTGGGTTTTTTCTCTTCATCAATTTGACAATGGAGAAGAGATGAGTGTGCCCTTCAAGGTTTTATCTGATAAGGGAGGGCCTCTGGTCAAGACAGCATTCCTACAGGCAGGCTCCATGGTCCTTGTTCTGTGGCTACCTCAGTAGAACCATTCTCTTTTGTCTGTTCATATGTTCTCCACTTGAAGAAATATAGCAGGACAACAGGTCAACGTCCAGGTTAAGGCTGGCCCTACCTCTTTGAAGATAGCTTATAAGAAAGGAGAAAAGAAGGACTTAAAAAAATCAATAAATCTTGCCTTACATGTCAATATCAAATATCATTGCAAAGACAAAAACAGAAATGGAATTCTAAGAATAACTGAAAGCCCACACATTTTTCTTATCGACCATAGAGACGTCTTTGTTCATCTTAAGTCACTTTAGACACTGTAAAAACTCAGGACATTAGAAAATGCACTCTCTATGTTTCAGTCCAAGACATGTTCAGACAACAATTGCTCTAGGCTGTTAGTCTCAACCAGTCTTCTCAGAGACCTTCCATCCCAACCAGGCTTCAACATACACCAACAACAACTGAAAACTCCCAGCATAGAGCACACCTTCTTTCTTCCATCCAGTGTCCATGTTAAAACAAAAAGGGCATGTAAATCATACTCACCCATCATCCCAGGCTTCAGGAAACAGAGGCAGAGGGCTGCGAGTTCAAGGCCATAGAGAGACCCAGTTTCAAAAAGGATGAAGAAAACAGGGGAAATGCATGTAAATGAAGTATCCTTGAAGCGCTGAGAAATATAGAAATTAATATAAGTGGTTTTACCTTCATGTGGTTCTGGAAATTAGTTGATCAACAAGACCAATTTGGTATTACTGGTTTAATAAAAATAAGAATGTATAGACACATTAGCAAGACTGTAGTAGAACTACACAATATTTGAGTTTACAAGTAAACTTATACCTATTAGATTTTTAGGATTATAGAGCTCATGGATTTCATTTTAACTAAGTCAAGCCATTACCACAGTCTTTATTTCAGTAATGATTATATGTTGTAACTAAGCAGAGTTAGTTTCATATTTTTTGTTAACCTGCAATTCAAATTCATATTAAATTAAAAGTAACAATCAATTATGTATGCCATTTCTGAGTTAGGAAAAATATTGAGAAACTAATGACTGAACAGAAGATTACTTCAACTTTATGTTTTCAAGGAGAAATTATGGAAATCTGAGTCTTCTTTAAGTGTATTTCCTTGTATTGCTGTTGCTATCTAAGACCATGTTTCCAGATGTTATTCTAGCATTTTCTTGACTACTACAAAGTGCTGCTTTCTTACACACTATTGACAAATCTCTACTTCATTCTCTGTAGATACTAAAGTTTGGTAAGGGTTAAGAATGTCAATACTCATTAATTAAATGGCTGGGAATATTACAAGAATAAGAGGAATGTGTATGCAAAGTAGTAAGGAATACGGGATGTAGTTTTGTTCAGGAAGTAGTCCTGTTCTGAAATATTATTGTTTGAGATTGTTTAAAGTTTCCAGAATTAGGAAGAAAAAAATGAAAGACAAAAACCTGAAAGATCATGGAAAGTTGCAACAGGGCTATGCAAAACAGACAGAGAAAGCAACGACAGAGAAGGGGACCTGAGCACAATTGAGTGGATTATTGGAAAGCTTTTTGTTGAACTTTAATAGCAAGAAGGCACTGTTGTAAAAGCAGACACCAGCTCTCCCACTCTGTTAAGATGAAGCATTTGAAAAGCTGGGAATGGTGGCTTATGTGTGGACCCCTCACACTCCAGAGCTGGAGGCCAGGGGATTGTCAAGTCTAAGGCCAGTATGAACTGATGGGTTTGATACAATCTCCAATAGAAATAAACAACAAAGAAACTCACAAAGAAAAAGGAAGGAAAGAAGGAAGGAAGGAAGGAAGGAAGGAAGGAAGGAAGGAAGGAAGAAAGGAAGGAAGGAAAAACATTTGCTTAGGTTATTGTTCTATTTTTCAAAAAAGTTTTCAGAAATCTTTCTTTTCTAATTAGGTAACTCATCTAGGAAATAAGCATTGTGAGACCTGACCATAGTAATGTTTGTGATTTATGTTGTTTTTATCATATCATCATCATCTACAGAAATGAACCCTCTCAGTGTTAGAAGATCTGGGCATGGGGGGAGGGGGCTTGTAATCCAAGGCTGAGGCTGGAGGGCTGCTGCGAGTTTAAAGTGACTTAGGTTTTGTGATGAGCTGAAGGACTTCCTGAGCTCCATAGTGAGACCCTATTTAAAATTCTAAGAAAAAGACAAAAGTTTCTAGATTGACTTTTAAGTCTTTTTGGCATTTTAGATAAATACGTATTTCCCCATAGTGACCTGAGATATTGTTTAATCAGGTGCCCAAATCTTTTTTACACTTTTGACAGTTTCCTAAAATCAAATTCTAGATGAAATCTTTTTGACCTTAAAGACATTTTGAGATTGAAAGATTTGAAAGGGCATCTGGAAAAAGCTCAAAGACTTCTCTCACCTTGCAAGAGGAGAGACGCTTACTGATTTACATTCTTTTGGTTGCTAAGTTGCATAGGAAGCATCGTCTAATGAGAAGACACTTCTGACCTGGGTTGAATTTCGTGAGCATATACTAGTAATATGATATTTCAGAAGTTATAGAAGGCTTCCAAAAGCATGGCAGTGTCCTCATCTCTATTGTATGTCCTGGTATAACATTGTGTTTCCTGTTATTATCTTCACATGCTAAACGCCTGTGTTGTGTGACAGTTGTGTAGCTGTGGATCAGCAATGTGCTCGGAAAATAAAATATTCCAATCTGCAGAAACTCATAACAACAGAAAGCAAGCAACTCAAAATAGCTTCAGGAAGTCCCTGAAATTTATCAGATTCACCAAGCCTCTTCCTTGGTGTACCTGAGCAGTAAAGACTGCTGAGAGTCACTTGCAGACAAACCAATCTGAAAAGAAGACTCCCAGAGAAGCCCAGCTGCCTGGAGGAAACAAAGACCAACCAAGATCTCTAGAAGAAACAGATGGCCAGGCTCAAACATGTTGAGCTTCCTGCAGGCTGTTCAGTGTGCTCCAGGTTTCCAGCTTGTGTAAGTTGTCACCATACTGGGATGGGCTTGGGTAATGCGGCTATCTTGGAGTACTTACAGGGCTACTTTCTGCTCCTGTAAGTAACCCCTTACCTATTATCCTGTAGGTAACCCCAGTAAACTCACAGGTCTGCTAAGTTGGAGTTTGGTGGTATTCATACTTTGTTCTGTCATGAGCTTCCTACCTAGGGTGAGTAGACATGTGTGTGTGTGTGTGTGTGCGTGTGTGTGTGTGTGTGTGTGTGTGTGTGTGTGTGTGTGTTTTGTTGTTGTTGTTGTGTCACCCCAGGCAAAGCCTGTCTTCCCATACCCGAGGCAAACAAATTTCCTTGTCAACCTCGTGATGGTAGCTTACCACCAGCTCCTTCACGCGGCCATTGTAAACATTTCCTTATTTACACACAGTCGCTGCTTCACGCCCATAACTTCCTGAAAACACCTCCATCAGGTACAAACCAAAATGCTTTGTTTTCAGCATGAAGGACTACCTAAGACACTGTGGAAGTGACGGTAACAAGCACACCAGGGTAAAAGCTTCTGATGGCATGACTAAGCAAACCCTGGGATCATCGTACCAAAGGAAGTAACAGTTTCTAGAATTAATGGAGATAGCGGTGGGTTCATAAAACCAGTAACCCGAGATCAAGCCGGACAAGAATTAATTACATTGAGAGTAAGTGAGCTGATGAAGAATGGCGCTGATGTCTTTTATGACTAGCACAGAACGCTGCTGGGGGTTCGGTGTTCCATTTCTAAATTTAAAGAGCACTTTTTCTCTTTTCTCTTAGGCTATGTGAAATCATGGTTCTATAGATTAATCTTTTATTCCCATGGATGAAGCATTTGTCTTCATTCCTTATCTGATTGATCCCTTAAGAATTTGGAAACTAAAAAGAAAAAAGAATTTGGAAACTCTAAATAAATAGCCTTTACTTCATTGCGGGAATGATTGGAGGCATTATCTGTCCTCCTTACTAGTTAGTATTCACAGGCTATCCCACTTAGTAGTGTTCACAGGCTATCCCACTTACTAGTATTCACAGGTTATCCCACTTACTAGTATTCA
>OU015745.1:124599716-124635673 GCA_907169655.1 Acomys percivali
CTTTCTTTCTTTCTTTCTTTCTTTCTTTCTTTCTTTCTTTCTTTCTTCTGTGTGTGTCTTTTGGAATGTCCCTTGTTAAATGACTATCACTTAAAGCTTGTATCACATAAAGCCCAACTTTGCCAAATGCCTTATCCCAGTGTGTACCACCTCCGGAAAGAAGAAACAATTTGCCTGGAAAGACCCATCTCTAGGGTGGAAGGCAGGCTACGCTCACTGAGATATAGTAATCAGACAGTCAGCTCCCTGTCTGAGGAACATGTAGGTCAGCCTCAGGTGGGATCATCAGGAAACAATTGAACTTCCTATGTAATAATGGAACATTCCAGGAGAATTCAATTATCCTAAATCTCTCCATCAGCAAGATTTATGGCTTTGAGGAAGATGGAAAAAAGACTCTTTGCATCTTCAAAAATAAATGTTACCATAAATGTTCTCATCTTTAATTTGTTCCTCCTAATTATCTATTTTTTTTTCCTAAAGAGCCCTATAGGTTCTTCCTACAGAAGACATGTTGATCCTTCTCTTTTCCTTTTTGGATTTTTTATTATTTTATGTGTATGGACTTTTTAGAAACAAAGAAAAGTGAGGGGAAGATGCATTTAAAGATGCTATGAATCCAGCTGTAAAGACAGAGGGAAAGCTGATAAGACAAATGTTATGGTTTGGATTTGGAGTATCTCCTAGGGGCTCACATGGTGAAGCCCTGGTTTCCACTGCAGCAGTGTTAAGAGGTGAGGAACATTAGGTCAATGAATGACCTACTGGATTCATAATATAAATGACATATTATTATTCATAGGTGGTGAAAACTTTGAAAGGTAGAGCCTCATGGGATAAAAGACGTCACTAGGGTGGTACCCTGGAATAGGACATCTTGCCTCCATAGTCTTAGGCTCTTGGTTTCTCTCTCCACATCCTGCCACTCTCTTTTTTCCTCTACCCATCTTTTCCTCCTTCCTACCCTGCCTCCTTGTCCATCATGAATTGGATGCTTTGTTTTATTAAATGGTTTTCCACATGCCAGGTGGTAATGGCACATGCCTTTAATCCCAGGAATCAGGAGGCAGAAGCAAGAGGATCTCTGAGTTCAAGGCCAGCCTTGACTACAGAGTGAGGTCCCAGACAGCCAGGGCTATACAGAGAAACCCTGTCTGGGAGAAAAAAAGAAAAAAAAAAAAACAAGAAACCAATACACAAAAATGTTCCTTCACCACACTTCCCTGCCTCCCCTCAGAAAGTTAGGTAATTGTGGACCAAAACTTCTGAAATTAGAGACCAAAATAAGTCTTGTGTTCCTTAAGTTGTTCCTTGTTGTATTTTGTCAAAGCAATAGAAGAGTAAGCAGAGTAAGAAGTACAGGTGGAGCCGGGCGTGGTGGTACACGCCTTTAATCCCAGCACTCGAGAGGCAGAGGCAGGCGGATCGCTGTGAGTTTGAGGCCAGCCTGGACTACAAAGTGAGTCCAGGTCAGTCAAGGCTACACAGAGAAACCCTGTCTCGAAAAACCAAAAAAAAAAAAGAAGAAGAAGAAGAAGAAGAAGTACAGGTGCTCATTAGTAGACAGAAAGGGCAAGGGAAATAGTCTCCTCCCACCAGTACAGTTTGCTTTTAGGTGTTCTTCCCTTCAAAATTAAAACTAATAAATGTGTTCAGCCTCTGTGGCCTGGCAAGCCTGCCCTGGCAAGGGGAAGTAATCAATGTTGGGGAGCCAGAATCTATTTCAGCAGTAGTCCCTACTCTCCATATTGTGGGACCCACAACAAGACTGTTGCCTATGTACTATATCTGAGCAGAGAGTCTAGGTTCACATCATGTATGGTCCTTGGTTGGTGCATCAGTCTCTGTATTGTAGTATGGCTATCCTGTATTATGTGGCTAATATCCACTTATGAGTGAGTATCTACCATGACTATCTTTCTGGATCTGGGTTACCTCACTCAGGATGAGCTTTTCTAGCTCCATCCATTTGCCTGCAAATGTCAAGATCTCCTTGTTTTTAATAGCTGAGTAGTATTCCAAGGTGTAAATGTACCTCAGTTTCTTTATCCATTTTTCGGTTGAGGGACATCTAGATTGTTTCCAGATTCTGGCTATTAGGAATAAACTGCTATGAACATAATTGGACAGATGTCCTTGTTGCATGGTAAAGCATCTTTCGGGTATAATCCCAGGAGTGGTATAGCTGGGTCTTGACATAGAATTATTCACAATTTCCTGAGAAAGTTCCAGATTGATTTCCAAAGTAGTTGTACAAGTTGTACCAGCAATCCACATCCTTGCCAGGATGTGCTGTCACTTGAGTTTTTTTATCTTAGCCATCTGGATAGGTAGACTGAAGGCAGGTAGATCGGCAGCTGAGAGCTCACATCTTGATCCACAAGGAAGAAGCAGAGAGAGGTAGCTGGAAATGGGCAGGGTGTTTTGAAACCTTAAAGCTCTGCCTCCAGTGAGTGACACACCTCCTCTAGCTAGGCCACACCCTTAATCGCCCAAGCAGCTGTTCACTGGGGACCAATAGTTCAACTGTGCAAGAATTATGGAGGACTTCTCATTGAAAACAACATAGTGAGGGAACAGCTGGAGAAACTTACAGAGGAAGAAGAAAAAATTTCAGAGTCCATTCATAAGTTCACTAACGATGATGGTGATTACTATTTTTATTAATTATTAATAATAAATTAATTTTTTAATTTTTTATTAATTTATTCATATTACATCTCAATTGTTAGCCCATCCCTTGTATCCTCCCATTCCTCCCTCCCTCCCATTTTCCCCTTACTCCCCTCCCCTATGACTGTGACTGAGAGGGACCTCCTCCCCCTGTATATGCTCATAGGGTATCAAGTCTCTTCTTGGTAACCTGCTATCCTTCCTCTGAGTGCCACCAGGTCTCCT
This sequence comes from Acomys percivali, assembly GCA_907169655.1. Lineage (NCBI taxonomy): Eukaryota > Metazoa > Chordata > Mammalia > Rodentia > Muridae > Acomys > Acomys percivali. The sequence continues at coordinate 124,602,615 of OU015745.1, forward strand.
CATCAAGGTGACATGGTCAAATATGGGGCACCAGAGCTCGCATGAAAGTGAAACCCCACTCTCCACTCAACGGTGGAGAAAGTCCTGTCCATCAGCTAGATCTGGGTAGGGCTTCGAAGTTTACTTCCTCTGTTGTCCTTGGCTGGTGCCATAGTTTGAGCAGGACCCCTGATCCGCGTGTCATAATATTCTTCTTGTATGTTTCTAGGACCCTCTGGATCCTTCTATCTCCCCATTCTTCCATGCTTCTCTCACCTAAAGTCCCAATAGGATGTCCTCCCCTCTGACCCACTTTCCTGGTAAGTGAAAACTTTCATGGGACATGCCTTTTGGCCTAGTGTCTCAATATAAGTGAGTATATACCATTTGACTCTTTCTGCTTCTGGGTGAACTCACTCATTATGATAACTCAGCTATTAAAAACAAGGAATTCCCAAAATTTGTGGACAAATGGATTAAATAAATTTAAAATCAAGTTCTATATAACTGAAGACAAATAACCAATATCTGAGAAAAGATAAGACATTTTAATTAAAACTTGGTGCTATACTATGAGTCTAGCTTTCAATCATTACAGTATTTCTCTATTAAAGTCTTTCTATTTTTTTTAAAGAAATGGTGTGTGTGTTTGTGCACTCACGTGTGCCCACATGCACTCACAGATGCCAGAAGATGGTGTCAGATCCCTTGGAGCTGGAGGTACAACACATTATGAACCACGGGATGTATGTGTTGGAAGCTAAAGTTAAATCTTCTACAAGAACTGTAAGCACTCTTTGGATTGGGGGGGGGGTGATTCTTTTTACTTGTTTGTTTTTGATTTTTTGAGACAGGGTTTCTCTTGCAGTCCTGGTTTTCCTGGCTTCCCTTTGTAGAGCAGGCTGGCCTCAAACTCACAGAGATACACTTGCCTCTGCATCTCCAGTGCTGGGATTAAAGGCATGCTGTCATCTCCTTGGTACTATGGTCAGAGATTTTCTAAGCAATACAGTCAGACAAGGGAAGTTCAAAGGAGAATTGTGCTCGGTGAATGTGTTTATATATATCAACGTCTGCTCCTTTTAAAAACTTTTAAATTTCATGCTATGTACATGGGTGTTTAGCCTTGCACTTGAATGCTTAGTTTCCAAGGAGGCCAGCAGAGGGTGTTGGATCCCTGGAACTGGATTTTCAGAGACGTGTGAGATGCCACGTGTGTGCTGAGAATTGAACCCATCTTTCCAGGCACAACTTTTACTTCTTACTCACATTCAAAGAAAAGAAACAGAAAAGAAAATGATGCAGCACTTCCTAAAAGAGTGGGTACTGGAGGATTTCCATTCATGCTCACTGGAGACTTGTTATAGCATCAAAGGGCATCTTTTCCTCAGAGTAGTTGTCCTGAGAGATGGTCAGCAGGAATTTGGACCAAGTAAATTCTCTCCCATGTTATTCCCAGGAGTTGTCTTATAACTTGCAATGAGATGAAGAATTCTTCTCTTATTGACCTCTTCCTTTAGGACCAAGGAAAGAACCTATTAAATTCCTGCCTCAAATTATGCCTATAGACAATCTTAAAATCCAAGGTGATAAGTCATATAATCGTGGCCACTGGTTAAATCATTCGGTAATAAAAATACATTCCCTCCCTGTTTTGAAGGATAACCCTGGGGACTAAGATATGGCAAAGGACAAAGCTATGCAAGCGGATATAAATCACACTCACGCTTATGCAGTAAGTCAGGAGACTGCTGCTTCCATCCCCTCTCCCTCCTTTTCAGATGGATCTCAAGCTTTTAATTAAACCCACTTAAGTTATATACGTGTGCTTTTACCTATAAAAACCTTCTAAAGCAATATTCACCCCCTGTAATACCAATTCTCTAATAATGACTGAATCAGGTTAAAACTATGGCCAAATTTACAAATGCACAAAAAGTTAAAAGAGTTGCTGGACATCACAGCAGCCAACCATGCTTCAGAGGTAAGAAATCAGATTTGTTTGCCTGCCAAACATTTATTTTGCTGATATATTGGAGGGTAGTTCAGTTTTGTTGGGCTTTATATATTCAAAGTGTCTTGAAAGTTGATCTGTGCAACTGGCTGGAAGGAAATTCTAAACAGTGAGTGCTAATGAACAATGGGACATTTCTTTCATCATTCTGGAAACTAGGAAATGCAAGATTTGGGTTAAGCACTGGTAGATTTGGTGTCTTGGGAAAGATATCTGTCTGTCTGTCTATCTGTCTGTCTGCCTGCCTGCCTGTCTTTCCTTCTTTCTTTGTTTTCTTTTTCTTTCTCTCTTTCTTTTTATATTCATGTCAAGGGTTGACTTGTGTGTATCCATGTATACACTGAGTATGAAGGCCAGAGGTCAACTTCGGGACCTGTTCCTCAGGGACCATTATCTTTCTTTTTTTGTAACACGGCCCCTCACTGTGACAGGATCACTCATGATTTGGGGTTCACCAGCTGGCTGACCAGCAAGCCCCACAGATCTGCCCTTCTCCACCTCTAAACACTGGGATTATAAACATGCACTGCCACACTTAGCTAGGTGAATGTAGGCATTCAACCTCGAGTGCTCACACCTCACGTAGCAAGTACTGACCGAGCTAGCCACCTCCTCCACTTCCTGCCTCCTGACTCATCTATGGCATCCTTTTGCTATGTATTCACAGGATAAAGGGTATGAAGGGGTCTTTCTGTGGTCTCTGTCACCATGTCACTAATCACATTTATATGGGCTCTATCTCTGTGTCCTAGTCACCTAACAAAGGCCCCTCTTTGAGCATCGTCCTGGGGGAGAGGATCTCAGCATTTGGTCATAGAGCAGTTGTATTCTAAATTCTACTTTACAATAAGGCCCTGTGGACAGAGACACATGATGATTTGCCAGTTAAATCACTATCTGTCCCAATCTGTGCTTCAGTTGTCACCATATGAAGAAGCCACAGGCTCATTGCCTAGTCCTAATAACCTGTGTCCCAATGCCTAGTGTCACAGTTTGCTAAGTGTGACTGACCCTATGCCAGCTGTTCTTGACTTATTTCAACAGGCAAGGTTTCATTTTCTCTAAGTTAAAATAGCACCCTGAAATGATTTTGTGTCTTACACATTAAGCTAAGAATTCCTGACTTTGGAATTACTTGGAACATCTAAGCTAATTTTAGAAACATTGCTGGCTGTCTCTGTCAAGACTTAATTCTTATTTGAAAAATCAGATGAGGTCAGCTTCAACTTCTCTTGAGATTTCACTCAGCTAAGACTAAATATCATTACCTTTTATCCACTCTCTGTAAATTGCTCAGCCTCACTTTAAAGACATTGTCCCTACGTTTAGAAAATAAATACAGAGAGAGGAAAAAAATGGAAAGTGGATTTTTTTAATGTTCCAAAAGATAAGATCATTTGGAACCATATTCCAGAATCAATGAGAGTTTTTTAATAGATGGCTTCACCAGTGTGGAGGCCTTTCCCACACTTCCAAATTGCCGAGAAAACACATTCTTTTAGAAATGTTGCATTAAAACCAGACGAAGTGACTCATGCCTGACATCCTGGTGTTTGGTAGGCTGGGATGGGAGGATCATTGGTTCAAGGCCAACCTGAGCTACATGGCAAAATCTGAGCTACTTTGTCTCACAACAACAACAGCAACGTAAACAAATGAAATAAGTAAATAAGAATGTCATATTGGACTGTCGTTCTCGAGCTCCACTTCTACGCCTCACAGTAATGGCTCCAGAACATCCCTTCCAAATGCATGCCTAAAGATAAAGCAAATTTCTAGAGCAATCACATAAGTCATATATCTAAACTATGCTTTTCATCGTGCTGTGGAGTGACTTCCAATTCATGCCTGTAGAAAGACCATCAGTCAACTCCTCCCCAGGAGGTTTTCCAAGGTGGAATCTAGGGTGATGACTGTCACTGACAACTCAGTACAGCAGGGCTATACCTACCAGGTCTTGGGAAAGAAGAGTAGTAGGAGAGAAAAGGATGAAAGGAGTTAGCTACCCAGAAGAGAACTGGGCTGTTCTAATAAGCAAGCGCAACATCAGTGTCACGACAGCAGCCCAACTTTCCCCCTCTGTTCTTTTCTTAGAAAATAGGAGTAATGTTTATAAGTTTCCTTCATTAAAAGGCAAACAGAGGCCTAAAAAGCCCCCTACTGGCCACTCCTATTTCTGCCCTATTTTTGCCTTCAAAATATAAGGCATAAAAATCCCTTTACTGTATCTATATTTAAGACATAGTTTAACTTTCCATAATTAGCTGGGGTTTCTTCCATTTCTATTTAAATTAATTAAATGCACTTCACAAACAAATTTCTAAAGATAATTCTGTGACTTGACTGTCTTTGATCATTGTTTAAAAATTCAGTCACTTAAAGATCCATATTTTTGGTAAAATGGCATCTAAAATTATGTAACTAGTTGATGACTGGCTTATTGTTTTTAATCTTAAGATGAGGAAAGTTTTTTGATTATCTTAAAAACAAGAAAGGTTTTAGAACTAAATAATAAATCAGCTTTGTCTAAAATTATTTAGACTAGTGATCCTTTGCCTTATTCTAGAAAACTGGCAGTAATTATGAGTAGTAAAAGAAAATCTTGGCCGAATTTGTTTCACGCTGTAACTTGACTCTCTGAGGTCACTGTGTAGACTTATCCTTTAGAAAACAGAATTTCATAGGGCAGCCTGACCCATGCTGTACAGGAATGTAAATAAAAATGACTGAGTATTCCTTTCTTTACATAAAACACGTATTTTATTACTTAATTATAATACTCTTCCTCATGTCTAACAAAGAAATCTTAGCATCAGCCAAATACTTAAAGTCTATTATTAAAATGAAGGCACTAGTAGAATTTGGCACCACTTATATTTAATAATATTTTCAAAAGAAAGTGTGATAAATGCAACAGAAAGCATATGCCTTCTGAGAATGACAGCTATTCCACAGCAAACAGAAAATACTCATCTCAATAGACTCTAGGGTCTTCAGCCTGGTGACCTTGGGCATGTGTGGCAGTACAGGACAGACCCCCCAATAGTTTGAGTATTGACTGCCTTTACTGAGGCTCTTTCCCACAGGAACAAGTCCTCCCTCGCTCTTGCCATCACTGACTGAAGATTCTATGGTTTCTCCATTCCACATCCTGTCCGTAGGTCCAGGACTGAGGCTGCTGCTGGGAGTTCTGTACGTGAGCTTAAGAACATTTCTATCTTTCATAAGTCCTTCAGGCTCCTTCAGGCTAGGGATACACCTGCATGACGGAACGCTTCCCGACCATGTGTGCATTCCTGGGTTTACTTACACAGAAATCGCACCACAGAGCAGACCATAAAAAGACAAAGAAAAACCTTGACCTCTCAGAGTCAGCGCTATGAACAGAAGCCAGGACACGCTAAACTTTTCCTGAGGCAAAGTCCAGTCAACAACTTTATGACAATCTTCCTGGACTGAGCTTTGCCTAATACCTTCCAGTTGGTCATGAGACAGTCAGGGGACTGAAAATGTGTCACTTGATTAAGTTTTTCAGACAGATAACAAGAAGGTAAGCAACTATGCCATCCAGGAGGCTCCAAAGTCCCACGTCCACTCAGGGTCAACTGTGGTAATTCCCTTCCCTAAGTCCAGACACTGCTTGTCACCTAAAACCCATTAGGGGGCAGTTTCTCAAAGCTGATCCTGAAAAGATTAAGGGGTGCTCAGCTAAAGCTAAGAAAGATCCCCTATTTAAGAATCCCTTGGGTTGTGGAAAGCACCATTTCCCTCACTGCTCCCCACCCTCACCAGGGACAAGGCTGGTTCTCCACACACACAAAAAAAAGGAGTATTTGCTTGAGCCTCCAGTTTAGATAGAGACCAGCGATTTCTGTGTTGTTTTAGTTCATTTGCTCTTTATAAGTTCGAGGGTTTGACAGCACCTCAGCACTTCAAGCCCTTGGGTGGAACTTTGCACTGCAGAGATACTCCTGAGGGGGGCAACATTGAACGTAGCAAGGATGGTTTTCCCTTTCCAGGCTGTGAAGGCTTCTCCATAAGAGTAACACATGCCAGAGCTTTCAGCAGGAAAGAAAAATGTCACAGATCCAAAGTTGAGCCAAGCAGTCCTTTAAGCCCCACCAAGAAACACTAAGTACATCTTTACCCATGTGTTTGCTAGCTCAAGAAAGAGTATGAGAGGAAAATGAGACCACATTTGCATATGATTTTCCTGAATCAAAAATAATATGGAAACCAAATACTTCTTTAAACCCTAACAACCTTAAATACCGTTTTAATATCAATTAGTTAATTGATGGATATAATAGTCACCAATAGAAAACCTTCCTTTTCTGCTGGAAAACATATGTATAACATGAAATATCTTTAAACACAAGAGGTGAACTTGGAAGGGAGCAATCTGGAAACTTTGCGAAGGACTTCATCTTGCCAAGTTTGGACAAAGGGCATTCGATTTTGTTTCTGTACTTCTGGGGACTGAACCCAGGGTCTTGTGCATGAAAAACAGACAATCTAGTAATAGTCCTGGCACAACCTCAAACGTTGAACAACTCTTGACTTAATCCTAGAAATGTAGAAGACATGAGAGTAGGGGGTAGAAACGTGTTGGGGCAAGGTGGTGGTAGGAATGGAAATAGGGGGTGGAGTGGTGAGCATCAACAATACAATGTATTATAAAACAGGCCTGATATTGTCAAAGAATAAATTAAATAAATAAATAAATAAATAAATAAAATCAATGTAACAGACTCTTATTTTAGTTGTGCAAGTAAGAATTGCCAAAAATGTATTTGAGTTAGAAAACTAACAGGGAGGTGCTGCTATTCATAAAATTTGTCCAAACTTTACAGCAGTTAAAACACAAGATATTAATAGGCAGATAAGTCAACGACAAAGTAAAACAAGCTTAGCAATAGTCTCAAATATTTGTAAAGTTGCAGTATATAGTAAAGTTGACCTTATAGACTGTTAGGGGAATATGTTGCTGCTCAATGAATTGTGCTAAGAAAATGGTTCTGTATTACAGTAAAGTATACTGATAAATTAATTTCAGATGAATCTAAAAACTAAAAATGTGACCAAATATGAAAAGGTAGAGATATATTTGTGAGAGATTGCTGTGAGATGCTCTTTCATTGTTTTAATGTGAAGTGCTACAATCCTTTCAGTACTCAAGGGGACTCAATCCAGGACCCCCTGCAGATGCCAACATCTGCTGGTGTTCAAGTATCTTCTACGGACTGACTGTGTTTGCATACAACCCATTAACTTTCTCTTGTATATTGTGCCAACTCTTATTTATAATACCTTTTACAAATAAATATTGTGTAAATAATGGCAATAAAAAGGACTGTTCACGTTCAATAGAGACACAATTGCCTTTGGAGGATAATTTTGATCCTTGGATTATTGAATTCTAACATTTGAAACCTGTGAAACTCTATTTAACAGTACAGTTTATCAAACTACTCTATTCAGCATCATCTTGGTTCCTTGCTATTAAAAAAAAAAACAAAAACAAAAAAACAGGGGAAAAAACCCACTGGGCAGACCATGGCAAAGAATTACCAAATAACATTTTCTGATGGTGGACTGAGAATCAGAATCTCGGTTTAATGAGTACCTGAGAGACTCATGCAAGTTATATTTAAGAATCATTCCCAGGCGAGATGCTACACAAATGTGGAAGTCTAATAGAAAATAAATAATAATAAAAAGAGAAGTTAAAAGCAAAATCTTATTTTAAAAATCATGGCACTGGTCTACACAGGATAGGAAGCAGAATGGAGGGAACTCTCTAATGGAGTAAAGCAAGCCAGGAAGAGAAGGAAAAGGGGAATGAATGAGAGCCAATATACTGACACATCATAAGAAATGGCCATCATGAAATGAATTACTTTACACATGCTAGCTTAAAATATTCACTTAAATTACAGCATTCCATGTGTAAAGAATGATAAGAACCAATAGGAAAATAAACTAGTAAGGAAAGTTTGAAAATCCTCTAAAGAAAATCAGACAGAGGAATGAACTCGGCAAGTTACAGATAAAATAAGGGAAAGGTGATGCACAAATATAAAACAAAAATAGTCCATTCTCACTTCCAAAATAGAATCAGATGGCCATTACTGTACCAGTTGGAAAGGATGTTTTTATGAGAACGTTGGCAAATGGAATTGTTCAGTCAAATATCATGTGGGGGTTTTGTTCAATATAATTGTATTGAAAAGCAATTTAACATTATCAGTCAAATGTCAAAAGCTGATTAATTCATTTCACCCAACTAATTTGACTCTGAAATGTATCCTGAGAAAGCTATCTTACCAGTATTAACAATTTATATACATGGGATAAATAAGAGAAGATCTAAACCCATGACCAGAGCGAAAAGTGAAAACAAAAACACCTCAACAAGAAAGGCTTTAATATGCTATTTAAAATTTGGAAATTCTTTGTGGTAGGATTTTGAAGGGAAAGTAGTAAGATTCAAGCCAGTCTTTAATGAGGGAATTCTAAGCTTGTAAAGAATGAAGTGTAAATGTGTTTGTTTATTCAGAAAACCTTGGAGGAACTAGAGGTCTCAGAATTCCAGTACCAACAACCTTCCATCACCACTAGTTGTATGTCAGTGTATTCAACCAACTAGATAGAAAATGGTTTGCAATTAAGTTACAATTACATCATTTTCCGCTTTCCCCTTTCTCCTTCTGAATCCTTCCCTGTTGCCTATTTTCAAGCCCCATATAATGTTGCTTGTATGTATGTGATTTCAGGACTGACCACTTGGTTGTGGGTAAGGACTTTGAGGGCTCATCTATGGGAGAGACTGATTGACTATCCCTCTTTCAGCAATGGTTGGTTGCCTGTAGTTCCTTGACTATGAGTGTGACCCAGGTGAGATCTCTCTTCCACAGTAGCATGTCTATTGGGATTATCACTGTTCATGTCTTGTTTAGGAAGCCATGTTGTTATAGTATCTTAGGAGGTTGAGCTTCTCTGTTCTTTCTAAGAGACACAATCTCACAGCAGATATCCTTGACCTCTGGCTCTTACGACTTCTACTACCCTCTTTCAAGATTTATCCCTGAGCTTTGGGTACGTGAATTGTGTTGTAAATATATTCACTGGGCCTGGGCACGCCACCATAAAGCAGATGCTTACTTGGTGAGGGGTGAGAACCATGCGTATCGGTGGATATAAGGGTAAGTATTTTGAATGAAGTTAGGCATAATGCTTGTCAAGTAAAGAAGTGGGAATTGAGTCTTTCCTAAGATACATGATGTCACTTTTTCTGCCTAGGTTTTCAGTATCACGAATAACTTCGTTCCTAGAAAGCTGTTGGTTACAGGAAGATACAAGTGCCATTATTGCACCTAGGAATATCTTGCCGTGCTGATCACTGTTGTGGTTCACAGGTGTCCTAGGTATCATGGGTAGGTCTGTTGATTGACTTTTCTCCTTTGACAGCTTTCGTAGCATCTTTCTGCTACTACGAACACTACTCCTCGGGAAGTAGGTTTTCAGATCAGATTCAATTAAATCCTCTGCGTCCTGTTTGACTACATGTGTCTTTAGCAATAGAGACATGTCTTCAGCTTCTGAAAGACAACCAAAGGAAACAAAGATCGCACCTATTGTTTTGGTAATCTCTTGAACTCTCCTAACAACAATTCAAAGGGCATATTCTTAACTTTGATAAAGGGGTTTTGGTTAGATGGCCTATGAGTCTTGAAGAAAACATTATGAGCTCAATTAAGATAAATAGATGATAGATAGATAGATAGATAGATAGATAGATAGATAGATAGATAGATAATATATAGATGATAAATAGATAAATATGTTATGTATTATATGTAATTTTAGGTATATATAATATGATTTATTATATTTTTAAACAACCCTAGTTTTATTTTTCCTATCTCTTTTCCTCTTCTTTTGTTTAACTTCCCTCCTCTCCTCAAGTAAAGACTCCTTTATATTTTCCCATTCCCCCCTCATATCACTTTTATCCTTCTGGTCTCCCTTTCTAAAGATCCCCCACCAAATTTAGTATGTGGTCTTATGTGGGGATAAGACCCAAAGTTTAGGAAGAGGGGCTACGAATGATTTGAAGTATGTGAGAGGCTATGAACAGGCTATATGCAAATAGTATGCCTTTTTCTAATTACCATGGGAAGGGTAAAAAAGGAATATAAGGGCTAAAATTCCATGGATGCCTAGTGGTGATTCTAAATAATATATTTAAATTTTCTTATTCTTCCTTTTTCAAGAATTTACCCAATGAAAGATGGGTAACATATTTTTCATATAATATAACACTCAGATGCTATAAAATATTTTTAAATTTTTACTCCGTATTTGTTTGAATATTTCTGTGTAGTGTGTGTGTGTGTGTGTGTGTGTGTGTGTGTGTGTGTGCGCACATGTGTTTGTATGAGGGAGGCCTACGTGTGTAAGTGCACACATGCACCTTCCAGAGTACACACAAGGAATTGGTTCTCTCCTTTTGTTTTTACTTGGAATCTTCAATTGCAATCAAGGCTTAAACAGTTTTCCAGTATGCAAAATTCTCAGCTACCTATCAAAGTGCATGACACAATACCAAATGGAGAGCATCAGAAGCATGCCAAACAGACAGAAGGCTGTCATGAGTGGTCCCTAAGTGGACTCACTTCAGCCTGAGCACACTGTAGCTGATGGGACTGAAAGGGGATGGGAGTCTGGCTGTTGGCCTATACATGCTCTGATTCCAATTCTCTACCATTGCTGATTATTGACTAAGAATTAATCTCGGGGGATGGGGCAGCTCAGGCAATAAAATGCTTCCCATGTGGGGATGAGAATCGGAGTTAAATGTGCCCCTGCCCCGCCCCAGTACTCGTATTTGAAAGACACAGTGAAGCCCCACTAAGGAGATGTGAACAGAAGGCTCGCTGGGGCTTAGAGCTGGTGAGAAACTCTATCTCCAAAACAAAGGTATAGCATGATTAAGGAAGACATCAAGGTCTACACATACAAGCACTTATTCACAACATGAACACAAACAGACATACATGGTCTTTTTATTTATAGTTTAATATATACATACATACATATATATCTATATATGTAATGTCACATGTAACAGTAACACAAAACACAAGAAAAAGTTCTGTCCATTATTCAAAAAGCCATGTGTGTAATTTCTAATGTTTGACCTGCTCTGTCTCCTCTTATGAGACAGATTTTAGCTTGTGCAAAAAATTACAATCCCTGTTGCCCTTGCTTAGAAAGAGAAACACACTCCTTCTGTGAGAAGAGAGGCTGAAAGAAGAGTTAAGGGCGCAAAGATGGAGCGAGGGGCCTTTGCGATAACTCAGGCTCCTACTCTCGCTGCAGGCGTAGCTTTTTCTTGCATGATGTGGTCACGGAGGGATTCCTCCGTTTTTCTGCCTTCTTGTTTTCACAACATCCTGTTACAGTAATAAAGAAGAAATGATATCAATCTTATTTTCCTCCATTTATGTAACGAAAATGTGGGCAGTTTGCTGATAGGATTTTCACAGTTTTTTATTTTCTTGAGTTTGGATGGCTGGAACAAACTTACAGAGAAGCAGGTTTCACGGGTGTGTGTGGCGGAACAGAGATGCAGCAGCATCTCTCTGGCATTCCTGAGTTCGCACAGACCCGCAGTCGCTGGAGAGAAGCTCACCGGATGTTTCAGAACGTCCAGGCTTCCTCACAGGGCGGTCTTACACATAAGGAGTTCATCGGAAAGGGGAGGTGAAGGCCTCGGTTCAAGGCGCAGCCATGGAAACGCCATTGCACTGTCTAACACGAGGACTGGGAGGAGGAGGAGGAAGAGCAGACAGAGCAAGTGGAGAGAAGGAAAGGTAAAGGAAGAAGAAAGGGAAGCGAGAGTGGAAGGCATGTGGAGAAAGGTGGGCAGGGCTCTCCAAACTCATAAAACGTTGTTAGTGAATTTTTGACAACCTTGTGAGTAGATCAGCACCCAATGTTATAAGGCCCACATATCTCGCTTCAAATTCCCAGCCATGAATATGGAAAGTAAATATATATGTACATAGTTTTGCTTCCAAGCTTGGAGTTTAAGAGCAACCTCTCTGCATCCTCTCCATTTCCATCTTTTAAGATTGAATATAACGTAATGTTTATTCCGATTATTTTTTTCCGTATTCAACCATCACTGAACAAAAATAGGATTTTCTTCCTTCAGCAGAGATGGCCCAGCGGCTCTGATAAGATCAAGCAGCTCACCGCTACCATAATCCAGCCCCGCCAGAGTATTTCCCAGAGGAAGAGCGTTGATGTGTCCCCGTCAAAACAGACAAGGTCCTGGATGAACGGAGCAGTATCAGTGCACTTCCGTGATCTAACTGGGAGAAAGGAATAAATGCCACACACACACACACACACAAACACACACACACACACACACACACACACACACGCACACACTTTTCTCCTCACTTGCATCTGCTGTGGCACTCGTAATGAGAAGGTACTTTGACTATACTGAGAGACACCAAAATTTGAAAGAAACGGAGATGTAAAAGAAGCGAACGGCTTCCTAATGCTCAGTCACTTTGCAAGCCATATTAGTACCTTAGGGGCTCATAGGTTCAGCCTGGAGAAATCGCTCAGTTGGGAGAGTGCTAGGTTAGCATATAGGAGATATTGGGTTTGGCCATCAGGTACCCCATAAATAAGGGTGACACGCAGTCTTCTCATACCAACACCCCAGAGGTAAAAACATGAAGATCAATAGTTCAAGGTCATCTTTGGCCTCAGCCAGTTCCTACACAACCAGGGCTACATGAGGCTGTCTCCAAGTCACAGTGACATTCTGAGGCTTGTTGCAGCTCTCTGTGTTATATACATTTAGGTGCTGCCTTCCCTATGTCCCTCACTCTGCCTCTCTTTCTCTCTTCTCTTTCTTTCCTATTCTCCATTTCTTCTCTGTCTTCTCTCTCTCTCTCTCTCTCTCTCTCTCTCTCTCTCTCTCTCTCTCTCTCTCTTTTTCTGTCTGTCATACACATATACAACACACAAATACAAGTACCCACACATACAACACATACACATGCATACCACCCACATGCGTACACATGTACACACACCACACATACATACACACTCATACATACATACATTCATAAATGTGTACAAATTAGTAATGTATGAGAATTGTTTACTTCATAGCTCTTTTCTCCCAAAACTGAAGAGAAGCGAGTCCTCAACCCACAAATCAACAGTTATTTCCCATCCTGACAAAACGCTAGAGGAACAAAACATGAACACGGTGTCCTCCACACTTCAATAATAAGGCCCGCAGGAGCAAAGCAATATGCCTTCCCCACCCCCATCACTTCCTCATGCCCAAAACAGAAGTGAAAGCTATGGCTGTCATGAAAAACGTTTACAATGCAAGAGTTCCGGTTTCAAAATTTGTCTTCACAAATCACACATAAAATGCTAACCTTGGCTCTGCGTCTAAGACACCCAATTCAAAGTTGTACCTCAGGTCTTGAGGCAGTTCAGCTTGAGACATTTCTCTCCCTTAGGCTAGCCCTATGGGGAGGGAGCAAAACTCGCAGAACTGGTTCTCCCAGCAAGCCCCATGTCCTCTTGACCAGGTAAGAAGAGAATGGGCTGATTTTCCCCCCTCCATTTTGAATAGTCTGAATGTGTGGCTTTTTCTGAAGCCCTGCCAGGTCTGGGTCAGGCAGCCTAAGGACAAGCGTGCCTGTGGGTTGCTGCACGCAGTCCCCTGTGAGATCCTTCTCACTCAGGCTAGTCTGCTTTCATGTGAGTGCTCATGTGCAGCTCACAGGGACATTAAGTAGCTGTTTCATCAATAGATGTTGGTGATGCTTATCTTCCCATTTCTCTGGAATCTGGCATGCAAGCCTTTTAAGATGACCTACTAAGATAAACATCTAAGAGACAAGCATTAAAGACAAAACACACTATCTGATGAAAAGGGCTGAAGATGAGAAGCGTGGCATCGCCTTCTTCTCAACGCCCTCTTTGTTTTGCACTTAAAACCCTGATGCTTGGCTCACTCTTATGTTAACTCTCATTGGTGGAAGTACACGATCCTGTACATTACGGGGAGTAAAAGAAGAAATAATTCGCCATTTGGTGCTGATGATATCCAGTAAGTGTAGAGAAAGGGGGATGGCTTTTTCTTTCTTCCCTGCTGTATCATTTGGAAACACAGTCCAGAGCAAAAGTATCAATTTATGGCGGGCACTGTGTTCCTGCTTTGTTCCTTCTAGCTTCTTGTCAAGACAGGAAATAATCATTTGTCGGTAGGTTGAGGACTTGCTTCTCCTCCGTTTGGGGAGCAACAGCTCTAAAGGGTCTTTTCACTATCAGTCCTTGGGCCCAGGAGAAGGCAGAGACTATGTGAGGTGAGCATTTTCAGTGCGTGCCTCACTAACATGCCTCACCTTTGCTCACACCTCACAGGACAGAGCACAGTCCTGTGACTACAGCTTGCTGGAGGGAACAGGAAAATTCAGCCTCTAGCTGGGTGGCTTTGTTTCTGCTATGGCGATCGCTGCCTACAGAAGTACAGCACAAAATTTCTAGGCCAATTTACAATGCTCACCACACCCACTCTCAAGGTCCTAACAACAACATACTGCTTAAAGTGCATGGAGATGAAAGGATGGTCCAAGAATTAGTGTAACCCTGCGAGTCTCGGCAAAACCAACTGTCCCCATGGTTATCTGCAGTAAAAATGCATTGCCAAACTGCTGGATGGAGAGTTTGAAGGTTACCTAATGAACTAATTCCACATTTATGTTCACAGAAACATTGTGAGAATAAAATGAGAAAGTCCATATGCAAGATGTTTAGAACAGTGATGAGCGTTATGTTTCTACAGTGCTAGAGAATAAACCAAAATACTTCTTCATTGTTCAAATTTGCAGAATCAGTTTAGTCATAGGAAGGCAAGATTAACATTTCCACAGTCTGGAGAGATGGCTCAGAGGGTAAGAGCACTGTCTGTTCCTCCAAAGGTCCTGAGTTCAATTCCCAGCAACCACGTGGTGGCTCACAAGCATCTATAATGCGATCTGGACCCTCTTCTGGCCTGTAGGCAGAGTACTGTATAAATAAATAAATAAATAAATAAATAAATAAATAAATAAATAAATAACATTTCCACAGTCAAATACAGTGTGGTGCTAATGGATGAACCAAGAAATCAGTCAGTTCTAAATAGAGAAAAATAGAGGCTACACATGAGTAAAAATAGAATATATGTCACAAGAAAGCTTATGCTCCATGTTTAAAATAAATCACACCAGTGAAGGCGGTACCAGAACATGGGCACTATGTGTTAAGACAACCAATCAGGACAACCAATCAGGACAACCAATCAGGACAACCAAACAGACCATCGGCTACCAGCTCTGAGATTTGGAGATAATGAAATTTGAAGGCAAAATGCAACTAGGGAGCTACATTCTGTGGATGAGCCCTGGATGGAACGTACCCAGAAAAGAAGTACATTTGACCTGAGAGCCCAGCAGCAAAAGGACAGAGGAGGAAGAGGTGGGCTTCTTCACTGAGAACAGACAGCAGTTCAGGTCACAGAAAAATGTAAGTTTTGTAGATGCAAATTTTGAAGAACATTAAAGTAGGAGTAGAGAAATTTCTTTCCATCTTGCGTAACAACCTTGATCAATGCCCTGATATGTCAGCAAGAGGTCAGCTAAGTTAGGTAATGGAAGTTGCCTGTCCCATTGACCTTGTCATGGCACCAGAGAGTCAACGTTTGCCATTAAATGTCAGATCAATTTTCAATGATTTAAACATTTTACCCAGAAGTCTCTAGCTTACTGGAAGCTTTGATTTAAAAAAAAAGTTCAAACGTTATCAATTTTCAAGAGTCCAAGGAACTGTTATTTTGGCTTAATTCATCTTCATTTTTAAAGGATATTTTCATTATTTTTTGAGAATCGAATACAATGTATTTTGACCATGTTCATCACCCCTACCTTTAATTTTAAGCACTCACATCTCAATTGGTTTCCAGTAGTTATAAATCAGACCTGTGTATTTTTTAAATATGTACCAAATTTTTCAATGTGTATTTATATGTTTTTATATTAATAAAATAATCTCTCTGGGAATCTTTTTTATTAAATTTCTATGTGTATTGAGTGCATGAATGTATACGTGTTCATATGTGCATGAGTGTGTGTGTGTGCCTGCACCTGTGGGGCCTGAAGCTGATGGCAAGAGTCTTCCTTGGTTGCTTTCCATCTTATTCATTGAGGAAGGCAATTTTAATTTAACCCAGATCTTTCTGATTAGCCTAGTCTGGCTGGCCAGCTTGCTTCAAGTCCCCACCTTTATCTTCCGGAGGCTGGAGTGGCAAAGGGTGGGTGGCTACACGCCCAGCATTTACACGGACTCTAAGGTCCAGACTCCGGTCTTCACACATATGTGGCAGGTGCTTTAACCACTGAGCCAGCTCCCCCGCTTCTTATTAAATAATGAACCATCATAAAGTGTCTTCTGATATAGTTATCCCCAGAATTACCACTATATTACAATTACACATGAAAAGGTATTTCTTTCTTTAGGTCAAAGAAGGCCAGGTTTAATTGATCTTCTATCTCCTCTGATGTGGAACACTTGGTTAGATAGTCAATAAATAATACCCCCTCTGAAGTAGACAGGATCAAGGTTGAGAGGAGATGAAATGAGCATCCATCCATACGAACTTCATAGATTTCCTCTCAGAAAAATAAATGGGTCAGGTCCTTTGATTCTACACAACAAGAGTTAAGTTCAATTTTCAAGTGAAGGCCTTAGAGCCTGGAGCAGACCCCTGGCATTGAAGCTTCCCTGTGGCATCCCTCTGTCTGGCACTACTGTATAAACACACATTTATAGGGATAGTCTGTAACTCATTCTTTTATATCTCAGAGATCACTGAAAGGTCCCGCTGTCCAGAGACAGACACATCACTCTCATGGGCATAATACATGTTATTTTAATGACTGGTTGAAGGATTAAATGGGCCAACAATTGCTGTCACTAGATACCAACAAATTTTGAATTGGCATTTGCTACTTGATGGTGTCACTTGTATTAGGTGTGACAAGTTGTAATCTAAAAGAACACCTAATTTAGATACTAGTTCAGTTTCAGAACTGCTGGGAAGAAGCGGGGAGAAGATTACAGCTCCTTGCAGTACCAGCCTCCCACTCCCATTGTACCTGCTGTACAATTATTGCTGTCTTGCCTGCCAAAGTTCCATTAAGGGCTTTAGGGCTCTTGGCACTTGCATGGATACTCTACTAAATTTAATCCCCCAAAATGACTTATTCTTGCCATCTGGGCACATCAAACCAAAGAAATAATAACAAGCAAATATAAAGGGATCTGTTTTATCTAAACATATGGCAGAAGCAAATGAGAAGGGCTTTTTGCTGGTGTGATTTTACACACACACACACACACACATACACACACACACACACATACACACATAGCAGTATCAATCCAAATATTCATGCCCAAACAGATGATATTGCCAAAAGGTAACTACAGATAATCTGAGAGCCTTCGGCTACTTTTATGACAAAATTTGCCTTCAAAGCTGAGCCTTGTCCTGTCCCAAAGCTGGCCCTGTCCCAGTCAAGTAGTGAAGTCAGCAAAAGTACCCAATGCACTGTGTTCATGCACTGATCTTGAATGCTTTGTCGTCCACTAATCTTGGATGCTCTGGACCAGCTTGGAGGCTGGGAGAGATGATTGGCTGCCCTTCCCCATGCTCACACTTGGAGCCTTGCAGTAGCATCCCTGAATCCAGCTTTAGGGGAATCTTCACT
This sequence comes from Acomys percivali, assembly GCA_907169655.1. Lineage (NCBI taxonomy): Eukaryota > Metazoa > Chordata > Mammalia > Rodentia > Muridae > Acomys > Acomys percivali. The sequence goes on from OU015745.1 coordinate 124,620,474, forward strand.
ACAAAAACATTCACAAACTAACTTATGTTGCATTGGATCTCTTGGGGTGTCCTTAGCTGTTTGTTTTCCCACTGCCTTAAATATATATTCTTTAAAAAAAAAAAAGTAAATTCAAAAAATCATAACCACTGCCTCAAATGTAGCCACAGGAAATCTGCTTCTTCTGACCCGAACCCCACTCCACGCCCACATTTATTTCACAAGAGCTGCTGATTTGCATTGTGATGTAACTCTCTATAGGAGATGTTTGCTGGCAAAACCCAAGGCTTTATTTTCTTCCTAGGTTTTGATGAAAGCAAGTGCAGGCACACAACAAAGACTGGTTTCGCAAGGATAGTCATGCCCCAGTTGGAGACCTTTGACCTCCCCCAGGGGAACATAATGTTAATGTGATTGCACTCTGTCCTTGTACAACAGAAGGCAAGAGCTCAAGACTAGAAAGAATAGATGGGATCTAGTCTGTGAATACAGCTCCCTAGGCAGAGAAAAACAACTAGGTGGTTTTTACCCACCCAAACCCTACTAGGCAGTCATTTACAGCCCACTGGCCTGCAGCTTCAATTTGCTGATCAGACATATTCATACTAAGACAGTATCTGGCTCAAGTATACATCACCTGACATCGGCTGGCTCTCAGAGGAACAAGAGGAGCAGAGGAGTTTAGGAAGAGAATGGTTGTGTGGGTTGACATTTGTGCCACAGTGGAAGCTGGACGGAGCTGTCAGAAACTCTCACCAGGCAGTTACCCAGGATGTCCGTTCTTTCATGGCAATGCAGATGGGCCTCAAGCCAGACAGCTCTACATCTCTCTCTGCTCTCACCCTCCAGCTGTCTCTACGTCAGGGTCCCGCACAACATCATATGGTCCCGTTCCCTCCTGATCCTTGGGAAATCTTCCCTAGGCGGGCTCCAAATTTGCCTCATTTCTAAGCTTCGTATTTCCCAGGCTTACAACATCATGGGCAGAGTCTCTTTTCTATAGAAAAAAATAGGGCGGAATATTGGAAGGAAACTCTCTCCTCAACAGATGGGAGTGAGAGCGCTGTGACTAACTGGAGGCAATAAAGGTGTTAGCAAATAGCAAGACCGGAGAGCGGGCCCCACAGAATGCTAGCTGCCCTACGTGCTGCGTGCTGTACCCGTGCCAGCGAGAGCTGCCTGGCTAAGCCTCTGTATTAACAGCATGTGGCTGTGGCAGATTCACAAAGTACTCATGGCTTTGTCAGCATCACATGATCTTGCTGAGTCTCTGCCCAACTAAGGAGGCTAATGGCTCTTTGTCACCTATTTCTCCTGGTCATTCCTTGTGTGCCACTTCCTTGTCTTTTTTTCCTTGACCCTAGTCTTCCTTGATTTACCCTTTTTGAGGAAGGGGTGTATGTGTCGGGGGGGGGGGGGGGGGGGTTGTCAGTGTAGGCCAGAAGAACAAAGACATTAGATCTCCTGCAACTGGACTTCGGGTGCTTGTGAACCATCAGATGTGGGCTCCAGGAACTGAACTCAAGTCCAGCAATATGTGTTCTTAATCACTGAGCAATAATCTCCCCATCCATAACACTTTCTTAAGGGAGAAAGAGTCTCATCCTGAAGGTCAAGGATATGTGCAGTGACCAATTCCTCTAAAATCACAGTCATCTAGCCAACCCCTACCTGGGAAGAAAACTCACTTCTTGCCTAGAATTGTGTGCATGATGCTTAACTGTAAATCGCAGTGAGAACTCTCAAGGAGAACTGGAGTATAGCTCAGTAGTAGATCACTTATGTGATGGCCTAATTTCAACCTCCAGTTCTGCGAAATTCAAACAGATGATCACAAAGGCACCATGAAGATAAGGCAAAAATACCACCAAAAAAGAATTACCATTGTAAATGCATATGACCTCTCATAGTTTGAATTCTCTCTCACAACTAAGCAAATTCTTACTTAGTTTCTAAGATTACACAATCAACATGAGTAAAGGGGTCACATGGGAGCCAAAATTATTGCCTCTATAAATTTCAACATTAAAATGCAAAAGTCATACCCCTTCAAAGTCACTTGCACCCAGTTGTGAACTGAGACAAACAAAACCACATGACCACAGTTGCTTCTGTGTTCCTGGGACCTGAAGGAAGCTCCTCAACCTACTGGTTTTCAGAACTCTTAAACTGTGGAGGCTGAGCAGGTAATCTCTGGTTGCTTCTAGCGCTGCAGTCCAATGACCCTTGAAGCTTAACTTTTTCACTGGAACACCTATCATTTCTAAGTAAATAAGTTCACTATCCTTCCTACAAAAATGGGTTAAGTAAATAAAAAAGGAAAGATCAGGCTATGTTGTGGGCCTAGATTATAACCTGGTAACCAAGGATGAAAGACATTGATAGCAAAAGCAAGCTTCCTGGGTCTACCATTTACAATTTAAATGCTTTACTGGAGAGGTTAAAAGTTCAAAGTTGAGTCACAGTCTGAGGTGGCCCTGCTCTTCCTTTTTAATTATCTGAGGTCAGGAAGTTAATAATACCAGAAATCCCCAATGGAGACCTCCTGTGCACTCTGTGAACTTTAAACTCGCCGCTCTCTCTCTCTCTCTCTCTTTTTTTTTTAAATGGGTAAAAAGTTCAGTAGAAACACAGCGGACTTTTCCTCTTAGCCTCCACCCATTCATCCCCCAAGGTCAAAAGTTCAACTGTAAAACAGAAAGCCTTGTTCTCTGATCCACATTTAAACAGATCACTTATTAAAAGGTAAACATTCCCAAAGCAAGCCAAAGTCCAAAATGAATCTGCTCAATAAAAATAAAAATATTGTAATAAAACGCTTCTTTGATCTTTATCACTTGCCTTGGAATTGAATACATCAGACATCTTTTTTTTTTTTCTCTTTTTTGAATCTTAGAAAAAGACACTCTCATGAGCTCTTTGCGCGCCCACTTCTTCCCCGAGATTGGCCTATCTAGGAAAGAGAAAACTCAGACCTTTTCGAGTAGTTGTTTTGCTTACATGTGAGTTTAAGAAGCGCAAAGTGTCAAGTACTACATAACTGGGAAGTGTCTGTTAAAGATGGTGGAGAGTGCAAAAACAGTAAAGATAGGAGAGTGTGGATCTCATGAAAATTGTGGGAATAAGAGACAGGCCAAGGCTGGCATCCTAAATAATGTTACAACTCAAACATGAAACCAAAGGACAGACACGGAGCTGGGAGACAGGCAAGGCTTATCCTGACTTGAAACTTTCCAACTGGACATCCTGCAAAGCAAACCCTGAAGTGCCCCTTCTAGAAAAACAAATAACATAGAGTCCATTGTTTTCAGAACACGTCACTCACTTTTCTAAAAGGTTTTTACCTGTGAGTCACCTCATCTGTGGGAGAGTGAATACAGGAGGTCTTACTGTACAACCCAGGCTGGCCTCCAACTTGTAATCCTCCTGTCTCAACCTTCCAAGCTGACAGAACTATAGGTATTTGTCACCACATTCAGCTCAAGAAACCTTTGTAGAAAGATTTTTGTCACCATTTATCAATTACATGATAATATTGTCACTTGCTTCCTAATACACACATTTAATTACAGGAAATAACAGGGCTTATGAAATAAAGATATGTAGCAAATATATTCATAATAAATATTTTTACACATGACTGCTTATATGTTTTTCTTGTACAAATGTTTTGCACAAAAATCAAAACTACATAGCGCTCTAATAAAGTTATGCCTAGATGGATCTCCACTATGAGCAATGTGCCTAGTGTCCTCTGGGACTCCTGGATGCAGCTGGATGACCCAGCCAGGAATGGTCCAGCCAGGAAGGAAGTGTGTGGAGAGCCTGGGTTACTTCCTTCGGCTAGGGCTCCCTTCTCAACAGCTGTGAGGAAGGCCGGAATTCCTTATGAGTCAATCTGTGATTTCAAAGTGTGGATTAAAACTTGAAAGACATGATCTTATTGATTAGAATCTTGACCAAAAGGAAATCACTATATTTAGGAGGGCATTAGGGGAAACTAAGAATTAAATTAGTTATTAAGAAATGATGACAAGGACTTGGGTGGCTCCACAGACTTGTAGGCTGGTATTGCATGAACAACTTCTGGTTTCAGTTCTTCTCCTGACGAGTTGCTCATGATTATTTCTGTTCCTTCTTTTTAAAATTGAAGTCACTAAGTTTTATTTGAGCTAGCTGTTTGCAGCCTCTTGTCTGAGTGAAGTCTCTAATTTTTTAAAAAGCGTTTCCTTCTCATCACTTTTGTTTTGAAGAAATTATTATAAAGCAAGGATTATGCTATGCTCTACACGTGCCACCCTCACTGTCCCTTTTAGACAGAAATGGCATTTGACCCACACTCAGTGAACTACACACCCAAGTGTAGATGGTGTGCTATGAGTGCCATGAGAGTCTTTGCCTTGTTCTTGGTGGTCTCTCTGCCTTCAAGTCTGATCCTTTCACCTGATGCCACTCTTTTATCCCACCCTAAGGCCTCATCCTCTGCCTCAACATGACTCTTACCTCACACACCTTCTTTTCTCTCTTCCTCCTCTTCCACTCCTTCCTTGTAAACATCTCTTCTAGCAGGTAGGGAGCTCTATCTGGGTAACTATCTTACCATGCTTAGTTCATGTGTCTGCCTCTGACAATAAAATGAAATGTGATCAAACAGGGAGAGTCCTCCTGCAAGCCCATGGAAGGTCCTCCTCCCTAAATATAGAGGGAAATTGACCAGGGAAGATATGTAGTGTGCGCCTTCAGAGAACAAAGACAAAAAGATGAGTGTAAGGGAGGGTTTTGTCACCCACTTCTACCAGAGCATCAGGCTGGAGTTCTCCATAAGACCCAAATCAGTGAGTGGGAAGCTCTTTGCTCATCTTTTTCCACTTTGGGTTTCAGTTGGAATGTGTTTGTTTGTTTGTTTAATGTGAGAGCAGAGCTAGAGTTCAAGAGAATCTTGGGAACTATGTAATCCCCATTTCTAGAAAAATCTGTGTGTGCTCTGAATCAAGCCAGTTGGGGTTCTCTGTGCCTGAAGTCTTCCACGTTGGCTGTTTGTTGCTCATTGGGGGCATGCTCTGCGGCCCTCCCTGAGACTCATCTCACTGGTACACTTCTGTCTGTGGATTTCTCTACAGCTGTAAGACTGGTGTCTTTTTTAAAGGAGGTGAGTAGGAGGAAGGATGGGAGGTAAGGAGGGAGACGGAAAGCCCTCCTGCTTTTGACATGCACCTTGTTGCTAGTGGGCTGCAGCGCTCTAACCTGCTGCTGCCAAATTTAGCTTTAAAGTCAGTTCTGTGTTCCAAATCTGTCCTCACCTCTCACCATCTCTGACTTTCAGCATCCCACTAAACTTTTCTGAACCTGAATTTCTACTTTGTGCTCTCTCTCTCTGTCTCTCTCTGTCTCTCTCTCTGTCTCTCTCTGTCTCTCTGTCTCTCTCTGTCTCTCTGTCTCTCTCTCTGTCTCTCTGTCTCTCTGTCTCTCTGTCTCTGTGTCTCTCTGTCTCTCTGTCTCTCTGTCTCTGTGTCTCTCTCTCTCTCTCTCTCTCTCTCTCTCTCTCTCTCTCTCATGTTGAGAATAAAGACAAGACTCAGTGGAAAACAATATCATTATGTCAGGGAATAACTGATGGTAGGAACTGGTAAGGACTCAGCAAACAGTGCAGATGTTTTCATCTGCACCATCACTTCACTCTGTGCGAGGCACGTGAGGTACTTGTCAATATGTATTCTGTCTTCACTTTACCCTCAGCCACGTCTCCCCTGTGGCACAATAGTAAGCCCTTAGGCCTCCCAAACTCTGTCTTCCATCTGTTCTCCTGTAGGTAGCCTGTAGGAAGCACCTGCTTTCTCTGTTTCCCAGATAATCTGGTACAGAGTTCCCCACACTGCTCCGTTTGAGTCCCATGGGAGGGTGGGCTAGCACATCCCTCTTGTTTTGCTAGTACAGTTAGTCTAAGCTTCTGAGACAATGGGAGCTTCCTTGCCAAGTTTTGCTAAAGGCTAAAACAAAATCATACTTAAGGGACAAGATTATCGCGCCCCCACCTCCATAAAAAAAGAGTTCTTCTTGGAGTGTTATCTGGTTACATGGCTACCTAAGGATAGAATTTCCAACCTTCCCCCATACAGGTGAGAACAGTGCCCCAGGAATAGTCATTAGAAGATGAAAGGAAGCAAGGCCCTGAATAACTCTGTGCTTATCCACCCGGTAACCCTGCTATGCCTACACAGTTTGAGCAAGTATATAATTTCTGAGCATTGCAAAAAGAATGTAGACTCTGGCGACATTTAGACATCAATGCAAGCCTGAAATACAATGTTTAATTAAAATATTAATGCTGGTTAAATGCCCACAAAAGGGGTGTGAAAGCAAATATCCTTGATTCTAAATATAAAGGTTTCAAAATTGGCACTGAAAACAAATTTAAAGCCCATGCCTCAACCAAACGTTAAATAGCTGTCTGTGGTCGCTTTTATGGACTAAGTTTGTAGTTATCCTTCCCCCAAGTTCTCATAGCAAAGCTCTGCCTCCTTGCGCTGTGGTATTAGGAGGCGGAGCTTTGATGGAGTTTGTCTTAAGCTCTCCTGTGCTTCTGTAAGAGAACACCAGAGACTGACTAACTTATAAAGGGCATAAGTTCTTTTACTTCGTAGTTCCACAGTGGTAGTTCTCAATGCTTTTGGGGTTGCATATCAGGTACGTGCATTACAATTCATAATAGTATCAAAATTACAGTTTTGAAGTAGCAACGGAATGATTTTGTGGTTGGGGTCAACACAACATGAGAAACTGTATTAAAGCCTTGGGAAGTTTGAGAACCACTGTTCTAGAGGCTGCGAGTCACGAGATTGAATGGTCAGCCTCTAGTAACACATCTTGCGGTGTCAGAAAATTATAAGAAGGCACCCTATAGCAGCTCATCCATACAGAAGTGCTGCAGAAGTCAGTGTAGATAGGCACACTGCTCGTGAGATAAGGTTTTAACCCCTTCTGAAGGGCGGAGCCCTCACTTGCTCATCATCTCGGCTTTCCAATTCAGGAAGCTGTCGCTCTGGGCATTATGTGTCCTATGTGTTCAAACCAAAGCAATCTGGTTAAGTGTAAAGCTGTCAGAGCTGAGCTTTTTATGGGATGAAGAAGGAACACCAGCTTCTCCTCTCTGCCCTGTGAAAATGCAGCAAAAAGGCAGCTCTCTTCGAGCCAGGAAGAAAAGCCCTTACCAAGGCCCAAGCTAACGCTATAGTCTACCGCTTTTCCAGGTCTAGAACCAGAACTGTGTGAAACAGAAGCCTGCCATGTAGAGCATACTGTCTACAGTATTTTGTCACGGAAAGTCCAAGCGGCTAATGCAGTCGCCCTCTTGTTAAAAACCAAAGAAACAAAAGCCAGCTCAAAGCAGAGAGACTGTATGCTTAATATTGATAACAACTTTGATGCATAGTCATTCGCGTAGTGTTGAAACCAATAATGGAAACAAGCTTATTTGCCCTTCGAGTAAGTGCAGCTCTTTGTATTAGATGGTGAGACACTATATGCAAAGAATGAAGATATGGTTCCAAGAGCTCTTGGTTTTTTACTGCCAATCTCAGCTTTGAAGCAAGACTAGACAGACCCCCTCATAGTCCAGGTTAGCTCTAATCATAGCATTGCTCGCATCATGTCTGGAACCCAGCCAGACCTTGAAGACAATTTAGAGATCAGCCTAGACTCATAGTCTAAAACTTGTATTTTAATCATTAATTACATATACATATTTGACTGGTTACATGTACTTGGCTATGTATTTTATTTGTGTGCATGTGTGTGCATGTGTGTGTGTGTGTGTGTGTGTGTGTGTGTGTGTGTGTGTGTGTTATGTGTCTAAATCCACAGTTCATTTTCAAGATTGTCCCATAAAGCATAACTTCTAGGACTCAGGTGAATTTATCTAGGTCAGCTACTGACTCTCACTCTCCTAGTGCTGGAAAAAGACCAATCTTCAAGATTAAGGACACAGGCTCCATGTAACCAGATCTCATGCCAAGGAAGAGTGGGTTAAAAATAGACACAGGTGGCTATGTATGACTCCTTTCCAGGAGCTTCCAGACCCCCAGGTGCAAATTTCTTGCTTTGATGCCAAAATTCTCTATTTGCCTTATCAGAAAGAATTTCTAAGTAGTAGGAGAACACAATCTCCAAGGAGCAGAATGAGAAACTATTTAAGCATATTTTTTCAGTGTTTTGTTTTGTTAGTGATGAAATGATTAGTATTGTTGCTGTCACGTCATAAGGCATGCCTTCCCTAGGAATTGTGCTTGCCATGGCTTCTGTGTCTAAAAATCTCCCCTAAAGGTGCTTAGACCTCAGTTCATGCTGATAATGTGGTAAGATGTATCTAAGCTCCTGTTAATATTTGCTTAAAGTCCCTTTCTTTTCTCAGCGTAATATTGCTCTCTCCCCCACTAAAGGCATCAGCTTAGTGACAGGTGGTGCTAGGTTTTGCAACTAATCTAACACCCACAGACTCATGGGTAATCTCAGGGTAGTGACAATTGCTTCACGTGCACTAATATGTCAGGCACCTTCCACGCATATTTTGCTCATTAACTGACAGTGTCCAGTACATATGAATTATCATAATAACCTTAAGGGATGGCTTTAATTATCCCCTTTCTACAAATAGGAGCTCTGAAACAACCCAGCCAGCAGCATTCCTCTAAAAAACAACCTTGTTGATATCCAAGCCTGATAGCCTAGCACCAGGATACAAAATATAGCAGCGGTAATACTTTTCTCTTTTCTTTTTTGAGACAAAGTCTCCCTGTGTAGCTTTGGCTGTCCTGGAATCTTTTGTAGAAAAGGTTAGCCTTGGTCTCACAGAGATCTGCCTGCCTCTGTCTCCTGAGTGCTGGAATTACAGGCATGCACCACCATTTAACCAAGCCTATCTATTTTTTTTAAAAAGTACTCAAAGGGTGCAAATTGAAAATTTACTGTCATTGGACACCGAAGACCACAGTGAACTTTAAAGAGTCTCTGATAGTTCTTGAGTCAAATATCAATCTAACAAAATAACTAGTTGTTCTTTAAAAAAAAAAAAAAAAAAAAAAAAAAAAACAAATTAGTTTATTAAAAAGAGGAGAGAAACAATCATTCCAAAGAAAGTAGTGTAAATGAGCAAAAAAATGGAACAAAGCCACTTCTAGAACGGTGGGGGAGGCACGGGGGAGGGGTGGGGGCACCCAGAATAGAAAGGTGGCCCAAGAACAGACTCACTTGCATGGAATCTTTTGCCTGTCTCCATGGACAGCCAGGAGGGAGTATGAAATTCAGAAAGACAACAGCTCAGAGAGGGTTTTGTTCGTTTGTTTGGCAGCACTTAACTCTGAGAAGTGATGAGGAAGTTCTCGTTTCTGAGAATGCTTGTCATAAGGAAGCCTGAGATTGGACTTTCAGCGAAGAAGGCGTTGCAGCAAGAGCAGAAAGCAACACGCAATGAGACCCTGGGGCCAAGGCGGCGTTTGCCACGGCTTTTGCCTGGGCGTTTGCCACGGCGTTTGCCTGGGCGTTTGGTAGACGTGAAATGGGAGGGACTCATGCAAACATAGACCATCTCGGTAAAATGGCAGCTAACAGTGAGGACTGGCTCCTGAGACTGTCCATATGCTTTGAGATTTGCTTGTTATGTTTGTTATTGTGATGCTTATTTTTTTATAAAATTAAGAGAAATGCCAAGAATTCAAACAAGCAACTTTGTCTTGGTGCTAGGATACTGTGGACTGGGTAATAAATGACCACAGAAAAGTCTTAGGCTACAACTACATACAGGCTAGAGGCTGAAGCTTGACAGGTTCCTTCCCATCAACTCTGTAGGCATGGAATTTATACCTCCCCATCCTTAAGTGTTAACAACCAGAACAGCTCAACATCATGCGTCTGCCTCTTCAAAAGACTTGAGAATGAAGAACCAGATGGTATTTTGAATCTAACACTATCTAAAGAAATCTGAATCACGGACAGTATGCATTTAGGCAAATGAGAAGAGATTAGCCACACTTTCCCTGGGATCCCATGTTAAGAGTGAAAACATAATCTCATCTGCATGTCTTAAATAGTTAGGAAATACGCATGGATCACAGCAATTAATTCTCATGTGACTGACACCTTGTGGGGACAAGCAATGAAAATAAGCAATGACCACATGATCCTGTGATAATAGATAGGATTCTTTTGAGTGCTCGCTCTGCTCAGAGGTTACACCCATTATTTCCATGACTCTTCACCTGGAAGAAAGACATACTTTCCTTCAGAAACACCTGCTATCTTAGAAAGAAACATGCCTAAGGTGTAGGACAGAGTACCAAGCAAGGTCAGGGTTCAGATGCATTTCAAAGAGAACTTGGATAAAACCTTATGAATAGAATGTGGTCTTCACTAAAATAGAATGGGAGCCAGGAGGGATGCAAAGAGAACAGAAGTATGTGACCCTTTTTCCTCACATCAATCTCTGGGTCAACCAAGAGATTTTTACTTCCTCCCAAAGCTCTCGCTAGTAAGGGCAACATCAGTTGCAACCTCCACCAGGAACTGTTTAGTTCTTCCTCTTTGTAGCTGGCCTCCTATCACTCCTTTGTCTTTTTATTTTCCAATTTCTTCTCCTCTGTGGCTGTTCCAAGCATCTTCCCATTTGCTGCTCACATGGTACTTGAGATGCCTATGGATCCCCAGTGTTAGCACAGACTTTGTGTGAAACTCCCAGGCCTTGTTCTACACACTCCTTTCCCTCCACCAGTGCTGAGAGAACATTCTGGGTCCCATATGGATCAGAGCTGTCCCAATCCGAGTTTAGTGAATGACCTTGTCTAGTAAAATACTTCAGAGTTCAGGGTTCTTTACACAATGTTCAAAGTGCTTTCTTCTCAGTCAAGGCTTGATGGCTGAATTTTAAAAATGTGATACATCATGCACTGTATACTAACACCCAAATTACAACATTATTGTATAAGGAAAAAGAAAAAAGAGCCAGGTGCCAGATGAGGCTGTACCTATCTAAAACCCCAAAAAGAGAGAAGAAAAAAAATCCCCAGCTGCAAATGGTACACCGACCTCAGCTTTGTTCACTACTCCTTGTGAACGGTATGTTTTCTCCTTCACAAACTTATAAGCCACCTTTTCAAACAACCCCCTGCTACCAGAGAATAAGCAGAAATTGAACTCTAACTAGCTTACTGCTTTTATCCAGCTCGAAGGACAGACCTGAGTGTCACTGCCACACTGGAAGAAGTAGATGCTTGATGTGATCACATCCTCTCTGCTCTGGTAGCCCTTTGGAAGGGATTTGTTCTGCATTCTGCATCTCAGATACAAACATATATTTTATGCAGAACCTGTCGTTCAAATTGGCTAGATTGGAGAACCCAGTTATTCAAGCATGACAGTGGGTACCACTGTGGAGATGCTGTGTAGAAGTGGCTAACTTCCATGATCAGTGACTTTCAGTAGGGGAACTCAGCAGTGTAGGTGAGCCTCAGCTATCAGTTGAAAGGCTTAAGGATAAACCTGAGGTTTCCCTGAAGAAGAGGAAATTCTATCCTATGATTACAACATATGCTCCTGCTCCGGTCACTAGCCTTTGTTCTTTTATCGACCATCCTCCACCACCTCATATGACAATTTTTCACATATATTCATGTGCACACACACAGACACTCATACACACCATTTTCCTATATCCTTTCACTTGTAATTATCAATATTACAACAAGAGCACAATTCATCCCAACGTTTTCAAGTGAACAGATTTTTTTTTCGAGACAAGGTTTCTCGGTGTAGCCTTGGCTATCCTAGACTCTCTTTGTAGAACAGGCTGGCCTTGAACTCACAGAGATCTGCCTGTGCCTGCCTCTCCGTATGCTGGAATTCCAGGTATTATGCACCACCATACCTGGCTAAAGGAACAGATCTTAATGAAGGAACAATGGATTAGGGAAGGAGACATAGAGAAAGGCAAGGCACAATCTCTAGCAACAGGAGGATCCTGTCACTTCTCTGACAGTGACACTTTCTAGCGGGATGAAGGATATTTGCCCAGCCCACTGGAAACTGGAGCCTTGGCAGTACCTCCTCATAGGATATCTGGCCATATGGAAATAGCTTCCATCATGAGGCACCAAAGAGGGAACAAGCCAGGAAGAAAGTCTCTACTGCCCTTTATCCTGCTGTCTTGTCTCCTGCTGGTGCCATCAGCCTCAGACTGGTAGAACTAAGACAGAAACCAGCAAGCACCTAGGGTGCTCTGCCACCAATCAGACGCTGGCACAGCACAAGGGTAGGTGGGCCTTTAATGAGGCAAAACCAAAGGCTGGTCCTCCTAATACTCAAACCACAAGTTCATGATGGCGTCTAGCCTTTATAGGTCAATGTTGGTTTTCATTGTTTATCTATTAGCTTAACATATCTAATTAATCCCAAATTCTGTCTTCTCCGATGCTATTATTTTCCCTGGCTCCAAGTCTCTCTCTCTTATTATGTAGTTTCATGGAAATAACCCAGAATTTAATTGACTTCCCTTCAGTCATTGTACTCTTAACTAATTACTTGTTATCATCTGTGGAACCAAAAGCTAAAGAATAATCAATTTATGAAGATATATACCTCCGTTTATAAGAGAAGTATAAACACAACTTTTAAAAGTTAGGTAAAGTCAACTTGGGGTTAATTGGTTACCTTTTATGCCTATCAGGATGTACCCACCAGAATTCTAAGCAAATACAATATGAATTCTGAAATATGTGCCAATTTTTATCTTCTTTCAAATACCAAAAAATATTTTTGTTATAGTTTAAGAGAGAACAGATGGGAAGGAAAATAGTTCAATGTTAGAATGGTTGATTATCATGTGCAAGGCCTTGGGTTCAATCCCCAATACATTTAAAAGAAGCAGTTAAAGAGAAATGTGGGAGATGGAGATGCAGAGAGAGGAGGCTGCGAAAAGGAAAAGAAAGAAGAAGGAGAGGGCAGCCATTACAATCACTTCCTCAGTCTTATCTCCTGTCTAAAGCTTATATATCTGAGCTAGGTACAAATGCAAAAGTTACAACACGGCCTTGAAAATATTGTATTTATAACCATTGATTATTTTGGGGATATCTGAACTATGATTACAAAACCAGAAAGTCAGCTATTATGAGTATATTTCTAATCATATGGAGCAAAGTAGGAACAAAATAAGAGAAATAAAACACTATATATATGTTATATATATAATGTTTTATATTATATGATGTTATATATATTATATGTTTTATATATTATATATAATGTTTTATCTATATTATATATAATGTTTTATATACATAATGTTTTATATATGATGTTTATATATATATGATAGATAGATAGATAGATAGATAGATAGATAGATAGATAGATAGAGTAGATATAGATATGCAGAAAACAGAAGATGTTTGAGCCACATAAATTTGGGCTAATGGGTCTGATACTCTGAGGCAAGCTGTGAAAAAAAACAAAACAAAACAAACAAACAAACAAACAAAAATATGCTCAAATTCTTCTTTCCAGCTTTACCTCAAAGCCAGCTGTATTTGGGGAGAAGGGTCTTCTAAATTCTCTGCTTTGCTTAAATTAGTTTGCTTAAATCGTTCCTTGAATTTCTTTACACAAATACCAATGAACACTGGTAAAGCAACTTTCTAGCATCAAAACAAACTATGCTCCCAAAGATGTCAGGACCAAGTAAAAGGTAACTTGTGAAGAACAAATCCAAGTGTGCTTAACTTCGGGGCAATAACTGTGGCTGGATAACTTTCTGTGTGATGCTGTCATCAGCAATGGGACAGTTAAACCCATCATTTCCATTCAATCTTATACCAAGAAAATAGTGAGCCTTAAATGGTCCTAACAGATCCAGAGTGGAACTAAGAGTGCCGCTTTTCACTATCATTCATTTAAGAGGTTGCGTGAGCCCTCTTTTCCCCAAAACCTTTGCAAGTGGAGCAGGTATGTAACAAAGGCCAAGGAGAGTCAGCGGTGTGTCACATGGCCAACATGATTAGGCCACTGTTACAGTCTCAGACACTTGTGACCATGACAAGCGCACAGAAGGCAACCCTGGAATGGTTTCCATGAAATCTTGTGTCCCATTTCTCATCTGAAGTTTCCCATAGCCACTGAGTTGCCTTTATCTCTTTTTGAAGGAAAGTGGACTAACAAATAAGCAAATACAATCAATGTGGGAAGAATCTAATTGACTCCTTTATGTTTGTGTCCCCATGGGAAGGGCTGATAAAATACAGTGTCTGGTCCTTTGGCCAGATATATGTAAGGGCTAAAAGTATCTGGCAGGAAATAAAAATAACTTACATTTCTCTGAAAGAATGGCCAAGGTCTGAAAGCTTCTTTATGGATACAGTTGTGCATTTTATTTAAGACTTTGGGTTTGTAGTTTTCAATTTCGAAGTGGCATTTACCATCTCTGTGACTTGGGAGAAATTACTTAGCAACTCTGGGCCTCAAGTTTCTTAACTTGTAAAGTAAGAAAGAACCCGACAAGTGTGGTAGTTGTGAAGTGTAAATTGGATTATACATGGAAAGGTTGTGGAACAGAGCCTTGGGTGTTATAAATGTTCAGTAACTGCTAGCTGCTACAGTTACGAGGTTGTGGGTCATTTACTTTTGTAGCTTTGAATACAGCACACATCCATAGATGTGCTGTTTTATTTAAATAAAAAGAGATCAACAGAATAAATTTTAATTATGTCAGCTAATAGCAGAGTGTAGATCAGTTAAGAAAATGCAATTACTTCAAAAATTACTTCTGGGCTTGCTCCTCGTCAAACAATAAGACTGCATTATATATATACATTTAAAGAAACAGTAATAACATGATGTACAGTGAGCATGTGACACTGTCGGTAAAGTCCCAGCCATGAAAGGGCGAGGATGTGTGTTTTCATCCTTAGAGCTGTGTAAAGCCAGAGGCAATAGCCCATGTCTGTAATCCCAGTACTCCTATGAGAAATTGGGAGGCAGACACAGGAGAATGCGGAGATGCTTGTAGGCCACTTAGCCTGGTGGACACAGTGGCGAATAGGAAGAGACTCTGGATTAGACCAGGTAAAATGGACATCTGATGTTGTCCCCCAACTTCCTTTGAATCCCATGTCATGTGCATATACATTTTTAAATCACACACACACACACACACACACACACACACACACACACACACACAC
>OU015745.1:124635683-124650140 GCA_907169655.1 Acomys percivali
CACACACACACACACACACACACACACACACACACACACACACACACACACGTCATGATCTATGACTATAATTCTGGCACTTTGGAAGGTAACACAGAGACTATCCTGACACACAGTCCATCTCAGGCTGCACAGTGAGTTTTTTGGTAGTCCAGGTCACCAAGGAAGACCCTGCCTCAAAAAGAAACCAAAGGCACAAAAGTAATGTTTAACCACTCAGTTTTTGCCAATTGCTGATTTTATAATTATGTTTTGAAGTGGTTTTTAGTTTAAAGGATGAATGATTTTCTCAAGGAAATTGATAACTGGGCTCAGTCTCTTGAGATCTGCATGGTACAGCAACTGCCAGTACACAGACATTGGGGAATGTTCTGGAAAAAGGCTACATCTTTGAAGTATCCTCAAGAAAGAGAAGGGCAGATTGAAACAATTAATCATAAACAAGTCATTAAAATTAAAAGTGTATTCTTAAATAGTTTCTTGATTAAGAACAAATGCCTCATTAATCTGGAACATGTTGACTTGAGAACACAAGTAAAGTCAAAGAGAGAAATGACTGATATGACACGGAACACAGCACGCTGTGTGTTCCCATCTCAAGAGCTTGGGAGGAACAGACACCACAGAAGGTCACTGGATACGGTGACTGAACAGAAAGCCCAGCATAGCCACAGGCAAGATTTTAAAAATCTAGCATACAGTGGCCACTTGATAACTAAAATGCAGGCACTCAAGGCATATTCCCTTTACTGATGAAAAAGAGCCCAAATCCAAGCTCTGAAAAGTAAAATCTAAAGACACATAAAAAAATATACTTTACATAAGCAATGAGTCAGAAACACTATCAAATTCCTTCTGCCTCCACCTTCCAAGGTCTAGCTATGTAAATAGGTCTTTAAAAATCAACATAAATAGCTTTGAAGACATTTTTCACAAACTTTGCTGTGAATCTTCTTTGGACCATACTAAAGCTAGATTTCTGAAAAGTGTCTCTAATAAATAAAGTAATAGATGCTCATAATTATGGGTATAAAGTTATATAAATATTAAAAACTTTTTCTTTATTCTTATGCCTTTAATTTCTTTATTCTTTACATTTATGTGCATACTTTTATAACATGGTTAGATTTTAAACATACATCTGGTGTTGACTACTGTCTCTGTGACTAAATGAAACATTAAACTCTGTTTTACAGTATCAAAATATATGACCCATTCTTTGAAAAGATTCAGAGTTTTATCCTCTGTAAAGGAGTGGTATGAGAAAAAGGACCTTTTTCCTATGTCAACCAGTACAGCATTGCTTAGGACATAGTAGATGCCCCTTGTATACTTGATTACCTAAGATTCCATCAGTGGTTGAAACTTAACCCACACAGAGGCGTTGACCTGTAGTCTTCACAATCATCCTCCAGACTTCTCATTCTTCTGTGGCCCCTCATCCACACCTCCTCATTGAGACTAGGATTCTTTGCAGTATACGATATGTCAATAAAGGATTACATGGTTCTAGGAGGAGTATTATACACAAATAATGTCCCAAATGCTACTCTCAAGGGTTTATGGTACAAAATTACCATAATATTTTCACAACTAAACTAAATTCTGAAGGACAACAAATTCTGACACAATTTTCAGTTATAGTCCAATATATAATGGGTTGTTTTTACGTAGATAATTAAGTAACAATAACAAAGAGGTCTTTACTTAAATAATTAGGTAAAAATAACATATTCCATTGAAGATTTCAAAATAAGAAAAAGAGAAAAAATTTTTAGAGAGAAGAATATGTATCGTAAAAAATATGAAAAAGATATAAATATTGTTCTACCTAGAGATAAGAAGTAATTTCAGAACTTAGCACAGTGTCCAACAAAAATTAAAGATGCAATAAACACTAAGCAAGGAACTAAGCTTGAATGAGAACATGGATAAATGAATACTTATTTAGAAGAAATAAACTCTCCTTAGGATCCTGGAGACTGATACTCAACACTTGGGTGGGGTCTTCTACAAATGACATTTAAATTCTTTCTACCTTTTTATGGGTGTGACAGATTCTGTACCAGTCTTGTTTAGAAAAGATAGTAGAGTTGAAAATGCAAGTATCTTCACAATAAAGGTCCTGGTGAGTTGATCCACAAAGCTAGTTAGTAGGTGTGCACAGTCTCGAGTTTCATAGCTAATAAAATCCACCTATATTATCAATGCTCTCTACATCATGGCACACACAGGAACCAACAGACTTCAAAGTTAAATTCTTGCTGGAATTTCCGTTATATCTTTTTGCTTTCAATTACTCACAATCAGGTTGCATTTTTTTTCTTTTCATTTATCACGCTTTATATCATTTTCTTAAGTAAAATATATGCTACTCTTTGAGATTTCCAGGAAGAAAAGCAACAATTTTCAAAAAATGACTAAGACAAAATTAAAATGTTAACCTAAAATCAATGTCCTAGAAGCACTGGATAGATCAATCAATTCCCCCCACCCCACCTTAAATCTCATATCTTTGCAGTTCATTTGCAATACGCCAGAAACTATGAAATACCATGTGCCCTAGTGAGACACCATTCTTAGACAGGAGAAGTTCTTTCCTTCCAGAACATTCTATCTAGTTACAGGTTTATGTTATTGCCAGAAAGAAAAGAACACTAGATTGAGGACCAGAAACTTGGGTCTATATCACTCTTAATAACTGGTCAACTCTCACAGAATTACTTTTTTTTTTTCTCATCCTCCTCACGGAAAACACTCTAGTGTTGGGGAGAATAGTGCTCAAGTCCTTTTCAGCTTTTAACAAAAGCTGAGAGCAGTGCGTGTGAACTCTCACTGAGTTCTATAAAACCCGGCCTTAGACAGAACTAAGAGGGGATTGTAGCTCAGTGGTAGAGCACTTGTCTAATGCATGCTGGGGTCTGGGTTTCACCCCCTAAACCACTGAAAAGCCTGCAACACAGAAGTAAGAGGATTAGTTTAAACTAGACTATGGTGCTCATATCTGAACTCTTTTCTAGCTTTTGCCCCAGATAAAATATTGATTTCTCTATATATGATTTTCCTTATTTATAAATCCCATTTAATGGCGACCAAAAATAAAAAAGAAATACTGTACAGAAAATAGGCATCACAGTACATAGCCCTTTCTCAAATATAGAGTGGACAGTATTGTGCAAATGTAACCATTTCCGTTTTCAGAGCTAATTCAAGCCTAATGTTCTGTATAACAATAGATAACTCACCCAGCATAGTGACTGGAGCGTATAGATGTCAGGTCAATGGACAAACAAATGAGAGAATAAATTTAAACCAGCCTTTGTTAGTAGGGAACATTTTCTTCCGATGTTACATGAGTTCAAGGCATCTGTTACCACAGCCACTTCTGTCTATACTACCATGTTGTATAAACAGTGACCCATCCTAACTCTGGTCACAAATGATCTGATGTGAGAGAACAGTGTGATGGACAAAATGGCTCCCATGTAGAAAAGACAGGGCCCTGTGGCATTTGTGGTCCAACCAGTCAGTTTGTCCTTCTTGGGAGCTAATTCTAAGAGACTCAATAGGTTTTGTGGCCAATGAACTGTGAGACCTGGGGCCTGAGGCACTGCAAAATGAGGGCAGCTATCTGAAAGGTATGACTCATCATTGAGAAAGCAGGAAAGCCGGTCTAATAGAGGGAAGACTAGAATAAATACAGATTAGGAAGCAAAGTCCAGAAAACATGTTTCTAGAAGGGGGGCCATCTAGGGAAGAGAGCCCATTGTGAGAGAAGGGATAATTCGGTCCTGCTAAGATGGGTTAATTTTCATCTAGATTTCTCTCCAACCATTTTTTTTCTCAACCAACTGTGAGTACTTTTTGTTTGTTACAACTAAAAGTGCCCAAATCAGGTGCCCTTCTTCCCATGAGTAAACTGTTTCATTATAATCTATTAATTTCTTTTTTTCCTCTTTAGCTAACACAAACATTGGCTCTGAGGTTGTTTCTAAAGTGATTTAGCTATTTCCTTCATCTAAGAAGCCACACCCACTCTCTCAGGAGGTTACAACCACTAAGAGAAAAGATTATTGTTCTTGTGGTTATTCAATGCAAGTTTTCAAATTCATGAATTTTACACTGAAATATAATTATCAATAGAGTAACAAGACAAGAATGCCATGTGGACCTTGGGAGAACATGTTTTTGCTTGGCAGCTGAAAAAGTATTTGAAAAGTGGTATTTCGCTGGTCTTATGGAACTTTGGGGTGAATTAATCAAATCCTACATTTACACAATACACAAGTACCACTGAAAAGGTTCTGAAAAGCATTTAGATACCAGGTTGTTTCAGGTCCACAAGGCAAGGCCAAGGCTGGACAAAATTTGTCTCCCTATAACCCATCAAGCTGTAGAGTGGTGGTGTTTTCCTTACACTTTGTTGAAACAGCCTAGGGGCACCCTGTTGGAAAGCTTACCCCAGGTAAGCTTTGTTTGCCCAAGGGTACACCATGATTTACACATTTCAGTCATATGAGCGATCTGGGTCCTCTGAAGTAATGGTTTGCTCTAGGAAACTTAGCCTTTATCCCAGGCATGCTGGAAGAAGATCAATCAGGTGAGTCCCAGAGGAAAGAAGCCACCTGGCCCTGCTGCCAGCTGCTTGGTGTACCTTGTTCCTGGAAGGCATCGTTAAGAAAGTGCAGCAGGGTACATGCTTGATAAAAAGATAACTCCCAGAGCCCTAACTTATCCCTGGCATGTGTGCGGAAGAAGCAAATGCCTCTTAGAGCATTAGGATGACAGGAAGGCTAAGAGGAAGTGGGATTTTTTAAGTGACATCTTGAAGACCAGTAGAAAACAGAAGTCTGGTGGTTCTGTTCTTGGAATGCTAATTCTATGAAGATGTAGTGAAACACTAAAGGACCAGTGGCTTGCTAGGTTTCCTGCTGGAACTCAGCCCCTACAAGTGAAAACAAACATCTCAATAGTCAGGTAGATTGAGGAATCTGTGCTGCTGTCAAAAAGAGTGCGTCTGCCTCACTCAATAGTTATGTACATAGGTAGAATCCATTTGTATCTTTACTTTTCAATACAGCACCTCAAATCTAGTACCTCCCCAAAAGAAGCCATTTTGGAAAAGCTATTCAAGAACTCCAAAAGCTCAAGAAATAACTTCAACAGTTGATAAAAGAATTTGATGAAATTAAAAAAGAAACAATTAGCAGACAGAAGAGATAGTCTACCCAATTGGAGAAAGCTTTTGTCTTGTGGACATCTGATTGGAAAATAAATACCTGGAGCCCTTAAAGAACTCAAAAAGCAAACATCAAAAAAGTAAATCACCCAATAAACAAGTAAGCAAATTGTTAAAGAAACATTTCTCAAAAGAAGAAATACAAATGGCAAGTTAATATGACTCAGCCACAAATAAGAATGAAATCATGTCATTTATAGGAAAGTGTATAGAACTACAGTCTATTATTAAGTAAAAAAAAAAAGCCATATTCAAGGAAATAACATCTTTTCTTTCATATGTGATAGTCACAGTTATATATGAAAGCAGAAAGTGAACTTATTGGTGGAGAAGAAAGAGCTCTAGAATGTGGGGAGTGGGTTAGTGCAGAAAGTATGTACAAGAAAGGCGAAATAAAAATATCCTAGGAAAATCCATTATTTTGTGCACTAAGAATATAATTTTTAAAAAGTTATCAAAGAAAAATTTCGGATTTAAAACATGTTGGATTAAAAAATCCAAACCCAATTTCAAATAGAGACTAATGGGTGCACAAGTTTTCTTTCACTTACACTCTCTTTTCCTCAATAATGGTCCCAGTGCTATCTTCTTTCTTTATCTGGGTCCCCATTGTTGTTGGGCCTCATTGTATACATTCATATCAACACAAGAATTATGAGACCTGCTCTCCACACATAAAAACCTTACAGAGGACCTAATAAGTTTCACCAGTGTCCCACCACCATGATTTCTAGCTCTTTTTTTTGTTGTTGTTGTTTTGTTTTGTTTTGTTTTTCGAGACAGGATCTCTCTGTGTAGCCTTGGCTGTCCTAGACTCTCTTTGTAGACCAGGGTGGCCTTGAACTCACTGAGATCCGCCTGCCTCTGCCTCCCGAGTGCTGGGATTAAAGGCGTGCACCACCACCACTCAGCCTAATTCCAGCTCTTTCTAGGGAGTGCTTTCAGTGTTGTGGAGCCAACAAGTATTAGTGCTTCGGATCCTGCTGGATTTTGCCCTGCTGCCAAGTGTCTGCTTGCCTTCAGCCACCAATCCCTAAGGAGACTGTATCTCACCCAGAACAGCTCCTGGAGCCGGTTCTCCCCAGCACTGTGGCACATGGTGGCACCAGCTCTCTGTCTTCCTCACTACATATATGCTAGCATCTGCTTAGAAATGAGCACAACAGGGCTGGAGAGATGGCTCAGCCATTAAAGACTAGGCTCACAAGCAAAAATATAAGAAATGAGCATAAAACGGGAAGGAGGGAGGAATGGGAGGATACAAGGGATGGGATAACAATTGAGATGTAACATGAATAAACTAATAAAATATATTTTAAAAAAACGAAATGAGCTCCGAAGTGGAGAGTGGGGTCTGACTTTCACACGAACTCTGGTGCCCCATTTTTGACCACGTCCCCTGGATGGGGAGACCTGGTTACGCTCAGAGGAAGGATAGCAGGCTACCAAGGAGAGACTTGATACCCTATGAGCATATACAGGGGGAGGAGGTCCCCCTCAGTCACAGTCATAGGGGAGGGGAGTAAAGAGAAAATGGGGGGGGGGGAGAATGGGAGGATACAAGGGATGGGATAACAATTGAGATGTAATATGAATAAATTAATAAAACATATTTTTAAAAAAGGAAATGAGCACAATGTGTTTAATTCCTGAATTCTCAGGAGCTGAATGCTGCATCATACTTTTCAGAAGGGCCTTCAGACATGACACTTCTTCCTTCCTTCTCGCTCTTCCCTTTTCCATATGCAAATATCAGGGTTTTCCCAGCTTGGAAAAAAAAAAGATTTGTTTTGTTTTGATTGTTTTTAATGAAAATGTGCTGAAGTAAAGGTAACATAAAATCTGGGCTGACTAGATAAAATGACATGACATTATTCACAATAAATAATATTAAACAAATTTTTTCACCTTGTCAGAGACATAAATAGAATTGGCTTTTTTTTTAAAAAAAAGGAAAATCATACAATAATTAGCAATCACTAAGTCCATCAACAGAATTCATAGTGCTTTGTACAGCAAAGAAATAATAGGCTGGGGTGGTTTATAACTATACAGCTGTGTAATCTATTTTACCTGCATAACTTCATATCATTTGCTATCATGCATGCTGTAAACAGTGTGAAGGATTTTGTTATGCAAAGAAACAGTTTTTCAGTTGCAAATTTGAGTGGGCCCCTTGATCTCGGGTATGCTACCAAATGCGGAGATGATTTCTGAGGGACCAGAACAGGAGTGACCTAACTGAAGATTTGTAAGGGGGGGGACTAAGTCAGCTAAGCAAGGGAGGTAGATGCTTCAAGGAGGCGCACCGAAGCATCACAGGAAGAGAAAAAAGTGGGAATGGTGGCAGGAGGGTAAGATGTTGAAAGGAGGGATTTTTCAAAGAACTTTATTTTAGCACATAGTATATGAGTTCTATACATTATCAGTTCTTAACCACAATGAAGAGCTGGCCCTGATCCAGGCCTCTGAGTGGACCTCACCCCAGCATCTACCCCATGTATGACCTGGTGGAACACATGAAGGGGCCAGAGCTGCAGGTTCAAAGATTAAAAATCTCCTTGACACATGACAACAACGGGATATCTGACAGCAGTCCCAGTGAGGATCTGGTACCAATGGTGTATGCCTCAAACCAGACCCATGACTCATAGCAATGAACATTTGAAAATAAACATATGTTGACAAAAGGCATGATACACTACAGCTTCTGTGACAAGAGTTTTTGTTTGTTTTATTTTACTGCAGGGAGGAGAGGGATTTGGGTACATGATGTATAAATCATAGACATTCAATAAATGTAAAAAAAAATAGTTAATTAGAAAATAATTAGATTATCACTTTCAACTTCAGAATTCAAAATCACTGGAAACTGTCTTTCATGATAGTATGAACATAAAACCTACGCATTATCTTGTGATACATGATTCTGATCATTTGAATACAGATATGTTCTCATCTTAAATACAAACTGGGTCATCTGCCTCCATTTCTTCCATGGGATCTGAATCAGTGCCAGTTCCTTTCCAGAATCAACATCAGAAGGTGTTTACAAGGCACCATCACATTATTCTGGTCTATCTACAAATGGCCTTTTAAAACCCTACGAATGTGTACATGCTAACATGCTTACTGGTAGAGTAAAAAGGAGCCTTGTCCCTTTAAATAGTCCCATGAAAGGCATGTGCTATGTTATAAAAATGGTATAAGGCATAAACTAGTATGGTTTTTAAAGGACCAGAAATTTACCCATTCCAGGATTTGTTTTTTCAAAGATCCAGACAGGACACTGCCCTCTTGATCTAAGACTTCTACCACTGGTCAAAGGATCATTTTGAAGTCTTTCAAAAGATAGTCCGCATTTTCTGTGGCACATTCTTTAACTGTCTATGTAATGATGCATCTGCACTGTTTGAGCCTAAATTTGATTTGCGAACAACAGATAGTAAGTTTGGGCATGATTCTTAAGAACAATACAAAAATGAAATAGGGTAGCAGCCTGAAGAAGTAAGATGAACATGGCAGATGCTTTCTCTGAGTCTTTGTTTTCAAATGCATTTACACTTTGTACGCATTCAATTTCATTAGACCCTATCTTTCTATGTATTTGAGATGAACTTTTCATCTTCAATTTCAAAGCTTAACAGGTGATTGTCACTTAGCAGAACAGTTCTATATCTTTTACATCTCTAAATATTTCATTACTGATTGAAAGTCCTAGCTCCACAGAACCTAGTCATTCATGTTTAGCAGGGAGAAATGCTGCTCAACATTTAGTTTAGCAGAAATCAATGAATAAAAATATGACTAACTCCCATACAAACTCAAAAGATACGATACCACAGTGTGAACTTGTAGTGAGCTCTTCAAATATTTCATGGGAAGGTCCACACTGCAAATATATTGACAGGAATTCTTTTATCTTTTTTGTATTATTAGATCATTTTGTTATAAATTCTGTCCCTTTAAAAACTCTATTTTACAACTCATGACATTTAATTGTGACTACTAATATTTGTATATTTTTCTATGGTCTGTATGGGAATGTTTTCATTTTATTTCATTTATATACATTTTTGTTGTGCTGTTGCTCATGTTCTGGCCTCTGATAACTGTGGTAGACACCAGCTAAACTTTGCAAGATGTAGTAAGACAGTTTTGCATCATAATCTAGATTTTGCACTTGGCAGAACACCTTTCTCCTAGAATCATTTCAACTGAGCCACCTATGTTTATGTATAGTGTTGTCTGCCAACCACAATGCTTATTGAGGACTACTGACACTGGATTTGTAGCTTCTAAAACAATTGTTCGCTACAGTATTAGGTTGTAGAATGGAGCCAGAAATCCCTGAAGTCTAGACAGGACCTCAGAGTTTCATTCCACTGTCTTTATTATGCAGACAGAAGAATCCTAAGATATCCCTAGATATACAGCTTGCTTTCTACAATACAGAACATTTATTTCGAAAGCCCAATTGTATCAGTCAAAAGTGATGGTCATGTCATAATGGCACCAAAACAAGAGCATGCAATGGGGGTCAGAGGACAGACTAGAAGACATTTGGCTGCAAATTGGCAATACATGCATAGGTCAGGTTTTATGCCATATGTGTGTATAATGTGGGTACTTTCCCAAAGACATGAAAAAAACTAATCTTTCTTGGATATAGTCATCTAAGCACAGATTTTCTGCTTCTGCATTATTGGTGTCCAAAGCTTGGTTTGGTAGTTTGTGTGAGAAATGTCCCTCATAGACTCATGTATTTGAACACTTGGTTCTCATTGGTGCTGTTTGGAGAAGTGTGGATGGTGCATCCTTGCAGCAAGATGTGCATCACCTGGGGTGGGCCTTGAAATTCAAAGGCTTCCAGCACTGGTTCTTTTTGCTTCATGCTTGAGTTTGAAGACGTGAGCTCTCTGCATATTGCCATGCCACACTGTGGTGGACTCTTAGCCTCTGGAACTATAAGCCCAAATAAACTCTTTTTCTGTAATCTGCCTTGGTCATGGGATTTTTATCATAGCAATATAAAAGTAAGTAAGACCCTGAGCAATCTTTTGTTGAGTGGTGAAGACTGCCATGCTCTTGCTCTCAGATGTTTAGCAGCTTTTATCTCTACTCATTGCCTATTTGATGCCATTATTTTTACTTCTTTCCAAGAAGGACAAGAAATAGCATTTCTAGACTTGTAAAAGTATCACTGGGGGACATGGCACTCCTTCTGTGCTACTCTCCCTCCTTTTTATTTCATTATTTCTGCTCTAAGCTACCTCTACCAATACTTAGAATGGCCTCCCGATGGTGGCTTTATGTAATGGGGGAGAAGGTTATATCATTATTATTATTAGACATGTTAACTTGTTGTTTTACCACAAGTAGGTTAGGGTCCATGAATTATATTCCAATCAATGTAAATTTCTGCCCACTATCAACCTGTGTTTCTTTTAAGCCATATCTCCACAGTTGCCAGAAATATTTAGAAGTAAGGAGTAACACGGATTATACACAATAAAAAAATTTAATACAGCCAAATATAGCATACACCAACTTTATGAACTACATCATAAGGAATATTTGCAGCATTTCACAGCACCAAAAGTTTCTGGAGAATAAGTGGGTCAGAATTACCATCAGGAAAGCTGCACTGAAAATATCTGTGGATTATTATAAGCCAAGTCAAAGCAAGAAGTGCTCAATTAGACCAGGAGGCACTCCTTCCAGACTGCTAAAGTTTCATTAGTCAAACAGAACTTGCAAGAAACACAAACCTGAGTTAACTCTATGAGTACCTAATAAGACTTCAAAGGTTCCCAAACCTGGACAGTTGGAAGTTTCTGATCCATTCTCACTCAGGCTTTGGTTTTAGTAAGCAAATAACAAACAGATAAACTCCAAACACCACTCTGAGAAACATTAGGCTTTACAGACTATAAAACTTATGTTGGTGCAGATCAAGTCTTGACTAAAAATCAAACTCTGACAGAAAATAATTTATTTTTTAAAATGTAGTTGCCTTCTCATTTTCTTGGCAACCAAATAAGCACTTAATAATTTTAAAAACTTACACATATAAATACTTGATGCTCCGAGGAAATAAATACTAAAGAAAATTAATCAGGCTGTGTGGCCATGTGCAGATAAACTCCCTGTAGCTTTGCACATCCAAACAGAGCCATTCAACATTTTCACAAGGACAGCTTCCCAGGCAGACTGAAGGCCACAGCAAACTGTGCAGACATTTGCCAGTGTAGGGAGAAAGTATCTGGTATGAGAACAGCAGAGCCCACTACCTCTGTGACCTCTGACAAGAAGCACACTGCCAGAGAAGACAGCAAAAGGACAGTCCCCGCTTCACCTCAGGTTAGAAATGTAGGAATGTGCATGGTTGGGTCCCTTTGTCATATTCTGCACAGTAGTGGCATCTGAAGGTAGACAAGAGAAGCCCATGACCACTCAAGTCTTGATGTTGTTTACAGTTTCATTTCAACCACAGCTCAAATCTCATTCGCAGCTGAGACCTGAAAACCTTTTTCTTAATGGCCTACCACTTCTTTCCCTGGCCAGTATTTATTTTCCTGTGGTGGTACTCTATTCTTCTACCAATTGTTCATGAGTGCTGTGTATTTTGCAGCAACCTAGGAACACACTGTGCCAAAGCTGAGCATTATAAATAGTTATAATCAGGCACATCAAAAAAGTTGAAAGTAAGAGTGGGCTGAAACAAAAGTAGGAGTTAGAAAGGCAGTGTAGGAGATTGGATAAAGTGATAAAAATAATGAGGGAAAGAAATCATTTTGTGGATGAGGTAGGAGAGAAGCTATTTCCTTGGGGTTCGGGGGTGGCGGGTTTCCCACACTGTAGGAAAGGTGATATAGATTGTTCCGTGCCCTTTCTCGGTGCTTCTGAAGCTGTAATTAGGGTGTGGGGAGTGAAGACTTAAAGGCATTGTTTTCCGTTATCGCATACACCTGCGTGCACTTGTGTACGGAGGCCAGAGGCCAGTGTTGGCTGTTTTCCCTAATTGCTCCCCACCTTCTTCTTTTACGCAAGGTCTCTCCGTCTTTACCTGACCAATTCAGGGGGACTGGCTGCCTAGCCAGGTCCTCTCCTCTCTAACCTTCCCAGTGATGAGGTTATACGCATGCGCCCAAGGCCCACCTTTTGACATGGTGCTGGGGATAAGAACTCAGGTCCTCATGCTTGCACAGCAAGCATCATACTAATGCAGCCGTCATCCTAACTGACTTTGTTTTATTGCTACAGTGTGTGGCTCAAACAGCAAACCTATTTTCAGTAGCCAAGAAAAGGTAAACTTCACAAACACGGGATTCTTTTGAGGAGTTTGGAAAGCCCAAATATAACAAACAGGATAATGTTTTAAGAATCACTTTAAAAATCAGTTCCATAAGGTGAGATAAATCCTGATTGTACAGTCTTCAGATTTTGTACTCTTCACCATTCATCCTTACTACGTCACCCTTAACATGCAAACTTTTCCAGGTTTGGATAGAATAGGCTCATATATTTCCCAATAGGCTCATATATTTGAACGCTCAGTCATGAGGGAGTGGAACTGCTTGAGAGAGATTAGTAGGTGTGGTCTTGCTTGGAGGAAGTACGTCACTGGAGGTGGGCTTTGCTGTTAAAAAACTCAAACCAGGTATAGCGGCCTTTTCCTTCCTGCCGCCCATAGATCAGATGTAAAACTCTCAGCTAACTCTCCAGCACCATGTCTGCCTGTGTGCCACCATGCTCCCAAGCAAGACGAAACCTCTGAAACTGTAAATAAGTCCCAGTTAAATGCTTTCCTTTGTAAATGTTACTGTGGTCATGGTGTCTCTTCATAGCAATAGAATATTGACTAACACTGGGTGCTTCAAATATCTCCAGGACAAGAATTTATGGACACCTGTGAGCAACCCCAAAAACAGATCCACTTTTCTTGTACCTGCACAAATGGGACAAAGGAAAAAGCAGAAGAAGACAACTCCCAAATTATTACATGAACTATCTTGTTATTAAATTCGAAACTGGTCATTTTAAATAGCAGTCAAGCTAACCTATCATTCAGCAAAACCCTCTCTGCAATATAGTTTCTTGGGGTTAGAAAGATGGCTCAGTTGGTCACATGCTTGCCATGAAAGCACGAGGAAAGGCACTTAACCTTCAGCATCCAGGCAGAATGCAAGTGTGGTGGCACATGCTTGTGACTGCAGCAATGGAGAGGTAGAGGTGGCCAGCTTAGCTGCTGCTCTCAGCCTAGCTCAATCCCTGAGCTCCAAAGCAACCAATGAGAGACTTTGCCTCAAAACACAAGGTAGCTAGCTCTTGAGGAATGCACCCAGGTTTGACCTCTGACCTACACATAAACACACACATATGTGAACTCAATATACACACAACCATATACACACAGGTATATAATTCTTACTTCAGAGTCTTCTTTTGTTATAAATGTAGTATTGTTTCTTTTAAAAAAGTCAGTCCATTTAATTTTTTTGTTTGTTTTTTTATAATTCCTATCAGGCATTTGGAGCTCTTAACCACTTTTAATAACTATTGTTATAAGAATATTCATTTTAAAATACAATCTGAAACTTTTTTTCAATAACTTCATAAATAAAAACTACCTAAAAACTGCAGAAAATAAACACAGGCAAGTTTTCCCTTTGTGTTGACTAAAAAAAAAAAAAAAAAAAGATATTATTGACATTCATAGTGTCTTCGTACATTAAGTTCTCAGGGTCATCAGCCTTCTCATGCTAAAAGGGCAAAGGGAAGAGACAGATGAGAGCAGCTACGAAATGCTGGTGAAAACATATGGTGTCCATCTTGTCAGCATACGGCTCCTGGTATCTTTGCCACCTTCCCTGTGCGCAGAGAAGCTGGAAGGTGCCACTGGGCAATCTGCTTTCTACTCAAGAGTGCCAGAAACAGGTGGGCTGACCCCCTCTGCTCTATCTTCCTCCCCAGGCCCTGGAAATTCTGGACTGAGCATGCCTGTGCTCCAAAGGCTCCTTAGAGGAAACCCAAGTTGTGAATAGTGGTTCATCACACTTGGAATTCTTGTTCTCCTTCTATGTGCTTTTTAATTGTGTACTTTTACAAATATAAGAAATACATACCTGATTTTATATTCTGCTCTGCTCTAGCAATCTATTTTTCCAATCATATCATGCCAACTTCATAAATCAAATATAAATTTGAGAGAGAGA
>OU015745.1:124650150-124669679 GCA_907169655.1 Acomys percivali
ACTGTGAGATTACTTTTTTCAGTTGCGAGTGTATTAGATGTATAAATGATTTCCGGGAGATAGATAACAACCCAATTTTGAGTTCTCCAGTTTCCAAATATAAGATTTGTTTGGGTATTTTTAAATGTCTGCTGGCAATACTTTAAAGTCCACTCATTTAAAAACATTTTTTATTGCTATGCATTTAGAGGATTTTAAAAGTGTTGTTAGAAGCTTGTTTCCTGCTTTTCTTCTTACCGTGGTGCCAAGCCTTCAGTAGCTTATAAGCAGTTTACCACTGAGCCATACTCCCATCAAATGTATGTAATGTGCATTAAAAAGTGTCATTTTATTTTTCCCTTCATTTATTTACTTAATCATTTTACAGCCTGATCCCAGCCCCCTTCTTCTCCTCCTCGATTCCCCTCTCCTTTTTCTCAGAGGAGGGGAGTCCTCAAAAGGGACCAAGCCCCCAGCATCTCAAGTCCCAGCAGGACTAAACATATCCTCTCCCACTGAGTCCCACCAAGGCAGCCCAGCTAGGGAAAAAAGATCCACTGGCAACAGAGTCAGAGACAACCCCTACTCCCATTGCTGGGGGACCCATATGTTGACCAAGCTGTGCATTTGCTACATATGTGTAGGGGGCCTAGGTCTAGCCCGTGTATACTCCTTGGTTGGTGGTCCAGTCTCTGTGAGCCCCCATGGGCCCAGGTTAGTTTACTCTGTAGGTCTTGTGATTTCCCTGACCCCTACAATTTCCTCTATGCTTTGCCCATTCCTCCACAAGACACCTCCGCCTCCAGTTCAGCCTGCTCACTGTCTGGTTGTGGGTCCCTGGATCTGACTCCATCACCTGCTGGATGAAGCCCCCCCCCCCCAGAAGACAGCCATGCTAGGCTCCTGTCTGCAAGCATAGCAGAGTATCATTTTAAAATTGCACTTTATATTTATTTACCTTTAGCAATAGAAAATAATACTTAAATACTTAACGTATTAATCCTATCTTAAAACTTTGTTAATGTATTGGTTAGTAGTATGTATATGTGACTTACATGGAAGATTTCTACACTCCCATGCATCACATGTGAATAAGGATACATTTGATTCTTCCTAATCTGTATGCCGGTCTCTTCATCCTTTTCTAGATTCATTTCTCAAGAATAAGCAAGAACTTTATTTCAACATTGGGTATGTGTGACAGCATGAACATTATGCATAGAATTCTTTATTTATTTATTTTTCTCTTTGTAAATTTTGGCTTCCTCACAGTATAACTTCTCTATGGTCCGAAGAATTTCTTTTAATATTTAGCCTGGTTCAAATCCACTATCCACTAAAAATTCTCAATTTTATTTTCTTGTTCTTCCTTTTATTTGTTTGTTTGTTTATCTATTTATTTTAAGAAAATGACTTTTTAAAAGTATATTAAAAGAAGAGCTGGGCTGGGCAGTGATAAGGGTACTGCCCACCTGAGCCTTCCTTATCTCTCAGAAACTCTTTCATCTTCATTTCTGAAGGTTATCTTTACAAGACATGAAATTAGAGTCCGATTTCTTTTTTCTTTTTTTTTTTTTTTTCATTTTGAAGACCTTATTCAGTTACTTTCTTGTCTTTGTCCTTCCTGATAAGAAGGTAGCCGTTATCCTTATTATTTTTCTCCACATATAACTGTCTTTGGAAATTGTGTATTTTTAAGGTACTCTTTTTTATTTCTAGTTTGCAGTCACTTGACTAGGTAGCTGGGTACCTAGATAAAATTGCTTTCTGTAGACTGCGCTGCTTTGCAGAAATCAATTAAAAATTTTTGGTGACTCTCAACCTTTTTTTTTTCTTTCTTTCTTTCTTTCTTTCTTTTTTTTTTTAATTTTCTCATTATCTCTATATGTCTTCTACTTCATTTTTGTTCTCTCTTCAAGCTCCAGGTGGACATACTAAATGGCTAGTTTTTTGCCCCATAACCTTTAGATAGTCTGTTCCATTGTTTTTCATTGTTTTTCCATCTGTGTTTCACTTTAGGTGATTTCTACTGATCAAAATCAAAGCTCACCAGTCACCGTCTACATGCTGTTCAACTGTCAATACGCTCACTAAATGAGCTCCTTATTGCACAAAGTTTTTTACTCTGAGTGTTTCATCTTCTCACTATGGTAAAATTTCACATCTAAAATAAAATCTCCTTTCTGTTTGTGCATAATGCTCGCCTTTTCTATATTGGCTGTATTAATTTTCCTGTGTGGCAATGTCAACTTTGAGACACTTATTATTTTATTGGTATTATTGACTATATATTTAATCTTTTCAATTTGCATATGTTTTCTTCTTTTGTTACTTTTTTGTGTATTTTTTTTAACTGAATAAAGTAAAAAGGAACAGAAGTTACTAAGGAAAAACAGTATTTCTCATAGAAAAATTATGTCCTTTGTCATGTCTGAGTAATGCTTCCTGACTAAATCAAACCAATGTTTGAGAAAGCTGTTACATACTTTTCCCCCCAGGTTTAATGAAATTCAGTTTGCCACAGGCTTAAAATTATGTGAGAAAAAGAGACAGGATTTTCTTCAGTGGTACTTAGCAATTTCAGCACAAATTTACTTGTAGTATGCATCCCGGATGGGGATGGGGGAGTGTGAAGAATTGTGCATGAGTTCCAAAGCATGTCAAGGAGTCAGAGGACAACTTTTGGGGGTCAGATTCTCTTCTCCACTCTGGATTCCAGGTCAAACTGAGGTCATCAGGCTTGTTCAGGAAGAGCTTTTACCCACTGAGTCATCGAGCCAGTATTCATAATCTAAATTTTTGATGATGTCTCCCCCTTCACTTCCCACTCTCTTGTTCTCCCTTCCTTGTTTCCTCTGCCTCTTCTCCTTATTTGCTTCTCTTAACCCTATAAATGTATAGAATGTATATGTATAGTCTCTGAAATGTTTTCTTTTCTTTTCTACCAGATTGTCTGACTTTTAACCGTAGACCTACCCCTGATTGATTATCTGGCTTGAGTGAAGCCTGTGAGCTTTCCTATCTTATTAATAAAGCAAAGGAAGAAGCATTATTCCCATAATAGGAATTTAAAAGATATTAAATAGCTAATATCCACACAGAAGGAACATGTGGTGTTCTGATTGACTTTGATCCAAAAAAAAAAAAAAGTCAAATGCAATGTAGAAAATCAAAAGTTAATACTTTATACATTCTTCTCCCTATTGTTACTATTTTAAAATCCAATCCTGCTGAATTGATTGTTTGGTCGGCAATATTTATACTATATTTCTACTACAGGCCCATCTCCTTATAGGTAAGAAAATACTAAATCTTTCTTATTTATCATGAAGTGTACTGGAGCAATAGTAAAATTACTGCTGTATGGACTACTGAATGATTTTATTATTTGCAATTTTAGTGATCTCTTCCTCATTTAGAGATACATTTTTTAAATGAATAAAAATGTTGAGAGGCAGGTAGCACCCCAGTTTATATACTTTGTGATATAGCCCTCAATGGAGGTTAGACATGGGGGGAAAGAAGGGATGAGTATGTGAGATTAATATGCAGCATTACTCTATCAGCCACCTACAAGGATCACATCTACTCCCGTAGCTGTATAGAGAGCACAAAATGTCTGTGCTCTCCCTGTAACTGTGGTTAAAAAAAGAAGCCTGCATTGTTGAAATTAGACCATATCCACTGCCAAAAGTACATGATCCGGTGTCTAACATGTAATGATGCTATTTCTGAAAAGCGTGTTGTAATTAAATGTCACAGTCTTGCATATATTTCAGACAACTCAGCACCGAAGTCAAGTCGGGTCACTGATAGAAGTTACTGGTCAATGATCCCATTAAGCATGGGAAGAGATGCTCTATATTCAAAATGACTTCATCTTCTCTAAGGATAAAACCACCACATAATCCCAAAGGATATATCCTTGTCCTCATGAGAACTCCATTAAAAATTAATACCTCCACCAATTACAATAAGCTGGAAGAAGATTTTGCTTTTATTGTGGTGAAACTTTATTATAATGAGAACATTGCTAGGAAATATCATCTCAAAATAGCAGGGTATAAGGTCAAGAGAAGAATTAAAGGCACCTTGTCTTCACCTTATTGTCTTACAGTCAGATGTAAGAAAATATTTGTGACCTAAGATTGCTGCGGTATATGATTTACCATGCCCGTATTTATGAAGACCAGCACTGGAAGCAAAACAAACTCTTGAATTAAAGGGCATTCCCTGAAGTTGGAGAAAATAAATTTTGCTTTTTATAAATCATTATTATAAGGATAGCTTTTAAAAGAGGATAAACTGGCTTTGTATTTATATTTTCCACTTCACTCCAAATCAAATATTTACTTTGAATGACAAAACATTTTGTTTCAGTATAAGGTAGAATCAGTAGACAGAATTTTTATGGGATCCTAGGGAGATGGAGAATATGGTCTATCATGCACAAACAGAAGGTAGAAATGTACTAAGCCTGGTGCCAACAGTTTCAAGAGTTATGAGCAACTCAAAGAAGAGTTAAAGGGTTATTGGAAGCTGCATTTGGGAATACTGCTAGCCTGTTCCTTCCTCTCTTATTTGTCTCTGTTTGATGACCTTAGCAAATGTCTAGAGAAGATCACAACCGTGCATGAGTTCTGTATCCAGTTCTAGGACTTATGTTAACCTTCACATCGGAGGAAGCATTTGCTCTAAGTGTTTCCCATGGACATTGGACCAGACTCTGGTAATAAAAGTGCCATGTAATGGTGGTTCTCAGAAACAAAGCTAAAGGCATCCAAGAGTCTTCAACATTAAAAAGTCAATAGTATAGTAATGAGGCATTGACAAAACTAAGAACAAGCCCATCTCCAGGAAGTTGATAACTTTTGCAAAAGATATGGTAAGTTAGGTTGTAGTTAGAAAGACTTGAGCCTGCTTGTGTATACAAGTATCTCTTATTGATCTTAGGACTTACATATAAAGAAGAGAGGGCATGAAAATGTTGATGCATGGGGAACACAGGCTGTGCGGTGAGTTCTCAGCTTGACACACTAAGCTGAAGCATGTCAGATGGAACAGAACCTGTAGACCAAAGGAGTTGAAGAAAATCCCAAAATCTCTACCATGAGAATTTCAGAGTAAGGGGAAAAAGGGGAGAATACAGTGAAGCACACAATCAAATAAACATTGAGAAAAATACTCGCAGATCAGAAGAAAGGTTGGCTTTTCCAAGCAGAAGTTCTCAAACGGATTTTTAAAAAGCCAAATCAACACGTGCCATTGTGGACTTTTGTAGACTGTGTTAGTTGCCTTCCTGCCACTGTGATAAATCACATGACTAAGACCACCAACAAAGGAACTGTTTATGAGCTTCTGGTTCTGGGGTCCCATCACAGCAGGGAAGCAGAGCAGCAAGCAGCATTGGTCGTTGCCAGAGAAGGGAGCTGAGAACTCACATCCTCAACTACAGGCACAACTCAACAGACCAAACTGGAAGTAACACAGAGCTTTGCATCTATCTCAAAACTAGCCCCAAGTGATGCATTTCCTCAAGCAAGGCTCAAACACTTAAACTGTCACAGAGAGTGCCATCAAGTACCCAATACAGGGCCTAAGAAAATAAAAAGTAAAAAAGAAACAATGTCAGGGGATTTTAGAGGAAAATAAGAAAACTAAAGTGTTAGGACGTACATGAAAACAGAAGAAGAAAAGAAAAGATGAGCCTGCTGTCAGCAAAACTTCCCATGAACACAACTCAGTTCCACAAGGGAAGTCATAAACTTCTTACAAATTAAATGCAACATGATTTGAAGCCTTTGCTCCTATTATCAGCCAAACTGGCATTTGAGTTAAGGGGAAAATAAAGTGTACATATGAGGACAAGCAAAGCCTCCCCAAGCTAAGCAACCTTGAAGGAAGCTCTTGTGTCCAAAGGCCTATCTTGTAGCTGTCAATATCCAAAAGAGTAATGAGAAAATGTGCTGTAACACCTAAGTACATGTGGTGTGGTTTGAATGTGAAATGACTTCTATCAGCTATTTCAGCCTCATTTCCCAGGTTCTAGTGCTATTTGAAAAGACTGTGGGAACTTCAGGGGGTAAAACTTATGAGGAGAGGTTGAGCCTTGAACCTTGAGATTTTAGAGTCTGGCTTCGCTGTTCATTCTCTGCTTCCTGTGTCAGAAAGATATGAGGAGGTGAATAGACCCAGCAACACACAAATGCCACCTACGGCCACAAGTAACCATGTGTTCCTCTCAGTGAGAGACTGTGTCTCCTCAAACTGTAAGCCCACATAGGCCTTTGTTCCTGCAAGCTGCTTTCGGTCAGGTGTTTGTACAGAGAAATAAGGAAAGTTGGCATTTGGGAAGTATTATCAGGAACACAGGAAATTAGGTGAGTTTCTGGGTTGGACGACTGAACTGAAGCATTCTCAGATGAAGCAAAACTGAGTATTCACAGTCATACTGGCACTAGCACCTCTTCTTTATGTACCAAAACCTGCAGATCCTCACAGCCCATCTAAAATATTTTCATATTTGCATATAGACTTTGCACATCTTCCCGTGTATTTTAAATAATCTCTAGATACTTTACAGTGCCTAACAGAATATAAATAGCTGCTATAGCATATTAGTTAGGAAATAATGACGAAAAGTTGCTATTGCTTTCCCAAATATTTTCAATTCGTGGTTGATTGAACTCCTAAATGTAGAGAGTCTACTGCAGTGAACAATGTACAGTACAAAAGTACAGTACAGTAATGGAAATAAAAATTGCATTTAAACAGATTGTGGTAAAGTCCATGTAGTTTTTTTTTTCCTTTTAAGGGGAATGGGTACAGATATTAACTAAGTCTATATCAATAGAAAAATCAACTTTTCAAAATTATGACAAAACTTGAAAGAAGTATCAGATGTAAGCTTCCAAATCTGTGTTTAGAAAGGCATCCTGGCTAAATGTACCGAAGTGAAAGGATCACACTTTCTGCCTTTCTCTTATGTCTTTGAGACTGATGCCAAGTGTGATCATTTTCTGCCAAGAATGCACTCCCTTTACTGAAGTGTTTGCTGGCCATTTGTCTATTAAAGTGTATTATTTTACAATATATGCGACTCCTTGCCAATGCCAAGAATGCCTTGACAACTTACAATTCTCTGAAGCTGAAGTGACTGGATCCACCCCAGGTGCTGGAGATCAAGGCTGTCTGAGTCTTCAGTCCTTTCAACTAAGTTTAATCAGTGGGTTGGCCACAGTGAACTTGGAAAGGCCTGTATGCCTCCCATTCCAGCCATTGCTGAAGAGGGGGGGACAGGCCCCCAGCAGAGTTATCAAGGATGTAAAGGTCTTCAGCTCTCATATTGTTATACAATCTCCAGACTGAAAGACATTCTCCTAGATAAGGAATATATCTGGGACACCAAAAGGAATGTCCTTAAATATCCATTTAGATACATGTAGACATGTATACACTCACATGCTCACAAATGCCAAACTCAGAGAAAGAAAACCACAAATTCTTTCACTTGCAGTGTCTTGGCATAGGCTGCCATTTACAAAACTAACAGCCCATTTCAAGGGCTCAAGAGAAGAGTCCTGAGACTTGATAGAAAAGCTCATCTCACGTCCCCTTCTTGGGGAGGCCCGGTGGCACTTAGGGGAAGGATAGCAGGCTATCAAGAAGAGACTTTATACCCTATGAGCATATACAGGGGGAGGAGGTCCCCCTCAGTCACAGTCATAGGGGAGGGGAATAGGGTGAGAGTGGGAGGGAGGGAGGAATGGGAGGATAGAAGGGATGGGATAACAATTGAGATGTAATATGAATGAATTAATAAATAAATAAATTTTTTAAAAAAGAAAAGCTCATCTCTATGCTACTCACAAATACTACTTCGCTTTTAGGTCCTGGCTTTCAGTTGTATTAAAAACTGAACCTGGGCCTCATTTTTTCCAGGCAGGCGCTTTATTATTGAGTTAGATGCCCAGCCCAGTTTTTCATATATGAATGTAATATTAATGGCAAGTTTTCTTCCAATAGCTCTACAATTTGCATCATTTTTTTGTGAAATTCATAAACAGGTTAAACCAGAACCTCCCCCATGCATTTAAAGTAAAAAAACTTTAAAAAGAAAGAAAGATACCTAAGAAACTGGAGGTGTGTTACTGAATGTCATTTCCAATTGACCCTATCCTCAGTTCTGGATATGAAGGATAACTACACTTAACATGACTTGAATAAAGCAAAGAATGCAGAGCTTGGATGAATAAACAAATATCTGGTTTATATCAGCACACAGAAACCCCACAATAGAAGATCTGCTATATATTGAATCTATTATTTGGCAATAAAATAAGAAAGATGAGACTGAGTTAATTATCCTCCCAGTAAGACCCTTCTCACAGGCCAAGCCTTTGCTGTATAACAACAAAAAATAAAAGAATTAATCAAAGAATAAGGGCACATGGGGGGCACTCTCTTCACATAACAGGATATTATGGGAGTCTGGATCTGTACTTCCTCCTTGATAGCCCCAGCAAATGGTAGCTCCAGCATTATATTGAAAGCAACACCAAATGTTGAGCTTCTTGGTCTGTAGAAAAGGAAAGCTAAAGTTGGAGTAGATGTGTGGGAGTAGAACAGTCCTACGTGGTAAACGTTTGTTTTGAAATGTGTCCCTAAGGAACCCTGAGAGGGATAAACTGAGGGCAAAGTGAAGAAGCTTGAGAATGTCTATCCTGTGGGGCTTTGGTCTATCTCAGACTGCCCCACCATGCAGAGACAGGGAAAGGTACAGCCACACAGAAACATGCACAGTCATCCCAGACAGCATAATGATGCCTCACTAGTACCTATTGTGATGGCCATCTGTACTGCTCAAGCCTGGTGAGAGCTCTAAGCACAGCAGTTGTCTGGATGAACAGC
Organism: Acomys percivali; assembly: GCA_907169655.1. Classification (NCBI taxonomy): domain Eukaryota; kingdom Metazoa; phylum Chordata; class Mammalia; order Rodentia; family Muridae; genus Acomys; species Acomys percivali. The sequence goes on from OU015745.1 coordinate 124,659,040, forward strand.
AGCTGTCTATATCTAGCTATATCTAGATGCACTTTTAATTAATTAGTATACTAACACAGTCTTTGCAATGATCCCATTATAACCTACTATTGGTTTTTTAATATTTACTTTTATTTTTCATCATGTGTGTGTATGTATGTATGTATGTATGTATGTATGTATGTATGTATGTGTAACATAACGGTGATCTTGCACACATGCATGTAATGTTCATAGAGTCAAGGAGAGGCCATCAGATCCTCTGGAGCTGGAGTTACAGGTGGTTGTGAGCCAGCTAACATGGGTGCAGGGAAAGGAATGCCCTTTCTCTACGAGAGCAGCAGGTGTCCTTAACTGACCCATCTCTCCAGCCCCTGTCATTTATTTTTAAGGAAGTTAAACTAAAATTCAGAGAAGTTAAGTCACCAATTCAAGTTCTCACAGCTAGTAAGTGAAAGACCACACTGTAAAGTGAGAATGAGGCCTCTAGAACACACACACACACACACACACACACACACACACACACACAGACAGAATCATGCCTACTCTAGTGTTTCTCAGTATTCTGAAATACTTCTCAGCAACATTGTGAAAAGACAGAAATCATGATTTATTCCTTTATGAAGTAGAGAAATTTTTTCTATGGGAGCCATTTTAGCATCACAATAATGTCCAGGTTATGAGGGGAAAGAGGGTTTGTCCAAAACAGCTGAATCAACAGACATCCCAACCAAGCTTCTTGCTTCTTAGAAAGGGTGAGGCCAGTTCTGCAGTAATGGAGCAAGTCTCATCAGAAGCTACATTATTTATGCTCAGTTGCACCACTGAAACAAGTTTCCAAAATATGATGGATCAGCTCCAAGATCCACTTATAAATGTTTACATATTCATTTGATTTAATCTTTACAATTGTACTTCTACTGTTGGAAAATTAGTTAATTAACTTAAGAGCTTCCCTTCCTCCTGCCACCATCTCTTCCCAAGCAACTGTACCTCCGTGGGAGAATAAAGCACAGCCATTTTGAATCCTGGATGCTCTCTCATGTAGTATTTTCCTACTACATGCCCAAGCAAAGCCATTTAACTTGGTTTTATAATCACAGCATCATAGGGCTTTCTTCTCCATCTAATACTTTGCTCTTCTACATCGCAGAGGCTTACATGGAGATTCCTATGATTTCCTCGAGTATACTGATAGTATTCAAAGAAGAAGAAGCTGAAGATACTGGGAGGCCTGTGTAACCCCATTTCTGAAAAGGAAACCCCATTATCGACAAAAATGGCCTGGGCATGAACTCCAGTTTCAAAAAGCCCTCAAGAGCGTGTGTCAACTGACTCACCTCTGATAATGTTTAACCATCACCCCTAGCAACTGACAGCCAATCAGGGACAGCCAGGACACCTGGCCTGAGGAAGGTTAAGGTTGCTTAACCAGTGGTTTGAAAAAGCCCCTAATTCCTGTCCAGAGTCATGTAGGCTCCTGGGTACTGGCCAATCACAACGGAGGTCACGTAGCCACAGTAGAAACTCCTCTTTCTGGCCTTTAAAGGAGGCCTGCACATTCCCCTCAGGGTTATCGCCATTTTGTTTGAGCATTCGACCCCAGCGTTCTGGAATAAAGGCTCTTGGCTTTTACATACAACTTCAGACTGCCGGTGGGTTTTGGGATCCTTAAGATCTGGGCATAACAGATACAAACCATAATGATCTTAAGCGCTGCTGCATTTACAGAACTCAGGATTTGACTAGGTTTCATAGCTTCCCGAACTATAAGTAACAGGTTATTCCTTAAACAGAAAACAAAAACAAAAATCCAAACTAAATGTTTTGGAAGAAAACTCCACGGGGGAAGAGATAAATATTTAATTCACAACTGACACATTTTTAGGGAAAGGCCTGGTAATGATTTATACTTCTTCCCATAGATTTAGCTTTAAAAAAAAAAAAGCTTGACAGACTTTTGTGTTTCCAACAGTTGTTGATTAATTCATGGAGTTGGTCAGACTTCCATCTTTGTGACAAAACAACTAAAAAAACCGACCTGAGAGAAATGAGGGCTTATGTTGGCTCATGGCCTCAGCTGCTTCTGTCTATTGAGACTTGACTTTGTTACGCTAGGCCTGTAGAGGGGCCAGATGTCCAGAAGGGAGCAGGGAGCAGAAGGAAACTACTTTCCTTGTGGTGTCTTAGTAACAAGGATGAGAAGGGGCAGAGGGCTTAACATCCCCTTCAAGCACCTGCTTGTCAATGTCCTAAAGAAATTGCTACTACTATGCATCACCTCTTCTAGCCTTGGGCTGATAAACGAGGCTCAACGCATGGGTCTTGGTGGTCATGTAAGACCCCCAAAGGTAACAGTTGTCAAAACTGACAGTTGCAAATAGTCATATCTTACGTTAAGTAGAAAATGTGCTATGACATCATCATTGCTATTGCTTTTTACCACCCAAGCCTACAGATCACCCTGGGCAATTCACATGCTGTTAGGTGCATGCATCACCTCTTAGCATTCTTGTCTTGCCAGTACTTACACCTTATAGCATCTCCTTCATTTTGATCTACCAAGATCAGATTTTGTGTACACATAAATTCAGTAGTGTTCTAGTAATGTTCAGTAGTTCTTAGGAATGCAAGTTACCAGCATGGAATAGTATGGGCTCTTCAAGGGTACTCAAACAAATATTATCTAATCCAAAGGACCAAAGCCTACTTATGATCAATTTGAACTCTTCCTTCTTTCTCTACATTAATGAGAGAGACAAAGAGCAAGAGTGAGAGAGAGAGAGAGAGAGAGAGAGAGAGAGAGAGAGAGAGAGAAGAGAGAGAGAGATTGCCTTTTAAAAAAACCCAAAAAATAAAAACTTGAATTCAGTGATGAGGAAAACAAAAAAGAATTAGATATGCAATTCATGTTATAGTATTTATGAAGCATTCCTTAACATATGGTGTCTCATGTGTGCAGAGTTCTTCAATCTACTTGTGAGACAACTATAACAGGATTAAAAAGGGGATAATGAGATTATGTTTGCAAAATCAATAAATATTTGTTTTCTTGTAAGTACTGCCCGCAAGGTCACATTTTAATGTGGAATGAGATGCCACTCAAGATCTGATTGGTAAAATTGCATGCAACAGATTCAACTTAAAGATCAGAATTTTATACTTAATGATATTTATTTCATCTTTAGTGCATATGCACTGCCAAAATGTTAGTACTTAATAACTTCTACTCCAATATATTAAGAAATACTTGTGTCGGGCTGTAGAGATGGTTAAGAGTTAGGCGCACACATTGTTCTTGCCCAGGACCCCAGTTCAATTCCTAACATCCTCTCTGGGTGTCTCACTTCAGCCACCTTGGTCTCCTTCAGATACACTGGACATATCTTTTCTTTCAGTTCTTTACACTGGTGGCTCCCAGTCTCTGAATTACTTTCCTGTTCAAGCTTAAACATCATACCAGCTCAATTTTCCTGTCACATGTCACTATTTCAGGCTTTTATATCCTACTTACAACTGCACCGAACCCCCAGAGCAGAGCTTTGTAATTCCCACATCCTTTTCTTTCACTTTCCCAGTATTTTTCTATCATTATTAATAATTTGTTTATTATGACTATCCTTGTTTTTCTTTCTTCACCTACTACCCTACTAAATGTAAACTCTTTGAAGATTAAAATGAATGTTTTGAGTTTCTAATATATTTTATGCACTATAGTTAAGGTATTATATAAATATCACAGAGATTTATGGTGTATGAATGCACAAGCAGGTATATATTGCAATTCTATTAGTTAAATACATTTTTTTTTTACTGAAAACAAACAAACAAACAAAACTCCCACGGCAAGTTAATGTCATTGGCTTTAGAATTTAACAGGGTTATGACTGGGCCATGTTGGTTGTCTCTAACATTTTCTTCCAATGTGCCTGTTGCCATTCCAGGCATCAGACACATGGTCAAGGAAGGAAAAATGAGAAAGTCTGTTTCATCCCGCCCCCCTTGGAGGGTATTAACACTTTCTTTCCCTTTCACTGTGCACACTTCTAACTAGTTTAAATTTTGCTAATGAGAACTGGGTCCTAGGGTCTAGCTCAGGTCTAGAGGGCCTGAAAAGGAGCCCCAGGACTCCCATAACTAGATTAGACCTTCGTGAATCACAGGCTTCAGATGAAAATGTGGCCAAGGGCTCGACTGAGTTGTGCCTCATTTGGAGAGCTGCCAGGACCATGCCCTCGGTGCTCTCAGAGATTTTGCTGTCTACATGTAGAGCCAAAGTAACACACAGAGACGTGTGTGTATGGGTGTGTGTGTGTGTGTGTGTGTGTGTGTGTGAGAGAGAGAGAGAGAGAGAGAGACAGAGACAGAGACAGAGACAGAGACAGAGACAGACAGAGACAGACAGAGAGACAGACAGAGAGACAGAGATAGAGAGAGAACTCCATAATGAAACAGATAAATTTTTGCTTAATTGAGGCTGCCAGAAAGCAAACCATTTCCAGCCACTGGAATAAAGATGCTAATAAAGGCACCCTGGAAGGCAGTTCTTAAGTTGGTCTTAAGATATGTAACACAAGATTCCCAGGGGGAAATGAAAAGAGAAAATAAGCTTTCCTTAGGGGCTGCTGGAGAGATGGCTCAGTGCTTAAGAGCACTGGCTGCTCTCACGGAAGACCTGGATTCCGTGGTAGCTAAGAATTGTCTTCATTCTGGTTTTAGGGAATCCAACACCCTCTTTTGGTGTCTATGGGCACCAAGAACTGCTGTGGTACATAGACATACATGTGAGAAAAACATTCATACACATACATCAGTGTTTTTTTATTTGATTTTTAAAAGCCTTACTTTATATTAAAGACCCTACAAAGCTGATTTCCTGGGTTGAGCTTCCTGAGTGTGAAGAGTGTGCTGTGCCTATGACGTCAAATTATCTTGGACGATATTGGCTTCTGCTCACCTCCCTTTAATGGCCATTTCTACCTCTGCATCTGACCTAGCATCCTTTCAATCATCAGGTAAAATTTTTGGAATGTGTCAACTTATGAAATCACTCTTTTCTACCAACCCAAAAGCCAAGAGAGTTGCCAAATAGCATCTGAAAGCTGTAATGGAGTTTTCCTGCTTTGTCAGATCCCAGATATTCCCACCAACATATTTGAAAAGTACTTTGATCTATGACTTCCTTCTGTTCTCTGACTATAAAAGTTCACCTAAGCACATACACATTGGACCATGATATTTGAAGCAATCTGAACCCCTGTTCCTGGGGCTCAGTCACTCAGACTCGCCTCAGGATGAATTAGCTCTTGAATAGTGACAACTATTTTGCATGGACAGATGGAAAGAGACATGAGGTTGAGAGTGGGAGTTCAGTGAAAACACTAAGAGAAAACATTAAGTGAATCACAACAGTGCTAAACTTCAAACTCTATTGGCTAGTTAGGAAATAAAGCAAAACTAAAGCTTCTAAGAAAACTAAAGCCACAGAAATGGCCCAGAAAGACAAACCCTATGTGACCTCACATTTCCTAAAAGACTCTATGGCTTTCAGGGGTGTAGTTGAGAGCTCCTGGTCTAATCCAGTGTGTTCACTGTAAGAATGAGGAAGCCAAAGCCCAGAGATGTGAATTGATTTCTTTAAGGTCACCTGGTAACTTTAATGGCCAAGACAGAACTGGACTGAAAACCTCTATTACATCAATCCACTTTGTCTCATTTAGGACAAATACGCCTCCTTCCCCAAAGATTCTTCACTGCATAACAAGACCCTATTGTTCTCCTCCTGACCTGACTGTATTCAGTTATGGCCCGAGTTAAGGAATGTTTAGACACATGCCAAGCAATTGGTTAATGGGAAATTGGTCAAGGAAAATTTAACATGTGCCTTCACACTCAAGTTTATCTCTCACTGTAGACGGAATGGCTACAAAACACAGAAATTTGTTTCTGAGGAAATAATGCACTCATGAGTATTATAGTATCTCAGTCATAGTGCCCACACTATGTGGTATTAAGATCTTTTTTTTTTAATATTTGCAAGCCAAGGAAATAATGCACTTGTATTATAGTATCCCAGTCATAGTGCCCCACACTATGTGGAATTAAGATTAAAAATATATATATATTTGCAAGCCATAAAAGTTGCCACATTTTAAAGGGCATTATGGAAAATTGGATTCCTTTACAGAAATGTATCTTTCCTAATTATTCAACTGTTCATCCAACTGTACTGAGTGAAGAGAAGTGCCTTGCAAATCCTCTAAAGGCTCTTGTTGGAGTAAGGCAGAATAAGCGGGCATGTTTCTTCATCCCACAGACAGAAAACAAGTATTTCCAAGAGCCCATTTTGTACTGACCTCAAGACTCTTGAGTCCCCACAATGCTGTCCTGCTTTATACCAAAGGAATAAAGTGCCTCAGGGCCTGTAGTTGTGGTGAGTGGAAAGGGCTGAAATCCCCTCAGTCTGAAGCATTAGGAAATGAAGCCACAACCCAGTTTTCCACCCTGACCTCAGGCAGATGATTGACTTTGGAGGGGACAATGACCTGCTTAGAGCTATTCAGTGTCAAGTGTCACCTGGTTACATGTCACTGAACAGGTAACAAAGCACAAGAAATGAGAGGGTGTGGGAGTAGGCGGAAAGGTGTGTATCAAGTTACATCCGAAATTGCACTCCTTCCCAAACAAATGTAAATCCTTACATGCCTCTGAATCATTCATTTTGAAAACCCAGCAGAGCTTTTCCTGGTCTGGTAGGACTGATGATGATTAAGCAACAATAACCTGTGCTGCACTCAACTGATTTAGGTCTAACAAAACTCTGGCTGGTGAAACTTGGCTCTGCTTCCTTTTGTCTACAGAATTACAATGGCCCTCTCCCCCTCTGTTCCTGTGCCAGAACACTCTCTAGGCCCTCCCATTTCCCTGCCCCCACCTCCTCGAAAAGCAAGGGAACTCAGAATAGAGGACAGATGACAGTGTGTCTGGGAGCTGAAAGGGATGCTCTGGAAGCACCCTTTGGTCACTTTCATTGGTCACTTTCATTTGTGGGATAATGATGGTCTTCAGATTTAGACAATCATCTGGCACAATCAAGTATACTGGTGACTTTGGTTAGTCAGCATCTTGGCGCCAACTCAGTTTTCCTTCTGGTGGCTATATGTATGCAGGACACAGATGCTGCCTTGGTCAAGGTGTGCATGGTGTATGTGACATCTGCCATAGATTCCCTGCTACCAGGGGAAGTCCTTCCTGTTGCTGGCATAGATGAATTGGTAGGTTATTTTTTTTTTTATGGTTTTAATCTGTTCTTTAAGGAAGATTGAGAGAGTCTATTTGCCCCAGGAGGAGATAAAAGATTTCCTTCCCTTAACCATGCCTACAGACTTCTATCTGTTCGTCAGATTGTTTCTTTTCCTAATTGTATTCTCTTATTCATTTTTTTTTTCATTTGTTCACTCCTTCTAACTTCTCCCATCTGCACTCTCAACAGAAATCTTTGGGAGGGGAGTAGGACGGCTTGATGCTGACTGTGGAAAAAAAAAATTCAAAGCACATGACATTTGCCAGACCCAGTGAAGATCCTGGGACAGACTGGATCAACTGGAACTGCACGTAGGAGAGTCTGGGCTCTGCACTGAGCCATTGACCTTGAAAAAAAAAGTCAAAGGGAGCAGGAAGGAATGAATCAGGACACAGACATTTGAGAATAGTAGCCACAAAGTCTCCTAATCACTGAGGCTCATGAGGCTTCTGGCTAAACACAGCAGTATTTAGTATGCCCAGACCATAGGCAGAATAGTCACTGCTTGGTGGGGAGGTAGTGGGAGAGGGACAATGGTTGTAAAGCTGAAAGAATAGAAATTGGTGAGGCCTGTTATTTTTTACACACTGGCATCTCAAGCCATCATGCCTTTGTGGAAGCCCTGGTGACCTAATGATGTCTCCAGGGGTGAGTTTTTTGCTTTCATTTTACTGTCTTATAGGCCATCATTGCAACAAAGTTTGGACAGTGAGATCATGTGCGTTGGATACAGCAGCTAAGAAGGTCCCTTCTCTGCAAAGATTTTTTTTAAAAATAAGAGAGAAATGATGTGATTAAAATTTCTCAGCTTTTTATTATCGCAACACATGAAAAATTCTAAGCAATGCTAGTATAAAACCCTCTTCTGGAAACGTGTTAAAGAGCATTATAGTTAGATTTACGTTAAAGGATACATTATTATCCTTTATTTATGCCATCGTGTGACATATTATATGTGTGTTTATGTGTCTGTGAAATTCCTGAGAAACATCATTTATTTTTGCTTTTGGTTTACTTGTTTGTGTATGTATGTGTTTATGTCATGTGTGTTCAACTGGCCTTGGGGGGCTAGAAGGGAGCAGATCTCTGGAGCTCATTTTCCACTGTGGTGAGCTGTTGGATGGGGGTGCCAGGAACCGAACCTGGGTCTTTTAGAGCAATAACAAACTCTCTTGTGGTACACAGTCCATCAGCGGACTGCCTGTGCTTCCTCAGTGAGTGCTTTGTAGACCAGGCTTGCCTTGAACTCACAGCGATCCTATCTGCCTGCCTCTGCCTCCCCAGTTCTGGGATTAAAGGCGTGTTGCTATCCACCTCCAGAGCTTGCATTTCAATCTGTATTTGAAATGGAAACAAAGGCGTGTAAACTGAGAGGAGTCCTTTGTTGAAGCAGTTGGTAGGTACGAATTAAAACGTATATTTGATCTAGTATGCCAGATTTGAAGAAAACCCTTCACATAGGAAAGTGTTTTCGTTTTTAAAATAAAGAAAAGAAAAATGACTGCTAACTCATCTATGCTTATAGCACAAAGGATTTCATCTTGTAGTAGAAACACTTGGCTGAAAGTGTCACACTCACACTGGGCATACCTTTGATCAAGGTGCCATTAATAAGTGGGACACTCGCCTATCTTCAAGAATTTTTTCCTTGCCTTCCATGATATACATTGCCTCCATTTTTTTTTTCATACTTCTTATGTCCTTCCAGGATTCTTTACGCCTCATTCTTTAAAATACAAGATCTATAAAGGTTCAGTGCAAAGGATTACTCTTAACTACAAAGTCTCCATTGAGATTACCCCACGAAGTATAAGTGACGCCACACTGTAAAATTAGTGGTTTTAGGCTGTACAATGCACTAGGAGACTCCATGTACAAGCATCTTTGTTTGTTTGTTTGTTTGTTTTGCAAGCAGCTTACGATTCCATCCTGAGGGATATTGATGGCTGCATCCCTGTATGGACCCAGAAACTGCACCTCTGTCAGGAAGCAGCCAGCCAGCCTAGACAGATAAATGGCTTCATTTCTGGGACTAGAAAAGGAGCCATCATATACATCTGTTGAGGAGAAATGAATCTGGGAGGGCACACAGGTGTATTCATTTCATACCAGAAATACCAGGTCAAAGAACTTAAGCAACCAGCCATACCAAGGAAAGTGCAACTCCCTCACCTGCCCCCGATAGAGTCATGGATACCTAACCCTGCAAGGGCATGGCCTACAGCAACCTATCACCTGATACCTGATGTGTGCGTTATCTAACTCATCTCAGCCCCACGCTGTTGACTGCTGCCCCACCACGTGTTTGGCCATCTGAATTTGGACTTCACCTGTTGCCTCTTGCTTCAGACCATAACTGACTTTTCACCTTTTAGCAGAATTCTGCAGCTTCCTTCTCAAGCCTGACTCCAGCTGTAACTGCTTCCAGACACTGGTCTAGTTTGTTATCTTTTTAATACAGACTCTTTCTCAGCCCACATCTGAAACCACTTTAACATGTATTTGTCATTCTGTAACCCCTACAGATTCATATGAGATAGACACAGACAGACAAGACAGACAGACAGAGAGGAGACATAGGTTTATTGTGTGATGGGTAATTGAGCGGTAAGATTATTAATTAAGATTGGAATAAAAAAATGTTTTTGCCTTAGCCAGGCTAGCAAGTAAAATAGATTTTATGACAAATTGCTTTCATTGAAATGGCTAAGCCACTAGATTTAAGAAACTCTGAGACTGTGGGAAGACACAAATATATTTGTCTATATATCTGGCATGGTGTGCACACAAGTTCCTGAGGGATCTCTATGGCTCCACGACTTTCAAAACCAACCAACTGCTTGTTTACGGATTCCAATACTAAAACTTTGGCCAAAAGTCTCTCCCCTGAAATCACTTATTCATCTGACTCTTTGCTGAATATCTTTTAAAGCTAATTGAGACACATCCAGTTTAATTATCTGAAATTGAGTTCATTAACTTCACCTCTTGATCAATTTGGAAAACTAGGAGCCACCCTTGGTATGTCCTTTTCCTTTTCCTCTGTTGTCTCCTCCATCACCGAAACTTTCAAACATCTCCCACAACTACCCTTGCATCATCACATCTCTGCATCTTCAGGGTCAGCCGTTGCCTCCACTGGCATATACACATTCACCTCAGTATATTATATTCAACGGCTTTCTCCTACATAATAGTTGAAGAACTTTTTTATGACAAATGTATTTCATCACATCAACTAATCAGAGCACTGCCTCTTAATGACCTCTATATTCATTGACTAGGAGACCTGTATCAAGCAATATCAGCCACTGTATTCTATTTATTTCAGTTATTTTAATATGTCCCCACTACA
>OU015745.1:124669689-124747906 GCA_907169655.1 Acomys percivali
CTCTCTCTCTCTCTCTCTCTCTCTCTCTCTCTCTCTCTCTCTCTCCTTCACATTTGGTTTAGATGTTTCTCCACTAGCTGTTATCTTAACACTAATTGGTTAGGAGTGTGGCTTCTGTAGTATAGATGTAGACACCAGCTATGCTAGTTTTTTTCTATTTCTGGTTCTTTGCACAGTGCTGTGATAAAGTAGATGCTAGCAAATATTTGTTGGATGAATGAATATATGTATGATTTGCCTTCCCGCTGACTAGAGTTTCTGTACACCATGGATCATGGCTGTTTTGCCCATGGCTTACAACATCACTTGTACAAATTTGACTTATTTCATTCCCAGAGAACTTTTCATATGTTTTATTATTCATAATCATATTAATCATTTATTTCAGAACATATTATAGTATAAAAATGATACATGCCAAATGATATCTGGCAGGTTTTATTTTTCACCGTAAGGAAGGAAGTGAGGGATATAAATACATTTAAAATCTACTGTGCGGTGATGGGATACAGGGCTTTGGGCCAATCTTAGAATTCGCCTTTTCATTTTATATTCACACACCAACATAGACAATCACTCTAATTTCCTCTTGGTTCCAAACTTCAGGGAAGAAGTTTTGGTTAAATATTTTCCAGCTACAAATGAAGCCGTACACAATACTTGCAGTCAAGGCAAACCAGGAGGCTCCTCTAAAGTATGAGGCTGCTGGTTAGAAAGGAGTAGGGGTCTCCTAACACTGTGCGGTCAGGACAGTTTATCAACAGTATGGATGACTCCCTCCCAGCAGCCTGGTGCTTAACACAGAGCTGTGCGACAAACAACTGCATACACTAGCTGTCTGCGTGCTAGCCCAGGTAGAGCTGACAGCAGCAGGTAACAGGCACCCGGATGGGGCTTCCCATGGGCCATCTGAGCTTTTCTGATCCGCATCTCTGAGCTGGCAGATTTTGAACAGTGGGTATGTTCCAAATGTGTCAGGGCATATTTTTCAAACATCACTGCAGATTCACTTGGTATGTCTTGCCTTTTTTAGACCTTGACAATAAAGGGACAGTTTTCATGAAAGGAGAGGGGAGGCCAATGCACACTGATGTGTTATGACATGCTAGGAGCCACAGTGAGATTAACCTAGTTCTTTAGGATCTTTGCGACTCTGTTATCTGTGATTCCTTGTTTTTTTCCCCCCCATTCTGTGTCTGAAGTTATATCTCAAAAGGGGAAAGAGTCAATCTATACTTTCATGTTGTGTACCCCAAATTACTACATAAATCTAAAAGTGTGCTTCAGGGAGGATCTTAAGGAAACACAGCACTCTGGACTCTGTTTATACAGGGGTGTGTTTGTGTGTGTGTGTGTGTGTGTGTGTGTGTGTGTGTGTGTGTGAGAGAGAGAGAGAGTGTGTGTATGTATGTATGTGTATGTATATACATGTGCATCTCATCTTAGAATATAAATACTTAATCAAAAGAATGTTGTCTTTGCTTTATGATATCCATAGGACAGCAAACACAGCATACTTACCCCCATACACTTAAACAAAGGACACATTTCCCATGGATTTCGTGTATGCATCCCGGAGCCTGTGTCTACAAGAGCAAGCTATTTAAAGGACAGAAATGGATTCTGCCACATTTTGTTTCTATCTCACATAGTAGCAAGTGATAGATTCCTAGGCCAAACGAAAACAACAGAACTTTTCAGTGGCTTAAAATAATAACCACTTATATTTACAATGGTTTAGAGACCAGCTGTCTCCAGAAATTAGTGTGAGTGAACTGAAGTCAAGGTGCCAGCAGAATGCACTCCATGCAGAGTCACTAAAGGAGAGTATGTTCCTTGCTTCTTCCAGTCTTGGGTGACTCTTGGCATGCCTTGGCATGTGTGCCTCAAACAACCATTCTCCACTTCCATAGTCACACTGTCTTCTTTCCACTGGGTCTTCTTATAAGAACATCCATAATTACACTTGGTACCTGTCCAGATTATTTATATGGCTTATTCTATATGAAAATTCCAACCTTGATTACATCTCTCTTTCTCTCTCTTTCTCTCTCTCTCATACACACACACACACACACAAACACACACACACACACACACACACACACACACATACAACCATCTAACGTAAGCTGTTCAGGTTCTAGCAACTTGTAGGTGGTTTTGGAGATCCTACTCACCATACCACATGTGACAAAGGTACTGTCTCACTAAAATCCACCTTCTTCTGGGGTATAAGCACTCCAAAGGAATGTTAATACTTAAGACCATTTTTCTTCTACTAAGCCAAATAAAGTTAATTAATGTAATGGAGAGATGAAAAACATTTACTTTTATTTTCTAGTATCGATTCTATGAAAATAATAAGAATGGTAATAATTAATGAAGTATGTGAAAAGAAATATTTAGCAATCTTATGCACCAACAGCAATAGTAGAGTTGGATATGGGAGGCTAAGGCAGAAGGAATTAAAAGTTTGCAGTCAGTCTAAACTACATAGTGAGATAATTCCTTAGGTGCTCCATCCAACAAAACTTGCATGCACACAGTGAGAAAATCTTAACTATACAACACCATATAGAGATGTATATGGCATGGATGACACACCACCACATTAACTTGATATAAAAGTGTGACAAAAATGGAAAATGTGCATGTAGGATTTAACTGAAACAATAAAATATTTGTTTTGCCATTATCCATCTTTGTAGGCTTTGTAGGCATTGCTTTGTAGGAAGACATCTTTCCATTTTATTTGGCTTTAGCTAAAGTAGCCCTAAGGCAGGAATCAACTGAGGGATTGCTCACTGTTGACTGCAACTGATATGTTGAACAGAACAACCACACAAAGGCTTTCATTGTGACCTAGCCTTCCTCACAACTTGGTGGCAGGGGTCCCAGGGCCAGTGTCAGCATGAGGGCTGACAGGAGCTACTGCATCACCTGCTATGACCCAGCCTTATGTCACTTGTACCATATTCTATTCATCAACGTGGTCACAGGGTTTGACCAGATGCACTTAAGACGGAAACTAAGACCCTACTGAGGAACCTTATGTGTCCATTTGGGGTAAAAAGAGTCTGCCGCACAGCGACACAAGCTCCATACACAGCATTATCTTCACAATGTAAAACACATGTATAATTATTTAAAAGATTAAAAGAGGATAGTAATGCTATTTCATATTAATAGAGACAGTATTTAATTTAGTGATGGTAGAATTGGGATACCTTAATTTTTTTCTTCATGTATTCTTCTGAAGATCTGATGGTTTTCAGGAGCAAATACAGTTGTTAAAACTTAAAAACACAGGCATGCTTAGAAAAGCAAGCAGGTGAACACTACTTTGTCTAACATGCTGATGTGGGTGACATCATCTTGAGGATTCCGTGCTCATTTTCAGATCACAAGTCTGAAACTCAAGCAGGACCACTTTAAATGTAAGACTCTTTACATTCAAGACTGTAGATTCCAAGTCTTGTATTCTACAGAATTCTAGATCCCAAGGTTCTTGCTTAACATGGGTAGAATGAGCATCACTGTGAAACACGCTGTAGGGATAAACTCTCATTTCCTTCTTGCTTCTTGCTGCCTCACTCACAAAACAATGAATCTCCTGCTTGGTGTCAGCTCTTCTCTAGAGGCAGGTGTTGAGAAAATGGTGAACTGAAAACCCTGGAGAACTTTCTGGAAAAGCTCATATAGAAAAAAAAAAAAGAAGTTTGAGATGGCATTGAGATACTCTGACAGGGACACGGATTGTCCTTGGTCACATCAATGCTGAGAGAACATTTATGAGAAGGAAGCAGAGAGTAATCTCCAAAGGTCAGCAGCTTAGGGCAAAAGAGAAGTTTCTTTAGACAGATGAACAGAGGAGCAAATATCTAGTTCTCAGAGCGGTTCCAACAACAATAAAAAAACTTTCATGAGCTAGATTCTGGTAATTCTGAAATTGCCCACAAATGGTGAAGAAGAAATCGTTTATTCAGGAGATGAATCAAGACCAATGAGTTAAAATGTACAAAGGACAACTTATCTTTTGAACTAAAACCACTTCAGGAATTGTTTTATTGCTGTGAGAAGACATCATGACCAAGTCAATCTTTATAAAAGAAAGCATTTAATTGAGAGGTTACTAATGGCTTCAGAGGGCTAGCTCTTTGTTATCATGCCAGGGAACATGGCAGCAGGCTGGCATGCATGGTGCCGGAGAAGTCACTGAGAGTGACATTCTTATCTGAGGCAGATAGAGAGACACTGGGACAATGCACCATGCTGCTAATCTCTGCGGTGAGGATGAGGCGGAAGAGAGCTTCTCCTCATTCAGGGTAGACAGGTATCACAGATACGACTTAGACCTGTGTGGGTTCCGGTCACCAAGTGTCTAGGGTTGTATAATACTGCAACCTAATTTAGCCTATTCTGATACAACCAATGAAACTGGCTGATTCCGAATGACAGTTAAGCTTCTTGATTGTAGGGAAGCTAGGAAATTTAAATTACTGAAAAGCTGGGATTTCTGTAAGACATATTCTGAAAAAGGGAGAGATCATGTTTGCACAAAAATCTACATGCTAATGTTTATGGAATTTTACTCATAATTGCCCAAACTTGGAAACAGCCATCACATCTTCTAATAGGTCAACACATACGCAAATTTTGGTATGATTAAAAAATGGATTATTCAGCAATAAAAGGAAGTGAATTATCAAACCACAAGACATGAAAAAAAAACTTCAGTACATATCATTATGTAAAAGAAGCAATTCAGAAAAAGCTGCATATTGCTAGGTTCTTATTACAGGACATTCTAGAAAAGGAATAACTCTTGTGCTGTAGTATTGTTAGGGTTGTATGGCGGGGGTGAAAGGAGGGGGCCATGGGCATGGGGGAGTCTTAGGGTGCTCAATCTATTCTATATAATGATATAATAGTGCTATACACTATGCATTCATCAAATTCAATATAATTTATAAATGCAAAGATTGAAACTCAATGTAAAACTATGGACTTTAATGATAGTACAGTAATATGGTTCATCAATTATAACAAATGAAACACATTAATCAAAATGTTGCTAATAGAAGGGAAACTTGGATAAGGTATGTGGTAAATCTTCGCTACTTTTGCTTTCTTTTTCTGTAACGTTAAATAATAAAAAAAAAATATTGTGATGTGGTAGATACTGGAATACTGCAAAGTGCATTGTATAATGGGCACTTGAGAAAATTGATTTATGTTGGAGAATGGTTTGTTTTGGCTTGTAGTTTTAGAGTTGGTCAGTGATTAGCTTGTCCAACTGTTTTGGGCCTGTGATGGCACGACCTGATGGGGAGCACATGGCTGAGCGAGCCATCTGTCTTATGGCAAGAAGAGGAAGGGGAGACATGAAGGCCTCCTGCTAAATAACAAACATCTGCTAATGCTCCACTCCTCAATAGTGCCACTCTAGGTACCAGGTGCTTTACACATTGGGGGTACACTCCAGATACAATTAATACCTACAGGGCCTTTTATCACCATGAAACTCATGGTTTCTGTAAGCCTACCCCAGGACAAAAAACACTATAAATAACCCTGATTTAAATGGATGGATTTGTAACAAACTTTGATGAAGGAAGTAGGATTATCCTTAAAATAGTTAAAAGACATCCTGCTTTTCTCAAGCTAGAAAGGTTGGTTTTTTTTTTTTTTTTTTTTTTTTTTTTTTTTTTTTTTTTTTTTTGTTTTTGTTTTTTTGTTTTTTTTTTTTTTTTTTTTTTTTTTTTTTTTTTTTTTTTTTTCCTTTTCTTTTCTTTTCCATCCTGGACATCAAACCTAGAACATAAGGAAATGACCTCACTCTAGCAAAGGCAGGGGACTCTGGGCGTGTAACTGTCGCGCTCATTGTTCTTGTTCTTGTTACCTACCTGTCTTTATGGTCCTCCAGTTACACAAAGGCTGACTTTAAAATATCCCTTTTATTTATTTTTTTCCAGTTTCTTTTTTTTTAATTTTTAAATTTTTTTTAATTAATTTGTTCATATTACATCTCGATTGTTAGCCCTTCCCCTGTTTCCTCCCATTCTTCCCTCCCTCCCACTTCCCCCCTTCTCCATTCCCCTATGTCTGTGATTGAGGGAGACCTCCTCCCCCTATATATGCTCTTAGAATATCGAGTCTCTTCTTGGTAACTTGCTATCCTTCCTCTGAGTGCCGCCAGGCCTCCCCACCCAGGGGACGTGGTCAGAAAAGGGGGCACCAGCATTCGTGTGAGAGTCAGATCTCACTCTCCACTCAACGGTGGAGAATTGAAGCCAGGCATCCACACTCTCTTCCTTTCAACCTCCAGCATTATAATGAGTAGAGATCAGGAATGACATTTATCAACACTGCTTGGCTAGAGAAAGTGAACTATTCCATCTTCATCGAAAACACCTACTCATCCTCAGTATGCTCTGGATTTACATTTTCAGGGCCAGTTACAAAGATTCTGAGTGCAAAATTTCAGACACGACCGTATTTCTCCTCAAAGGATAGGAAATGAGTTCTCCTTGTGATCCCAGGCAAACAGAATGCATTCCTTAAACACATTTATGCCACTTCTGTGGAATGAGACTAAAGGGAAATCACATCTATCAGTGTAGCACCACATGAGATACAAACTTTACATTAACCCATATACATTTAGTTTTCATGTATGGAGCCACCCAAATTCCAGTAATTTGGTTATAATAGGTAAGTTGCCACATTCAAAACACTCCAATGGGTGACTAGTGACCTAGTTAACATTTGGTACTGTTTGGCATTTCTATACCCACAGGAATTCATATTTCCTTGGGGATATGAAACACGCTAATATTAATTGCAGTTTCTATGAGGTTGAGAATCTTATTAAGAACTTTGTCTACCAGTTGCCTTTTAAAAAGAGTCCAAAGTGTATTATTCATTCTAATGAGTTCAATAAGAGAAGTTTACAAAAGGTGTTAGGCATTTGTAGAGGGCTCAACAACACATTTTTCCCATAGTAGTGAAATATGAAGGGCTTTTTTGAGGAAGGAGGATGTAAAAAGGAAAAAATAAATAAATAAATATAAAGGAAATGGGAGCAGACTACGCTGATAACGGGAACAAGTGGGCCAGGGAGAAGATCCTTTGGCAAAGAAAGGGAAAGGACTAAAGGACTAAATGGCATAAAAGCAGGCATGCTCAGAGACAGTGAGTCTTTTGTAAAGTTTCTTATTTGTGTGGTTGTGAATGATGGAAAGAGTGTAAGAAGGTCAGAGAGTTGAAAGTGCAGACAGGCCTAGAAGTCTAAGACCTTGGCTAATATGGAACAGTTCTAACTGAACTCACATTAGGCTTTGGTTGTCATCAATACTTTTATTTGAACAGTACAGTGGGTTCTTAAACTTTCAGACTGAGGAGGAAAGCCAAGCAGATGTTGAAAAGTTTGTATCTTTGCTAAAGCTCAGAATGATTGCACAGGAGCTGGGTTGGAAACACAGATTAAGGGAATCTCAGATGAATGATAGTAGCCATAGCCACAGCTATGGAGGAACACAATTTTGAGACATGGTTTTCCAACATGGGGAGAGGGTTGTTAAAACAAACCGGGAGGGAGCATGCACCCAAGTTAGAGGAGACAGTTAAACTTAGGATGGATGTCCAGGTTAACTGGGAGAAATCAGAGCTGTTTGAACGGCTGGATAAAGCATTGCTGAAAGCAGATATAGAAAGGAGTCTTAATGGCAAAGAATGTTGTACAGAGTTGTTGTTAGCACTCTGAAGAGGACTGGAAGACAGTAGGTTATGAAACCAAAGAGACCACATGCCGACAGCACTCCCAGGCTAGGATTGGAGGTTGGAACAGAACTTGGGTGTTTCTGCTTCCAGCTGCCGGGTTTCTGAGTGAGTGAACTTTAATTTCTGTTGAGGGTGCATTATAGATTTCCCAGCACAACATTATAAAAAGGCAGGTTGGGACGTGCTCTCTGGAGCAGCTGCTTTTTCTAAGCATTCATTTCTAAAGTGAACAGGAAATGTTCTCTTTACAGGGCTACCGTGCCAGAGGAGCTGACAATGACACCAACAGCCTAACATCTCATGAGTGACAAGCAATCTCAAAGGGGTCTCACAACCCCCACCCCATGCTCTTCGTATTAGAAAGATGATTGTGATTACATTTATTAGCATTAAGTTAGACAAAGTGAGGTAGCACATTTTTGACTGTGGACAGGCAACAGTGCTTGGGCCTGTTATACCCTAAGCTACTCTGCCGTCTTTGCTGATTGTCAGAACTAGGAATTTGAGACCCTACTTTAGATTCTATTTAAGATCAACGTCTATGTGTTGTTGGGGGGGGGGGGAATGGAAGATATGCATTTTTTACATTCTAACCACCTGCCTTTAGAAATGCAAGAATGAGCAGGGAGGGATGGCTCATGTCTGTAATCTCAGTCCCTAGGAGAATGAAGGTTGAAGGAAACTGAAGGCTAGGTGGCCTACAACATGAGTACAGTGCTACACCATACGACCCTGCCTCACCATGTTCCTCCTAAAAGGCTTTATAGTAAATGCCCACCATACTTTTAAAGCTTTTAGGATGCTGTAGTGGGGGTGAGAGATGTTATTGAATCCAAAGCCATTCCTCACACTCACTGGACAAGCACCTGATGACTAGACTCGTCTTTTTTTTTTTTTACATATATGTGCAGTTTTCAGCACTCTGTTTACATAAGTGAATGTTGTTTTGCCCCGAGTTGAGGTAATTGAGGGACCCATATATAGTGAAAAGCTTAAGGAAGAAGCAAAGGTAAGCACGAGAATTTTTTGAGACTATTGCTGTGATGGAAAACCATGACCAAAGCAACTTGGAGAGGAAACAGTTTATTTGGCTTATACATCCATATCATAGTTCATCATCAAAGGAGGTACGGACAGGAACTCAGTGCAGGAACCTGGAGGCAGGCGTTGATGCAGAGGCCATGGAAGGGTGCTTCTTACTGGCCTGCGTTCTTCTAGAAGCCAGGACCACTAGCCCAGAGGTGGCCCCAACTACAGTGGGCTGTTCCCTCTCACATCAATCCCTAATTAAGAAAATACTCTATAGGCTTGCCTAGAGCCTGATCGTATGGAGGCATTTTGTCAATTCGGATTCCCTCCTCTCAAATGACTCGAGCTTGTGTCAAGTTAATACAAAGTTAGACAGCACAGAGGGAGACTATGATGTTATTAAGGGAACAGAATGAAGATGCCTCCTCCTTTCTTCCCCAGAACAACTACTCTAGGTGAAAGTGTTTCCTGATTTAATGAAAACCATCTCACTGTTGTCTTTGAATTAAACAGCCTCAGGCAACAAACCCGTACCAGCCCCTCTTCTTTACGGCTCTGTTCACACAGCTTTCCAAACACAGGATCTGTACCTACAGAATGTTCCCTCCTGTACAGTAGTCTCAAAGATCAAAATTTATGAGCAAAATTCAAGTGAAGTAATTAGTATAAAAAGACTGTCCAGCTTTCTCAACGTTGGGGGAATGTGCCCATTATGTTTGGAAAAACCAAGAGGCAAATAGCAGCTCTTCAGGGTCTCCACATCATTAAAAAGGCTGCAAAAAGGCTCAGAAGTTCCAATATATTTACTATTATATTATCATAGGAGAGGATCAAGTGTGGCAGAGCTTATGAGATTTTAAGATTATTTCCAATTATTCTGTTAACTCCGGAGTACAGTTACTGACTTTTGGGGCAGGGGTCTTTGACCTACTCCAGAAGACAGCACCTTGAAAATGTAAATAGTATTGCATTAACTACTTACAAAACTGGAGTATTAATGCTACCTGCTGCCAATAGAAAAACAACCCTTAAGAGACAGCTATAGCATCAGCTCACCTACAAAATTTGGAATAAAAACCAGAAGGGCACAGCACATTTACCAATTTAACATTTAAAATCTATTTTCTGTACCGTACAGGTCAGTTTAGAGATCCCAGTGGCAGGGAATGGAATTTCAATTTGTTGTTGGTATTCCCACACCAATAAGCATGAAATAGAACCTTCCACAGCATGGGTAATTCTAACTCTTCATTTCAAAGATACTACTCTTTAGTTAAAAAATAAAATTAGCTGGTGGTTCTTTGAAAATCCATCTCAGGCGATGCACTTAGGCTTTCTCACCATGTACATAAAAACATGGTTTTCCACCTCTCATCTTGAAGTTAGCATCTACGTGTACAGTAAGCTGGAATCTGGAATCGGTCTCTATGCAGGTAGTGTACAGCAACAAGGTGTGCCTCTAAGACCTACACATTTTCTTTATTAGCTTTTTGTGTGGTGCTGGACATTGAAGCTGGGCTGAGTGACTGTGAGTGCTACAGAAGGCACTGCCATTGATCCGTTCCTCAGCCTAAATGACTATAGACTTGTTGAGAATATCTGCTGGGATTATAAAACTATCTAGTCTCAAGAGATAGAATTTGTTGCTGAGCAACTGCCTCTCTGCTCTATTACCAGCAACCTATGCCAAGAGTATAAAGCGTTAATACAGTAGATCACAAGATGAACAAGGGTTTATTTTTCTCCCTAAATTAGGTGGTCTTAGCTGGGTCTGATGGCTTAGATCTATACATTTTAGTTCCTTAGGAGGCCAAAGCAAGAGGAAACCAAGTTCAAAGCTTGTGTGGATGACAAAGTGAGTTCAAGGATACCCTAGGCAACTTAGGGAGACCTGTCTCAAAACAGAAAGTAAAACTAGGATTGGGAATATACCTCAGTGGTAGAAGACTTGCCCAGAGAGAGAGGCCTTAGGCTCAGTCTTCACTACTGCAAATTCAAAGGCAATGTACCATGGTCTCCACTGCTGATCACAGATGTATACAGCTGACCATGCTCAACTCTTTTCCTTTACACGTACAGTTATACTTGGAAAGTGATGCAAATTTCTTGCATTTAAAACAACAACCCCATTAAAAGTGAAATAAAAGCCCCTGATAAGAATCTTAAGACAAAGTGTATGTATGTAATTAGCTTTATTTTGGAACACTGTACAAACTCCAGTTTTAAAAAAATGTCGTGGTCATCAAGATACATACTGAGAAATGGAAGACAGACCACAGGCCATCTTTCTGAGCTATGCTTTAATTACATATTTCTAACTATACTAACTTGCTGTTCACTTGTTTAATTTTGCCTTCATTTTTTTCTAAGACAGACAAAATTCATGATCTATTGTTTTTTCCCTTTTCTTTCTTATTTTTTTTCCTTTATGATTTTGGACTTTTAAAAATAATGGTAAACCTAAAACACAGAGAAAGCCCACAAAAATAAGTCATTTCAAGTTAGAGACAATGCATTTTTCTCATTTATTCAAATTCACTGCAGGAAGTAAACACTAAAAGATTTAAAAAAACAAAAAAATTCACACTGCAGTATGTACAATTCATGACATCACATAAGGAAATCAAATTTAATAATAAAAATGGCAAATTATATCACTAAGCAGATTGCATCAAAACTAGCTGTAAACCCCAAAATTCTTACCATGACTGGTAGTGTGCCAGGATTCCAGCACTGAGGAACACTGGACCATTCCTCGTTATGTTTCCAATGGGACTTAAGATATGTGAAGTTGCTGTGTGAATTATGTTGAAAAGTGGTTGATTTAAAAAAAAAAATTAAGACCATTGGATGGAAAGCACATCCTCTCACAAAGTATAAGCCACAGAGGTCATGTCCAGAAATGGACCACAGTCCTGTTGGGATGAACATCTGATCTGACTTGGTAAGACGTTTTTGTCAAATGCACAGATGCACAGGACTCCCCATGCACTTGTCATGCAGCAGGTAATCACAACTTAAATAAAAGGGCTATTTTATACATTTGTCCAGACTTGCAACTGTATACATACATGCACATTTTTTAAACCTGTCTGATTATATTTACACTTAATACATGGAATATACAGGAACCAAAGAAATTAAAAGGTTTTTCTGTTGCATTAGAACAATACAAAATATGTTTTTTTTCATTAAGGAAATCACTATTTACATAACCTTTAAAAACCAATTTTAACATCTTCATGTAACAAGTCAATATATATATATACATTATATATATATATATATAAAATATATACTCTCACCAGTTTATTCTTCTGAACATTGTAGCAGAGAATAAACAGGTAATGCTACTTTACTGATGTCAATGAGAGCTGTAGTACCCATTCACAAATGACTTTATTAGGAAGAAACTTCCTAGACATTGAAAATAGTCCTTGAAAATGTATGTGTGTGTGCATATTTCAATCTACATATGCAAACAAAGTGAATTTGTGGATGTATGCCCGTTCTCTTCTCTAATATTTCTCTAAACTCAGCGTGGGGGTTAGTCTTTAGGAAGTCAGAACAGCATTCTTTGTAGTCATATTTATTTCTGTATTACATATTCTCATTCCAACAAAAACAAACAAACAAAAACCAAACAAAACAAAGCAATGTTGGCTCTGGGTGTTTCCCTGACCTAAGTGCTCCTCCATTGTAAGAAGCCTATCGCCTCCAGCTAAGGAGGAACACCAGCATCCTATAATATATTTCTAAGGCTCTAGCCCTTTCACAATGACCAAGAAAAATGACTTAGTGTAAAGCTTATTTATATAGTGTAGACATGAGATTGTCACAGTATGGACATGGAGTAAAGTATCCTCACTGGCCAGTGGATGTTTTCATGGCAGACCATGAATATGTCTTCTCCTCTCTAACATAGCACAGTGTACACTCTGATTGCCACATAACATATCCATTAACTATTTACAAATCAATCTGGAGAAAAAAATAATCATTTAGAATTTTAGATAATAAAGAAATAATGTCCATTTGTAATATAAAAAAATCTTAGAAACAACTTCAAGTACGTACAACAACTCCAAATAAACTTCCTCCAACCTAATTGTTGAGTACACATTTTTCTTTTTTCTTTTTTTGGGATAAGTCAGTTGTTAACCTGGCTCAAAACTGAAAACAAAATATTGTCTGGTAGGTGAACTGTAGGCTATAAAAACTAAACTTAAAAACTAACTGTTTCAAGATCGAAATTCCACGTGGCTCAGTTATATATTAAATTCTTCCAAGTCCGTATCAGTGTTTACTTTTATGCCCGTTTAAGATGAATGGAGCCCGTGAAGTGCCATCTAGGTCCTGCCATGGAGAGTAAGCGCCCTTGGATTTGGTGTCAGGTACTCTGAGTTTGATGCCTTTCTTGGGTTGAGTTGTTAGCTTCATATGCACTGCTGTGTGGAGGACGGTTTGAGTAGAAGGTAAGGATGCATTCAGGAGAAGTTTCCCAACCTTCCTGGGATCACCTGAGTTTGCTAAGTGGCCCTGTTATTCCACCCCTAAGGCTAATTACGTCAATGTTACTAATTAGAACAAATAAATAATCACATATTTTCCTGAGATGTAGACCCAGATAGCAAAGTTGTCCCCTCTACCCAATTTTATTTTTTGTCATTAAAAAGTATTCTGAACCTGATTTCCAAAGATAAAACAGCAATATAGGAACTACAATATTGTAAATTTCGAGTGGACATGTGACTGTATTGGGGGACCTATAGGCATCAAATAGTTTCTTTAAAGTCCCATGTTCTGGAAAAGCCATAAGCCATGGTTTTCACACATCAGGATGCAGAAGAAACACACACAGAACATGTCAGGATACAGGCAGAAGACTCCTAGGTCCACTCAGAGACCTGTTCTGTAGACCTGAGATGGTGCCTATGAATCTGCATTTTAAACAAACAACTGCTCTAGATAGTGTTAATGCAGTTTCTGTGTCCAGAATTAAGAAATCCTGGTCATAAGACTTACAGGTACCACAGGAATGGTGAGTATTAACCAGAGATGGTGAAGACCATCCAAAGAAAAATCCACATTTGCTTTTGTTAAAAACTATTTCTAAGTAGTCAATTGTTCAGGAAACTGCCTGAAGTTGAACATTACCTTCCCTAATTTTGTAAAAGGAGGAGTATTAATTTAGTAAAGTAGTCAAAATATAAAAAAATGGAAATCTGCCTTTTAAGGATCTATTAAACTCCTCTCTGTTGTAATCAATTTATACTAAATAGTACAAGGTGTAAAGAAATACGTATTGAAAAGGTTGGGGTGGGGCAGACACATTGGAAACCGCAAAACCCCCTACCAAGAGTTAAAAAGAATTTTTGTTTAGCAAAAGTGAAAAATGTCAGCATTACTTTTTTCTTGTTTTTGAACTGAGATTGAGAATCAGCACAAGGCTCCTGGATTTGTCTTCATTTGATTACCTTCCAAATAGTTAACAATTGGGACTTTAAAAACATGTTATGTAGGCTGACTTCTGAGGTGTGAAATGAACTACACTAATAAAGACAGCAAATTGCATCAATCCACTATTGGAGTTTTGCATTTTAATGTATGCCTTTTACTTACGATTATAAAATTGTTTCATTCGTAGGCTACGCACAGTTGTTACTCTGATGCATACAGAAGTATTAAACAACCAACGTCTAGTTCAATAGTTTCCTCATGACATCTAGTGTTAAGCAAAAATTAGTATGCATATTTAAACATCAGCAGTAACCAATACTTTCAAAATGAAGAAGTTTCAATTATACCATGCTTTTCTCAAATCATGCTCTTATTTATACAGATCTTAAGTTCATATTGATTAATTTTAAAAAGATCCAAAATGGTATGGCAGGTACACGTTATTCCGACTCCTTTTTTATTGTGAGGACGTTTCCCAGAAGTCCATAAACTTCTCCATTTGTACTGTGTGGGCGAGAAGCATTATTTCCCATATGGCTATTGTAAGGGCTTCTTAGATTAAAGAGAGACGCTTTCGTTTCTGCAGCAGGAAGTAACTCTTCTTTGACCATAACCTGTGAGACTCTCTCGGCAGGCGACGGCTCCCTCCAGGTTTCTTTGTCGTGTGTTTCTTGAGTGGTAACAGAATTGCCTCCTTTCTGGAGCATGTAATAGAGGATAGGGTTAGTTTTGGTCAGTCTCGGAGAGTCTTTTTCATACTCACTCTTGTCCATATCTGTGATGACCCACTTAATGGGTCCCTTCTCGCTGGGCATGGGCACGGAACACCCATTCAAACGACCCGCTTCTGCTCTGGACCCCGCACAGCCCAAGTGCTCTGGGAAAGGAGGGCTCAGAGGAGTTTTAACCACTCCAGGGTATGAAAATGTCCTATTATCCACACAAGTGCCAGGCTGTGGGGAACTATACATCAAACCATTTAGAGAAGAAATGCTGAACTCGGGTTTGCTACTGGGCACACTGTTTCTCTGTCCTTTCTTTTTGTTGTCGATGACAGAGTTACTTCTGTGCGGGGACAAATCTCGCACACAGTTCTCTGAGAGCAACAGCTGTTTGAGAACGTTGAAGCTTCTGCTCTCCCTAGCCCAAGGCCTGTGCTCACCATCGCTGGCTGAGCCATGAGCAGCAGGGTACTTATGCTCAGTATCGTTTCTGCTGAGTTTCAGCTCTTCCTGATTAAGAAGTGACCCACACAGTACTTCCGGAGCACTATGATCACTGGCAGTATCTACAGCGCTACTTTTCATCTTTTTAAATGGACTCTCTAGTGGTTCTGGGTAAAGCTTCCTTTTCTTAGGGACCATGCAAAAGTTCTTGGATTCCAGGGGTGTCAACTCACTATTTCTGTGACTCTTGTCCTGATCATCTGCTGCGTAGCTCTCTTGATTCTGTCTCAGCAATCGACTCAACAGACCATTCTTTGAGAAAGAAAAGTCCTGAGGTGAAGCGGGCTCGGATTTAAAGTCCTCAGACACTGATAAGGCTGCCACGCTCCTCTGCATGGCGGGAGTCCCACCGAAGAACGGGGTGCTCTTCGGACCGTGGTTTAAATGCACGTTTGGGTTGTGAAGCTGGAAGTCATCACACGGCTCAGATTTGATTTTCACCATCAGAATTTGTTCACTTCCAGCTCTGTCTGAGTGTTCCTGAGTGCCCTCCTCTCGCAAAGGAGTTTTCTCTTTCCTTTCGCTCTTTCCTTTATTGGAATTTCCCAGAAGCAACTGGAGGACAGTGCGTCTTTCTAGCAGATTCTCTATCTCACACCCAGGAAGCCCTGGTTCAGGCGCTGCTGGCTGACTGCTGAAGGCTTTACTTTCTTCAATTGCATTGGTCTTACTTGCGAGCATAGGGCTATTTAATCTGTCAATCATACCGAGAGGTTTCTCTGTGTTTCCACTTAACAGCTGTTTGCTGGGTCTCTGCTCTTCCAGGGGCATGGAAGACTGCATGCCACACTGTGCCAAATTTTGTAACAGTTTACTGGCACTGAACGTGGCCGAATTTTGTGCACCTTCGCCTGGGGCTGGTTTCTCGGCTTGTGACTCTTTGCTTTTTGTGAGGTCCATCAAGTGGCTCGGCATGGTATTGGTTAGTTTGGAGGCGGGAGTACTGCAAGCATAGGATGGGGAGTTCCACCTGATGACCATCGAGTGCTGAGAAAGATTGATGGGAGACTCTCCCTTGGTGGATGTATGCAGAGGCGGAGTGCTCACTGGGGTAGTCCTGTTTGTACTGGGGCTTTCAATGACAGAAGTCCTAGTGTAGTTCTGCGGACTGAACTTAGTCCCGTCACTGTGGACTTCCAGAGGGCTGGCATTCCTTTCAGCATTCTCCTCACTTTTATGGCCAAGGAGCAGTTGAAGAAGGGTGACTTTCTGGTGTGAATTCAGCTTGGAATTTGTTGAGGTATCTTGATCTTCTTTGATGTCAACACCGGGGACTTTTGGATCCCAGGTGTTCAACAAGGACTGAGTGAGGTTCTCAAGAGAAACAGGTCGGTCAGCTTCTGGTTTCTCGATTCGGTGCTTGCAAGACAGGTCTATGGGAACGCAATTGGAGTACGAGCTTTCGTCTCCGCTGCTGTCGTCGGTGAAGCTGGGGTTGTTGTCAGAGTACTCATCCATCGTGGTGGGTGTACTGCTGTCCTCAAAGCTACTTCCTCTCTCATTCTGGCTGTGACCATTCAACGGCGCGGGTACGGTCTGGCTTTTGAGAAGATGTAAAAGCAAACTGTTGTTAGAGGTTTGCTTTATGCTGGCTCTTTCCAGGGAGTTCTTATAGCCCGTGTTTTTGGGGGAAGAAGGAACAACAGCTATTGGATTCTGAAATGTGGTGGTGTTATTCTTGCCAGCCACCAGTTTGCTTGACGACGACGATGACGATGTTCTGGCTTGCCCGTTGACATGGCCAGGCACCCCTTTGGAGAGATGGAAACTGCTCATGTCCTTCTGCCCATTCTCTTGCAGCCTGGCCATGGCAGCAAGTCTCTCGCTAGCTGCTTGATGTGCATTCTGCGTTTTCAGAGCGTGCTCCCGAGAGTACTGCTGCAAGTGGGCTTCACTGGAAAGGAGCAGCGCTAGCTGGCTGCAGGCGACACTAGGTTTAGGTGAGGTGGCAGGACTGGCCCTTTTCTCCACCATGCTGGCCACAGCCTGGAGTCTTGCGGCACATGACAAGGGCTCACTCATGACCTTCGCTCCACTCTGGCCGGCATGATGAGGCGGCTCCGCAAAGCTATCCCTGATGAGGTTTGTCGTCACATCAGGAAGGGTGGTACCTGACTTTTGATCCTTGGTCTTACTTTTCTTCAGCAGAGTTTTTAAGTGACTTGAGGCCACGCCGTAGCACCTTAAATCCTTCTCTCCTTTTAAAGAGTCATGACTGAGGGCGTATCCTTGCTCCTTGAGGCTCTGTCTAATTTGCTGTGACAGAGCAACAGTCTGCAGCCGGGAGCTGAATGACTGTAGCAAAGAGGCCAGCAACGTGCTATCCTGTTTGCCTTTAGGCACACTGTCAACCATGCCAGCTAGCAACGCTTCCTTCTTTACGTTTAAATTCACGATGGAATCAGACAGCCTCTTCCGCTTTGCCGCATTCCAGTCCTCAGAAGACTGCAGCAGTCTGGCTTTTTTGAGATGCAGCATGCCAGATCCCTGGTAGGTATGTGTACGGAGAGCGGGACCATTGCCTTGACAGGTGGGAAACGCACTGCCAGAGATGGTAAAGTTCTGGTCTTCCTCGCTGTGGCCAGCAGACTTTTTGTCAATGGCAGCACCTGATCCCCCTGCCGCCTGATGCATTAGTAATCCTTCTAGGTAAGTTAAAACAATAGAATCCTGATGCACATCAGAGCCAAGCTCTTCTCCATGAGTCATGTTCAATACAAGTGGTCACAAGGGCTTGGCTTCTATTCACTTTAAAGACGCTTTTCTTGTCTGTAAGACCCGACTTCAGGAAGTTAGTGTCAGCCGGTCACCTTCCATAGCAGTCAGAGGGCAATGCACTGTTACATAATGGCCAGGATATCCTCTGGCAGTGACAGCTGAGAGGCAGGCAAACTCCAATGCAGACCAGAGCACTGATCACCAGCTAGGCTAGGAGCAGCCACACAGTCCCCTCCTCAGCACAGTGGCACGCAGGTAATGCTTCTTAGGGAAGATAACTGTTTTTCTTTCTTCATCGTTTGTTGTTCACCAAATGCACATACCAGTACCTAAAAATATATGAATAAAAATAGTTAAGGAGGTACAGCACTTGAGTCATGCCTATTACCTATAAGGAACAGAGCACAGCATTATGAGTTTATGAGTATAAATTATACATGTGTACCACACACACACATAATCATGACAGCCACACACAATCGATGTGATTTGTAGTAAGGAGCCTTAAAAATACTTCACTGCAACTGATGGAAGAGATAAGGCCTCGTGAACATCTATGCACTCATTCTTAGCATAGTTTGCAAACGGCCTCCAAGGTTGGACTGTAACATTCACTTACCTGTCTCATTGTTTATTTCCTACCTTACCAGAAAAACGAGGTGAGAGGTTAATAATAATCATTTCCTAAAGCAGAAATCTCACCGGATGTTCAACTTAACGTCAGGACCACAAAATGACACATAAAAGCTCCTTCGCTGTGCTCCTTCTGTATGGGGCCTATGCTAATAACAGTTAGTACACACAGCACACTGGATACGAAACGCTACGTATGACTTCTAGAAAGGAAAACAGTAAAACCTGCCTGCATGCAGACATGCTCTTGCCTTCTGAAGTCTGGATAAATAAGGGCCTAACAGCCGGAAATCACAACTGCGATGAAACTGTACACTGTAGCCTCATTTGCATTAGACTGAGGACTAACTGGAAAAGGCGGGCATCCTAAGTACCCACTTTGACCCTTCCACGGATCAGCACAACTCTCATCTCCAATGGGATCTGTTTTTAGGACTGTGGAGTGGCATGAAAAGAGGGGGGGGGGGTGCTGGTGTAGGGAGCACTAGCACTGGGCAAGGCAGTATAAAGAAAACACTCTTCTCCCTAACCTTCTATTTATTTTTACAATGCCCAATGAATACAGATATATATTTAAAGTAAATGGGATTCAGAAAATATTTTTAAGACTGCTTCGAGATTTGAAGTGAAAAATTTAATAAAAGGAAAACATTTCATTTAAATTATTTTTCGGTTTCTGCCAAAGATACCAGAGAAAGACGATAAAGGGGGCTTTTTATAGATGAATCAGAATCTAAGGACGGAGACTCGTAGCCCAGTGGTCATGAAAGACGATGATGTCATTGACTTATGTGTTCAGATACCTAAATATCCAGGCGCATTTTTTTTCTCAAATTCAAGAATAAAATGAATGAACAATGTAGTTCTAAAGACAACAAACACAAGGCGCTTTCAACCCCATCAGTTCCCAAGTGGAAGGACTTCATCTTTCAGTGGTATTACTGTCTTGAAGCCAGAACCCCATCTATCCCCCCAAGTCTCTGAGCACCTTTCAAAGGTTCAAGATGGTGAGCAGCCAAAATTCAAGTGAGATGCCATTAAGTGGAAAATTGCCCAAGGCAGGTGCATGACAAAAGAAGTTGGAAGGAAGAATGCCATGTGAAAGTGAGCTCATGTAGTCAGTTGGTTACCACAGTACAATTAATCTGAAAATAAAAAATATTTACCAATTAAGGCAAGGAAGGTTCTTGCCCTGCATTCAGCACAGTTAGCTGTTGTAAGTTTTCAGAGTAACACAATCTGAATAGAAAAATGAAAAAAAAATGCTGAATAATGACTTGTGCCTAATAAAAATTTTTAAATATCAGTATACAAGTAGAATCTTGCAGATTTTTTATGTTCTAAAAGAGGGTGCAGCACAATGGATTACACAATTAGTTTGTGGATGGCTTTTAACAATGAAGACATTTCAGGATTGCCTCATCCCACTGTGGGGATCCAACTATTTTCCTTTTGTCTTTTGTTAAAGCATGGTGAATTGCAGTGATGGCTAATCTCCTCATCTTGGTGGGATTGGGAAACATCTAGATCAGAAAGCTCATTCCTGGGTGTACCTGTGAAAACAATTACTTCCAGAGAGGAATAACTAAGTGGGGAGACCCACCCTTAGTGCAGGCAGCACCCTTCTGAAGTGTAGGACCCCAGGTGGAATCAAAATGGACCAAGGAGAATGCACAGAGCTCAGGCCCTGCCTCCTGTCCACCTTGATGTGAGCTGCTCCTCCACCCTTCGCAAGCATGAGCTACAGAAGTCTAAATCTTTCTGGTCTTATGTTGTATTGCCCTGGTATTTCAAAATAGGATTATCAAAAAGTCCAACAGCACTCGGACAACAGCAAAATGGAAAAACGCTTATAAGAAAACATTGAAAAATGCATAGAAGGCTCCAATGGATATGTGTATGCTGACAGCAAAATACAATGTTATACTCATCAACACATTCCTGGTTGGAATTCAGTTCAGTGTAAAATACTTGCTTCAGATGTATAATGAAGAGCTTAAAGCCTTGTGTGTGATCCTCAGCAACACACACACACACACACACACACACACACACCACTGTAACTTTAAAACTTATTTCCTTGTAATACAATCCTTATTATCAATTAATAAATATTCTTTTATCTAAGTTTTGAAAACCAAAACTGGGTCTAAAGAACCACAAGAGTGCTCCGGGGACTAATTCATTTCACGGAAATTTAATGTAATTCACGTCTGTGCTCAACAACATTGAAATTGTAAATTAAACCCTGCTTTCATTAATTTAAAAGCATTTATAAGCATAAAAATGTCTCTTAGATCTTTCTTATGAAAGAAACTTTACTGGTTCCTTAGTATTTCTGAAAGAATGCTAAAATAATAAACTAAACAACGAGAAAACTTATAGAATCTTGATCATATGCTTAGATAGCTTATTTCAACACACAGAATGCCTTAATAAAATACCCATCAATGTTTGAATTGAAGAGTATCTTTTCAAAAGGGATGTGTATTTTTATTTAACAAAGTACCTGAAAAGTACTAAGTTAGCTCCAAGTATGTATACATGTGTGCATGCATGTTTGTGTATGTGTGTGTGTGTATGTGTGTGTTATAAGGGGGTGTAAGCATGCACGAATGGGCACAACACATATACCCTGAAGTTGCTAGATTACTTCCAACACAATGTTTTATATTCTCCATCACTTGTGGTTGAAGATAAATAATAAAGACTATTATCCAGTTGCTTTTAGATTCAGTACCTTTCAATCAAATTCTCCATTAAAACACACATAAGTGATTTCGTATCTATAAATGTCACAGATCATGCTATTTAAAATAAGTCTAAGGAATGATTTCTAGTTGTTTCCATGAAAAATTTCCAATTTCCTCACTGTCAAGGTATAATTATCTAAGTATTAAATTTTAAGGAATTTCTCCACTGAAGCTTTTTTGCTCCCTGGCTCTAGTTCCTAAAAATACAGAAGAGTTTAAGGATTATTTCCTTGTGCCACTCAATGGTAACTACTATAACAACATTGTCTGCTCTGGATTATACTTTAGGTCCCTTAAAGGGTCTTTCTAGACAAAGGGCTTTTAAAAAGTATAGTACAGTATTTTATTAGGTATTAATAGAAAAAGAAAAAAAACAGTAAGAACATCCCGGAGTCCTGTTTATTGACCAAGAAAGGATGTTTCAAAAGCTGAAAATGAAAGGGAAGCGTTGTGCTGTGTAGCACTCTATCCAGAGAGATGAAACCATCCACGAGAAATTACAACAGAAAACCTCAACAATTGCACAGAGCAAGAGAGGAGAAAACACCTGAGATAAGGGTTCTAAACCTTTACTAAGACCAGAGGACTACAGCAGCTCCCCCACTATGAATTAAACATGAGGATGCTACTGGGGTAAAACCATAACTCAAGAAGATTAGAACAAGCATCAAGCTTGGCAGATACGTCACAACAGGGATGTGACAACGCTGAAGTGCAGTTCTCATTAACTCTTAGCTTTTCATGAAATGTGCATCTTTTCATAGATGCCAAGATAACTTTCTTTGCAGTGCTATCTTCATCAAAAGATAAATGTGAAGCCGGGTGTGGTAGGGTATGCGTTTAATCTCGGCACTTGGGAGGCAGAGGTAGGTAGGTAGATCACCGGGAGTTTGAGGCCAGTCTGGTCTACAAAAGCGAGTGCAGGACAGCCAAGGCTAAACAAGAGAAACCCTATCTTGAAAAATGGAGGAGGAAGAGGAGGAGGAGGAGGAGGAGGAGGAAGGAAGGAAGAAGGAGAAAACTATGTGGGTGGGCGGTGTTTAATGGGCACTCTCTCCCCCAAATGAGTTTGCTCAAATGAGACCCTCACTCTCTGCAATTAAAACTTAGCCCCCCCTCCCCCCGCCTCCACTACCAGGGCTCACGGTTTGTCTAAATGTCCCAAAGAGGTAGGGATCAAAGAGGGCAGCCACTGGCACCCAAATTCCTCTCAATTGATAGCAGGGGGTGGGGTGGGGCTGGGGGGCTGGGGAGCGGGAGTGGAGAGTGGGGGGTGTTTAGTCCAAGGGTGCACTTGCTCCTCACTTCCTAGTCCATGGCTTCAGCTTGACTCTTGGGGGTTTGCATGGGAGACATAGCTACTTGACTAACTTGACAGTCCATCACAGGCTGGACTTATCTTCACGATTCCAAGCAATTTGTTAAATTGTAGTTAACAAAGTAACAGGCATTTTGACCAGAAGACTATGCAGAAGATGCAACAGCATGTTTTGTGGCTTTCCTAGTGAATTGCAGAGAAAGGAAGTGGCTTTGAAGTGCACTCAATTCCCTTCAAATTATTTATTTCATGAATTTTATTTTTGAAATGCACAATACTTTAAGCTGTTTATTTAAGAGCTAAGTATGAATTATATTTCACTTATTTCACAATAGTTTTATACTAAAAGGCAAGAAAAGATTCAGAATCTTTGAGTGCCCAGATAAATTCAAAAGAGATGACAGAAATGAGCACCTCTATGTTGGTGTAATAAAATTCTGAACTACCTTCATTAGATTTAAAATAATAATAATTACTGACAATTTATTTAAGTAGTGACACCAGTTTCTTTCCCTCCCTCCCTCCCTCCCTCCCTCCTTCCCTTCTTTCTTTAAGTCTGAATCCATAGTAACACAGGACATAGCTTTCAGGCTGTCAATAACATTTCTTCAAAGTAACACAAGCCCATTCTTTTAGTTTTCAAAGTCTATTTCCCAATCTCTACCAAAATCATAAGTAGCATGCAAAACCCTTCTCTCCGAATTGCCTGTTTATAACATGTATACACGGAGGCCATCTTTGAGATTGGTGCATAATTTCTATTGAACTGAACTACAGTTTCTCCATCCTTAAAATAGATTTGACATAGAGACAGAAGCCCAAGGTCAAGGTCACAAATCAGCAAGAAAGATTACCAAGAGAACTGATGTAACAGCTGGCGTTTGATCAAAGCTCCCAAGGTTTCTAGTACACTTCACAGACATTTGCCTTTACTCACAGGATACACTCTGTTTTAAAAATATTCCTTTCATCTGGAAGACAAGGTCTTCATATACTTGTTTCATTACAAAGCATGATTCTACTAAATATATTTCCTTAGATCAAGAGCCGCGGAACTCTTTGTGTCTCAGGACTGTAAATTTTTACACATATGTAAAAATGTGTGTATGTATATGCATAAGCATATGTATGCTTATGTTTTTGTTGGTTGTAACTCATCTTCCTCATGATAATTTTGAAAGTAAACTTGACTTGCAAATCCCCCCAAGAATATCCTCTTCCCTTATAGGTTCAATACACGAGACTGAAATTAATACTATGTTTCACAATATCCCAGAGCATGTATAGGTTTAACTGTTGAGTAGTGGTCTGATGTATTTTTATGCTAATTAATGCTTACTATCTCTGTGACCCACCTTTTGCTTAATAAAAAGCCATCCCACCTGGGCAGGGCAAAGGAGATAGGTGGGGCTAGGAGAGATAGAAATTCTGAGAAGAAAAAAAGACTGCCACAAGAAAGGAGAGAGACCTGAAGGGAAGAGAGGAAGGCCGCCATGGGTTAGCTGGAGGAGAAACACATGGCCGGCTGCGTGGATGGAGAATCCAGCCCAGATGAAAAACATTAACAAGTATTTGGGATTATGGACGGGAGGTAACTTGATAGAAGTTATTAGAAGCAGATGGCATGGGGTTGAGGCAGGGATTCCATGCCTGCCCCACTATGGGAGGTAGTTTAGAGGATTGATATCTGCCCTGCCCCAGGATAACTAAGGGTATTTTAAAATATAACAAGTGTCTGTGTCTTAATTGATTGCTAGCCGGGCCTACAGATAATATAGATAATACATGTAATTTTAAAAAACAATAGTAGTAGTTTTATAGGAATGTTTTATAATATCTCCATCATAATTTCCAACATATATTTGGGGAGAAAATATAGTTATCAACAATAAAAGTGCTTTATAATGAAATTATTATCAGGGTGCCATTATCTAGTGATGTCATGGAAGAAGCAAGGTGCACTCATGGATCTGGAAACTAACTTTGAATTTGTCATATCAGCTTCTGATGCAAGCTTACTGTGGCTGGGCATGGCAGCACATACTTTTTAATCCTAGCACTCTGATGACAGAGGTACAGTGGGAGCTCTCCCGAGTTTGAGGGCAGCCTGGTCTATACAGCAAGTTGTAGGACAGTAAGAACTACATAATAAAGACTGTCACAAGATAGCTGCAGGTGGGGAGGGGGTTGGATGAAGAAAAGAATAAAAAAGGCTTAATGTATAAATTACTATCCATTAATGATTTTGATAAAAACCACCGTCTAGTTCTGTCAAGTAATGGCAGTTCCATTGGTGAGTATGTTTGGAAAATAAGTAAAATTCCTTGTAAATTGTATCATCTAAGCTGTCTTAGTGGGAACACTTAAAGTTATGATATGTTCGTTTCTATATATTGCCTGGGTAAAAGTGCTGATCTGCTATGAACAGACCACAACTTTCCCGAAATGGTAAACATAATGTACCATTGCTCTTGCCAGCGCCAGCCCAGAACCCAGATATCTGTAGATTGAAAGTTATATATCGCTGGGATATATAATATAAGACAGATACCACTACAGACACAATCCATGCACATAGACAATAAGGACACCTGTAACAGGTAGAAGCTAATGAGTCCAGATGTTAGCCACAGCACAAGGATACATTCTGTACAAGGTTCTTGGGAAAGTCCTACGTCTTTATTAGTACGTAACCTCGTCCTTCCTGGTAAAGGGAGAATACCTGTATCCATTAGGAGGCTACTTTAAGTGGTTTCCTATTTGTTTAGGGAACTACCTTCTGTACGTTCCTTTGACCTCTCCCCAGCCCAACTGTGCTCATACGCAGACCTAGTGTTTGAAGGGATCTCTAGTCACAGCCAGGAACTCTTAGTCTGAGACAGAGTAAATTACTGCTGTCCATTGAAGTCTCTGCCATAGGGGTGGCTTGCAGATAGCCTTGACCCTGGCACCTGACACTAGGAAGTTGATTCATGGCTGGGGTCATAAGTAAAAAGGGGTAGTCAGCAGAGAGCAGGCTGCTGAGCTGCCAGATAAACAGGAAGGGCCATGGGTTGGGCTTTTGTGTCCTCACATATTGGGCTGAGAATATTCCAGGATGAGTTTGTACTAAATGAAGACTATAAAAAAAAAAAAAAAGACTTAACTTTTTACTATTTTTTAAATCATTTAATAAAATTTTAATCATGCCACTGCTAAAGAATTGAATACCTTCGCCGCATGGGAGTCGCTTATCCTCTCTCTAGACCTCTTTGCCAGTTGCCCGAAGAAGGGCAGTGTGTGCACAGCAGTAAACTATGA
The DNA here is from genome assembly GCA_907169655.1 of Acomys percivali. Taxonomy (NCBI): domain Eukaryota; kingdom Metazoa; phylum Chordata; class Mammalia; order Rodentia; family Muridae; genus Acomys; species Acomys percivali. The sequence continues at coordinate 124,695,912 of OU015745.1, forward strand.
TCATGACCTCATTGCTTAGTTTGCTCAACTCTGAAGTCACTTCAATTCCTGCAGCAACAGCTCTTCCTATTTACATACTGTGTTGAGTTTTTGTTTTCACGGTGCTTTCAACTAGAGCATTCATATACGTGTATAATTTAATTTGTTTTATGTTTCAATTCTGATCACTGCACAGAGAGACATAAATGAGAGAGCAGGGAAAAGCAGTGTGATGTGGGAAGGCAATCATCTGCTCAAGGATGCTCTTCCTGTGCGCCCGTCCCATCCTTGCCGCCATGCTCAGTCTATACAACATGCTAAACACAAAGGACTCACACGGCCAGCCGGCCACAACCTGCAGACCAGGGGAGCTTTTTATCTGTGAGCCCATAGCACTAGGAGGAATTCAATCATCTCATTTGCAAAGTTGCATTTTGTGAGTGAGTGTGTGTGTGTGTGTGTGTGTGTACGTGTACACCTTGCTCCTCAACACAGGGTAAATTCCATGTAGGCAAGAATTAGATCTTTTCAGCCTTGTATCCACAGGACTGCGCAGACATGTCTTAGGATGTGCCAAAAAGTGAACAACTGGGAGCCTCAGTCCTGTTGAGTATGGCGTGGGCCATCACAGCTGTATTTAAAATTTTATGGTGTTATTTCTAACATCTGGTTTGAAATTCAAGACTTGTTCCTTCTGAATTTACACCAATAAAAGTGTAATAGCAAAAAGTAATAAGGTTGAGGTTAGCAATTTGGCTCAGTGGTAGAGTGCCTATGTACCAAATTCAAGGCCTTGGCTTGAGTCCCTAGTGACACAAAGAAGAAGAAAAATCTGTAGAAGTGAATAAAGAAAGTTGTTGATTTGCTTTAATCTTACATGAGTGACTACTATTCTCGTAGAAAACCAGAAGATATATACATTTTTAAAGTGCATACTTTTTGCTGTTATACCAGTCACATTAGTGAAGCTCGTGTCAAAGCTATGTGTGTGTTTCAAAATACTAGCACGACACAGTTTTCATCATTTTTACTCTTTTTAATTGTTGCCCATATAGAAAGATGAGGAACACTCATGTGTAATTGAAATCTTATTTGTGAACTTTCTTTGGATGAAGACATGCTAAGAAATTAAGTTTCACACAGAAAGGCTTGTTCTCTGAAACCAAAGAAATCACATACCTTATGAAAATTTTTTATGAGGCAAAATAAGGAAAACTTTCTGAAATAAAGCTTTTTTAAAATTTTATTGTATCAGGTATAACCAAGAAAGTACTCTTTATGTCCATTTTAAATATTAATCACTGAAGTAATATTTATTCATTAAAGAACTTAGATTCCATTTATACCCACCACTTGGAGAACATGAAATATAAGCTTTCACTTAGTTTGACTAAATAAAAATAGTATTCTGACCTAAAGTGGTTGCATTAGAACATGCTAAAGTGGGGCTAGCAAGGTGACTTGTGGTTAAGAGCACCTGTGGTGCAAATGTGAGGACCCGAGTTCAAATCCCAGGTAGCCATCTAAAAGCTGACATATCACAGAGCTGTCACTGGATCACCCCTGCAGGAGCAATGGAATGTAGGGACATGTGACTCCTTGAACTTTTGTGGGCCAGCTAGTCTGATAAACAACACAGATCCTGTCTCGAACACAGGAGCGTGGGGTTCAACACCGAAAGCTCCCTCTCACGTCCATTTGTAGGTCATGGCACGGACACACCAACATTCACAAACAGCAACGTAGGCTTACATGTGTGCACGTGCGCGCGCGCACACACACAAAATGTACACATACACACACCAAACATAAACACACAAGGATAAGTACAGATAATCAAGACACCCTCTAAAATCTCAATCAGAGAAACTGAAAACCAGTTCAATGAACATGAATATTACCAAGCTGGACTTTCTTGAATACTGAAGCAGATGAAGAGAATATGTTTACTTTGTCTTTAAAACACTGGCCTGGGGGCATCGGTAGAAACACAAGGGAAACCATTTCTGGGACCTGTATTAAAAAGTAAAGGTCTGGGTTCACTCTTGCTTGCAGATTCAGCAATATTAAATAGAATTAACCCTGTGTTTTTTTTTTTTTTTTTTTTAATGCAGGAAAAGAACTAATTATCTTGCAACAGAAAGTACAGACTATATATTATTAGTGTTAGTGTTAAGTATTACTTACACCATGGGCTCAAGGCTGACAGGGTTCTTTAACTTATCAACTGCTTAACCCTAGGCAAGCTGGCCATTTCTTAGAGTGTTATTATTTATAAATGCACAAAACTAATTCATATTTCATACATCCATCTTAAGAAATAAATGTATTCAGAAGGAACATACTTGTTCAGAGAATTTGTTCTATATTGGTAAAAATCAAATTATAAAATGCTCCCTTGTACTGGACTACAATCTGTCTCTCATGTTATGTTTTGACTTATTCTTTCTTTCACTTGTTTGTGTGTATTCACAACTGTGTACACAGGTGCACATGCATGTGTGTTCATTGAGGTCAGAGGTCAACCTTGGGTGCTTTTTTTCCTTAGGATCCACACACATTTTCCTTTCCTAAGACAGGTTCTTCTATGGAACCTGGAGATCACAGTTAGGCTAGGCTGGCTGGCCAGGCCAGTGAGTCCCACAGATCACCCTGTCCCTGCCACCTGAGAACTAGGATGACAAATGTCCCAGCTGCAGAAGGGTGCTGGGGTCCAACTCCAGTCCCCATGCTGAGCACAGCACTCTCTCCCCTGACTAAGCTCCTCCACAGACAGGACTGTGGCTCTTTTCAGTCTGATCATGGGTCCTCTGGGAGCCACAGGAATGAAGGCCAATCATTTCAAACAGCAGTGCCATGCCACTGACTAGCTCTCTCAACCTGAAGGTCCAGGGGAGACTGTAACAATATACTGTTGACAGGAGTCTATCAAAGTGCATTAAACAGATGGCGAATCTTCCATGTCTCTGGGTGCTGTAAAGTCACAATTTTTTTTTAAAAAAATAAATTCTTGACTGGTCAAAACTCAGCAGGTAAGTAACTCTGGTCAACTTATTTTTCTAGTTTAGGGCTCAGTTTCTTTAATCTATGAAAAAAGAATAATATTATCTACCTCATAAATATATGTGCATATATTCAATATATGTACTATAAATATTTACCACAGTTACCTAGTATTTGCTAGATTACTGCTAATGACTCTGTTACTTATAGATGGATGACACAGCACCAAACCAGAACTTTCTCTACGTTCTTACTGTTGTTTCAGCAGTTTAACTATGTAGCACAGGCTGGCCCTTGAACTCACAATCCTGCTGTAGCCTTCTTAGTGCCGACATTACAGACATAAAACTACTACGCCTGGCCTTCCTGTCTCAGGGAGCTGCAGGAACCTGTCATGTCCCCAAAGAGCCAGTGCATGTCTGTTATAAACATCCCTGCACTTGCTTGGTCCCCTGAGTATCTGCGCCATGTGAGCACACCTTTGCAACGTCTTCATTCATAGTGTGGAAGGCAAACTACGATTTAATCTATGATCCTAAAGAAGTCTGCCAACAAAAGTGCAATTTTTCTCCTTTTTCTTATAGTCACTTCCCCTCAGGACGGTTAAAGGGTAGCATACACCTCTGATTTTCAAGTGAGGAAAAGTTAACGACACAAAGAAGAGGATGAGAATGTCCAAGGTCATACTTAAGTTTGCAGGGGGCAGAGCTGATGGTAACAGCAGCTCCCTCATGTTATTCCCGGAGGGGTCTGCACTAACCAAGATTCCAGCTGCTTCTCCTCACGGAATGAAAGGATGCCAATTACTCAAACTGTGTAGAAAACACTGACCAAAACAGGGGTTAATTGGACATGGGTTGTTTTAATTCCATAATCAGCTCTTTGCCTGAGCTACCCTGGGAGGGAAGAACATATCTGTGGCAGGGACGGGAAGGAGGCCAGCGCCGGCCATCTGGCCGCACATGTCCTTTGCTCAAGTCATCCCTGCAGCTGTGTGAAACTCAACGGTGTTGAAGAACTTTTCACTTTAAAAGATTTCAGTATTTCCCTTCTATCCCATTAAATGTATTTAAATTTTTTTAAAAATTTGCTTTTACTTTTTAAAATCAAGCAGAAAAACAAAAACCCCTCAGTAATAAAAACAACACACACACACACACACACACACACACACACACACACACTGAAATTAACCAGATCCAAAGTATAGACATCTACTTTAAGAACGGGCAATCTGAAGTTATGTGGCTGCACAGTGGATTTTACACTTCCACTATGGAATGGCACTTAGCTGCTACTTAAAAAAAAAAAATTCATGACAGAGTCAGACTAGAGAAACAATTATCTTTATGTCCTGTTTCATAACTCACTACCTGCATTTAGTAATTCTTCTCCTGTGAAATTTAAAAGTGGATACATTTTAATCTTCAGATGAGCCAAGAAATTTCAGTGACTTTGAAGTTACTGCAGAAACACAAACAGAAACACCATACTTGTGTAAGCATGCATGTGTGTGTACGCGCACGTGTAGGTGTGCGTATTGGTGATGAGGGGAGCGGGAGCTTGAAATTTTTTATATATAATTCTCATATCCACAAAGATGATTAAGACTATAGAGTCTCAATACTCAGACGCAAACAATTCATTTCACATGAGAGCTAAACATGAATCCTCCCATCGACCTAAGAAAAAGGAGCTCTGACGGAATACGTGCGTCCTACTTCCTTGTCTGGTTCCCTTCGCTCACTCTGTAAGTCTCTGAAGAGAAGAGAATCCGGACTACTGCGTTCAAGAGAGTTGCCCAGTACCCGCGAGCAGACGGACACCCATCAACTGGGGTCAGCTGTGACTGTCTAAGCGCCACTCCGCAGTAGGTAGGCAGGCAGGCATACAGTTCCTCCTCCCCTGTGCCCGCCTCCCTCCACTCCCGCCTGCTCTGACAGGGCTTACGCTTTCGTTTTTTCACTTTATTAATTCTCAGGGCTTAAACTCTTGACATTCAGAACGATAAAGGCTTCTAACGTGAAGTGAAAAGTAGTGGAAGAAGCACAGCGTTAGCAACTCCAGCCTCTTTTCCTTGACAAAGTCATTTTAAATATATAAATAAATAAACAACACTAGGGGATGCTACCCTGGGGTGGGTCACTCTTACACTTTGGTTGTGGGCCTGGCCTTTAGTGGCTGAGCCATCTCTCCGGGCCCGTGGCTTACTCTTAAGCAATGCAAGCATTCATGCTTAACTGTGGGTGAGAGTGGGTGTGCCTAAGAGGACGAGCCTTGAGCAATAGAAGAAAAGCAAGCGTAGTGGAAATGTCCGTACCCAGCATGCAATCTTGGTGTGATATGTATAATGTAGGAGTCCACGGCAGGAAGCAGAAGAAAAGAACCAGAGAGGAGGTGGTGAGACCTTAAAGGAGCTGATGGAATTCAAGCTGGGTGAGTAGACAGACATGGAAAATAGATATGGCATCTAACAGTAGGCAGCCCTCAGTTTGTGTCAACGACGGGTTACTCTGGGCCAGGTAAGGTTAGCTGTCCCTAAGGACTCCGGAAACCTTTTGCTACCATAAACTTCCGGGCCTGTTCATATCTCCAACTCTTTTTTTTTTTTTTTTACCTTTTGGTAGGTCTTGGATTACGGGCCCAAAATGTTTGGACAGTTGCTAACCTACAGAGTTAGACGTATTAATTATTCCACGAGAGAAGAATTAGGAGAACTGAGGCAGAAGCGCCACGGCTAGGTTCCCTGGGTACGTCGCGCCACGTACGTCACTTCCTGCCTGCCCCTTGCCTTTAGCTAATAGGACTAAGCTGGGAGGTGAGACAGAGGCAAAGATCGGGCCACATGGGCCAACTTTTGAACTCTACTGCTACAAGAGAGACTCAAGGGAAGCGATACATATTGTCTTTTCTGTGTCCTTTGCTTTACTCACTTAATAGCAGCAGGCTGCCATAGATCTTCTGTGAGAGTCCGCTGCATGTTCCTGGGCTCTGGTTATTTTACCTCCTTAACTGCAGAGGGCTAGCACAGCTAAATCTGATCCCTCTGCCTTTTGTTGCTCTGTTCTGCCCTTTAGCATGGATGTGCCTTCCAGGCATGGGCATGCACTGCCCACTCCAAATGCAATAAAACACCTATTTAATCTTCCTTCCTATCTAAAAAAGTAGAAACTTTCTGGTAACACTTCAGACTTTCTGTAGTAAAGCTTTAATGATCTATAATTGATATTAAAAGGAAAATATTTATATATGATTCCAAGTCCCCAAGTTTTCTTCTAATAAAGAAACTAATATGAGGAGAGTAGAGGGATGGGTCAGTGGTCATGGCAGCATGACCGTCCAGCAACTAGGTATAGCTCAGGGGCTCTCTAACAGGAGTGGAGGGGATTCCCTGCTTCTGCAGCTCTGCCTCCCAGGCACACACGCACATTCACATGCACTCACAGACAAGTCATGAAAAGCATAACACGAACAAAGCTTATTTTTTCCAAGAGATTATAATATACTCTTCTAAGGATGGGGGGGAGGCACAAAGTGGTCACTCTTCCACTTAATTTCCCTACAACCTTCTCGAAGGTCATGTGTGCATGATAAAGACGGACAAAGTACACTGTACAAAGTGTAAAAAGTACAAAGATGGCTGAAAATGTTGTTCATTTACACTTAACAGAGTAAATGACCTCATCTAGTGCTGAAAATTTTCCTTTCCTTTGAAACCACATGTTTTTTTTCTTTTTCTCTCTACTCTGAGTAATTTACTCAGAATAAATCTTTATTCTGAATACCTTGCAAAACCTAAAGAAACCATTTTTGAAATAAACAAGAGACAAATGTATCATTTAAACAGTCTATAAATTGTTGAGTGTGATTTATAACATAATGATGAAAACAGTTACATTCCTACGTTGTGTTTACAGAGAAGAACTTTAACAACCACAACAAACTTTAGCTAGTGCCTCAAACTGTTGAGCTGCAATATGGCTTTGCAACAAAATAAGTAAGAAAGCTCATTTGTGGAGGAAGGTGAGCCTCCAAATAAGTATGCATACAGCAGAAAGCTTGACACAAAGCACAAGAAGGAGAGAAGAAAATTAAACACCTCATTATGATTAAAAGTAAAACATATGGTACACTAAATCTGTCCCTAAATTTGGCAACCATTTTTTAAGGTTTTAATATTTGATAGCACAAAATTTACAAAGTAGAATTTCTTGGAGTTTATGTTCAGAATAAAAAGATCTCATTGACATCTATATAACTAGCAGAAAGGAAGGCAAATGATATTAAAACACAGACATCTATGACATTGGCAATCTCTGTTATAATATATAGATGAAGACATATATTTATATAAAGTATTATCTTCTATAAATATATACATGAAGATATATTTGCATATAAATATATTTTGTATAGCTATAGATGTAAGAACTTACTTTGCATCTCCCTTTGATTGCATAACTTTGTAAAAACAGGTAGATGTAAAAACAGAAAATTTGCAATATTACCATTGAGAAGGAAAAAAAAAAAATCAATGGTTTAACTTTCTTACTAGTCTCAGTGTAATTCAGGCACAGATGCTCATATAGTGTTTGCATTTGTAAAGCTGAGGCAAGAGGATTGCCCCAGCTCTAGGGCAGCCTTGGCCACAGAGTAAGCTCCAAGCTAAGTCACAAGTAAGGCATTTTAAAGAAAACAAAAACAAAACAAAGAATGAAAAGAAAACACGCATATGCATACGCATACACAACGCATACACAACACACACACACACACACACACACACATATACACACACACACACACACCACAGAGCAAAATGAAAGAAATAAATGTGTAGGCCTGCAAGATCTGAGATATACACAGCTCCCAACTTTGTATTGGATGTGTATGTGTGTATATGCCATTTTAGAGTAGTAATGTTTATGTGAATACAAGGTTGTGGGAGGATGGGGGAGATTTAACTTTGTAACTATTGAATATGCTACACTTATGACAGAAAGATGGTTCTCACACTTGTGAGCAGAGCTAACACCTTTTTCTGACAACTGTTGTGCTGACTGGCTTTGGGCTCCGCTTGCCCACGTGTGTTTATTGTACTTATTCCTACCTGGACGCTCTAAGACATCCTACAAATCGTAGCCACTGGTCCTGCAACGCATTCTACCCTGTCCCATGTTATGCTTCTGATCTCTAAGTTGCTATTGAGAAGCCAAGGCTGACGACTGCCTTGGATGATCTGAGCCTGAAGAAAAATCTTGGGCCAGCCAGTCCGTCTCTTCAAGCAATGCTCAGCAAAACCTTGAGGAAGACTACAGGTGCGACTTTACGTTTCCTAAGTGGAAGGTGTTTTAAATGTTAAAAGAAAGGTACAACGAGAGAATGTCTTATTTAATCCAAAATATTATTCTATCATATAAAGAAAGCCAATAAAAGTTCATAAGCTTTCCCAGGGCTAGGTGCGTGTTGTGTGTACTTTATTCTGAGTGTGTTCTCTGTTGGGAAAAGCCACCTGTGGCTTTGGCTGCCACACAGGGCCAGCAGCTCCTCCCACAGCGTCCCTTGTATCCTTGACCATTGATAAGATAGTGCTTCCTGCCTCAGTCCTGCTTACATGTAATTCCTCTTCTCAGCAAGCTCCTACTGAGGCCTCTTCACAGGATTGGCTCCCCAGGGTCCTCACTCTACTCAGCTTAAATGTCACTTCCTAAGACAAGCCTTTCCCTGTGACCACAACTAAATATTCTCTACACCCGTTTCCCAATAAGTACCCAGGATACCCCAGGCCTTTTTCATATTCTAATTTCTGCTCACTTTGCTTTCTTTAAAAACATTTTTTTATCATCATCTTCTACCACCACTAGACTACAATTGTTGGTCCATAAGGAAAAAGCTGTTTTTATTCTGTCCTCAATAGGACATCTGAGACACGTATTGTTGAGCAAATGAATGTCTAGTCATTATGTATATACAAATACATGCACACAATCCCAAGGTACAGCTTACCTGTAGGGAGGAATAAAAAGGAAAATATCTACACAACTATTCAGATTTTCATGTAAACCAAATGAAGGTATTTTATAATATAAGGGAAATTGTTGGGTTTTTTTTTTTACTACCATGCTCTTGTGCCAGACGGAATTAATCATTACTTCTCTTACAATCAGAATGATATATGATAAAAAGGAAGACACTATTAAAACTCACAGTAAATCACAAAGTATCTCTAACATTCCTGTTTGCTTGCCCGTTAGGAGACCACTCAACTGCTAATTCATTGCACATTCACTCCTATATAGTCATACCACCCCGACTTTGTTTAAAAATAAAAATAAACTACCCCAAACTCTGTAACTGCTCAGAAATTTCCACAATTAAAAGAAAAAGGGGGGGGGGAGCCACAAGTCTGGTAACTGAGCAGTAAGCTGAAGAAAGTTAACTGCCACGATTTGAGAAAAATACTCTTTCTCTACTCTGGCTGCCCCCTTTTCCAAAACATTACTGTGGTTTTGACTGAAAGTCATTGATTTACTGGTATATAGGAATATGCTCACCCAAAATTACAAACAGATTTGATATATTAATAAAAACAATGCAAATAAAAATTATACTATAGACAGAGACAAAATGTGCACACTGGGGAGATTCCTATTACTATTGAGCCACAGAGCTCACATTAGGTTAATTCTAAGTGCCATTTAGCTGGTAGAATCACTAAAACCACCAGAAGTAAAAGGGAAAAATCACATCGATAGCCATGACGTTCCAGAATGGTTCTTAGATACATCATAGTATGGTGCCCTGGTCAATCCTCCGGTATTCATAGAAAAAGTGCAATAAACAAACAAGAGTGGAGGCATGTCTGTGTTGGATGGGAAATGTGACCCTGCACATTTATAGTCTTCTTAGTCTTGAACTAATTTAATTGTGGCTACAAGTGCAAAACTTGAATAATGCTAATATTTTAGTAAAATTAACACAGGTGAGATAGTACGGCAGGAAGATAGTTTCAAGAAGACAGGTGAGGTATGCCCACCCTACGTGCTAAGCTACCTATGGGAAAGAATTTATGGGAAGCCTGCTGTTCACAAGGACCACATGAACTCTGACACCGGTTTCTGTTTCTTGTTTCTTTTCATAGATACAAGAAAATATCAAACTTCTCTTTGGCATTTGTATTCTTCCAACCTTATTTTCCTTGGTTTGGGGCTCAAGAAGCAATGGTCCAGGCACACATAAGGCTAAATGCCCCCCACACTAAAATTCACTTATTCAATAGGTTTAGAAAGGTGTCATACACATGGTTTTCTTGTGAATAACTTTTACTTTGTGGCCTCAAGTAATCGTCATAATTAAATATTTACTTTTTTCCTAATTTAATTACCTAGGCCTGAACTTTAAAATAGCTTTAAAATAGTTGATATTAGTTAACAAGCATGTAAATTCACAAATGAAACTGTAAGAAAGTTTTATAGCTTTAAAGAAAAAGCTTAAAAATATTCAATATCACAGTAAGTCAGCATATAAGCAGGGGGAACAAACAGGCACCTCCTGTGGAAAAGGGCTCCTAAGTGTACAACTGAAGAGGACCAATGTGAGGTTCAGTCAGACATCTGAACTACAAAGACAATGAAACCCAAGACATGGTGTCATGGCTGGTTTTTAAAAACTGAATTCCCACCTCTTTAATAGCTACAATACTTTTAGAAGCCAGAAGACACTAAAAAGTCACATCTCCAGGCACAGTAACTGAACATGGAAAGACACAGAGAAAGGAAGCGTGTGTGGGGAGGAGTTTCATAGGTAGTCCATTTTCAGTTGTTCAAAAATGATTTATTGAGCAGCTAGTATGTACCAGGCAACATGTAGACATTATGCATACTCTGAAAATCAAAATATAGTCATGTTTCCTTGATAAAAAACAAGAAAAAAAATCAAACTTTTCCTTGGTTATTCTTCCATTCTTATTTTCCCTGGCTAGTTATTATAGTATATATGTACATGTATGTACATACACATGCGTAGTGTTTGTTTTTTGTTTTGTTGTTGTTTTTTGTTTGTTTGTTTTGGTTTTTCGAGACAGGGTATCTGTCTTGGCTGTCCTGGACTAACTTTGTAGACCAGGCTGACCTTGAACTCAGAGCGATCTGCCTGCCTCTGCCTCCCGAGTGCTGGGATTAAAGGCGTGCGCCACCACTGCCCGGCTTAGTATTTGTTTTGAGCCACCACTGCCAGGCTTAGTATTTGTTTTGAAAGTGTGAAAGGCTAACAACTCAGAAGAAATGTTTGGGGAATTCTGTTTATAAACTCTTGGCTTTCGGACACAGCATTCTTCTGTCATTTCTGACACCATCCCTCTAATTTAATAAAAAACAAAAAACTCTTTAAATTGGATTATAATATAGCAGGTTTCCACAGGATTTTTCATTTAACTTTTGTTTTGGGTAACCTCCGCCTTACTCTCCCAATCTCTACCCTTGGGCAGTCTTTGTCAGTCATTTTCCCAAGGTGAGCCCATCAGGCCCCAAAGAACAGTTTCAAACCCATGGCAACATAGTTGCCCCTAATACAAGTTGGTGGGTCACAAAACAAACCAAAAAAAAAAAAAAAAAAAGACAAGAAGAGCTGAACGTGGAGATGAAAGGATGGAAAAGGGCGAGCAGGAGACAGAGATAGTGGGAGGGGAGCAGGCTGAGTAACAGAATGTACTATATACTTGCATGAGGTTGTCAAAGAACAATTAAACACAAACTAAAAAATTTAAAAAGAGTCAAAGCATTCCAAAAGTTTATCAACATTTCAATGTAACTAGAACATTTAAAAATAACAGGAACGAGTTTAACAACTTTCTTTCTTTCTTTCTTTCTTTCTTTCTTTCTTTCTTTCTTCTGCAAAATAAGTATTCTGGTTCTTACAAACTAGTTACACTAAATACAGTACTAAGACATTCGATGGCTGTATTCAATTTTAAATATACTTAATAATGCTAATTTTGCCATGTAATATAAGAGTTTTTAATATATATCTTCACCAGGCATTAGGACCTGAAGTAGCTGATTTTCATTACTGTTTTATTTCACAACTTGTGTGTTTGTGTTTGAGTTTACAAATGTATGAACTACTTCCCTAGTCACCCATTTTCCCTTAAAACTACATGAGGGCAAATCCAGATCGCTGCCTATCCATCTGTACAGCGCCATCTGTACCAGGAAGTCTTCATGAGGCATAAAAGTTAGCACGCACAGAACAACCATGCATTCATTTACAGGAAAGCAAAGTGTCATCTACAGCATGCCAAGCCATATATTCATTTCAACAATAGAAAAGTAAACTGTGAGGCAACTGTCACTCATCACACATCAACAGCCAGCCTTCTGCTGTTAGGTCTAGGGCTGCGACTGTCTTCAGCAGACTGAGACACGGGCAGTGGAGGCCAAGGGCATCCACAGTTCACATGAGGCAAGAGGGATTCCATCTCCCCCCCCACACCTCACAGGACAGATGTACTCACAGCCAAACATGCCGGGGCCACATTTAAGGAATGCCTCAGACTGACGAGGGATCCAACTCCAATTGCAGATATGGGAATCACATTTAAAAATAGTCCAACATCCATTCTGTTCATATAGACAATCCCAAATCATCCACTACAAGTCCCTATCAGAATAGAAATCATGTCATTTCTTTTCCTACCACAGAACCCTAAAAAGTATGTTTATATAGAAGAACCATGGAAAGAATGAAGTAAATAACACATTTCTTAATATAGCTTAAGACAACACAGCAGCTGCTTCTCTTCTTCTTACCATGAAAAAGCTCTCACTTATCCTCTGCACTCCACTGGATCTTTAAGAATAGGACATACTGAAAATAATTTCCTAAACTAATTATGTGCATAACAATTCCCTTGGCCCCTCCCCCTCCATAGTTAAAGTCTCACAGTTAGCATGAATCTCCTCTTTGCCTGACACATTTCGAATAAGGAAATACATTAGTGCCTCGAGATTTTCCAGGGTTTCGCTATCAATCAGGTTATGCTCCCAGAGGCTGCCTTTTAGCAAAATTATCATACTTGAATGAACTCATGGCTGAAGTGAACCAAGCTGTAGCCTACGCCTCCTGTACACTTTCATTCATTTCTTTGTTGTTTGTTGCTGTTTTCTTATATCACACCACAGAAAGAGCGCATGTTAAAACACTCCTGGAGTGTCACAATATGTCATACAATCAAACAGATCCCAGCCCTACCTTTCTTTCACAGCAGTGGTGCCAAGCACAGGTATGCCGGAGCAATCAATTTGTTCTGCAGACAGTAACGCTTTCATAGAATACTAATGCCAAACCTCTTTTCTTTCTCCTTTGCCCTGGCTCCCCAGTGCCCGGGGTCCTGACCAATACAAGGAGGAGGGCGGTATGTCTTCTGCTGAGATAACCCCAACTACTAATCAAGTACACATGCACAAGGGCACAGGATCCAACCTGCACCAAGCCTGAGTCAGGTTTTGACAACAGCTCACCACATGCACAGTGCAGACAAAATCACCACACACACACACACACACACACACACACACACCATGAAAACACAGATGTGCCTACTTCTGTGAACCAATTCATATTCTATCATTCCTCAGTTTTTAATCTCAGGGGAATAAAAATTCCCACTGTTCCACAGGGCTTCTGCCAAACAGCAAGCAAAACAATTGTTTTTCTACTACTGAGAATCATTATCTGTTCTGTGTTAGAATGGCCACTGTTTTGAGAAAAAAAAAAAAATGAGACAATCTTACAAATTGTGCTCTCCAAGACATAACTCACAGATTAACTTTCAAGGGTTATGATAGAGTTAATAGAGTCGGTGTGGGTTCTTCTGACTTTACACTTAAAACAGAATAGCTCCGAACCTACTACAAAAAGAGTACATGCCTTACTAATAACAATGAAAAGATTTCCATTTATCTTGAAGCTATTACGCTAAGCATAATTCCATGCCATTAAAAAAAAAAACATTTTCAGGCCTCAGAAATGGTTTTAAGAGTATCTGTTACACTTAGAATTTGGAGGCACAGTCGTGTATTTGATCTCTTAAATCTAGAGTTTTAAGGTTCTCTTTAATTAGGCATTTTCATTTGGCTTATTTTTCCTTTATTCAACACACAAAAGCTTTGCCAGTCTTTGGGCAGGATGATGACAGAAGTTGTTAAATACTTTTATAACAACACACATTACCTCATTTTAATTTGTCTGCCTTGATGTTTGAATACCTTGAAAAGTCCTGATACTCAAAGAGCTGCAAACTAAGCTATAATTAAGAACAGAACAGAACATTCCATATAACTGAACAAACTTCATTAAGAATCCTCCACCAAGTCTATTTTCATATAAACAAATGCTTCACCACCATTAAAGTCCTGCTCATCTTATTCTACAGTCTTTCTTTTTACTTCACATTCTTCCCTTTTCTTTAAAAAAAAAAAAAAAAAAAAAAAATCAGTAGCAACAATTAAGAAATACTAGGGGACTCAGGGAAGTATTGCAGTAAGGCTTAATCAATACTGATACCTTTGTCCTTGACATGCTGACTATGTCATCAGGCTACTGTCATGTGATATCATGTCATTTCTCCACCTGGCTTGTGACCTTGTCCTCTAAATGACCTAAAGCTTCCCTCAAGTAGCAGGAAGCCCCTCCCCGCTGCCTCAGCAAGGTTGAATGGGTCAGCTTGCCCTCATCTATAATCCACCACCATTTGTCAGCAGGGAGGCTGGAGGAGGCAGGCTTGCTACAAGGGGAGAATGCCCAATTAGGCAGCTGTCACACAAAGCATAGGCTGCAAAATTATCCCCTGTCAAAAGAAAGAGCAGCTGCGGGTGCCAATTACAGCAACCTTTCAACCCTTTAGGTACTGGAAACTCCACAGAAGTAAATGAAGAACAATTAGCGATAACAAATCGATGAATTAGGACAGTAAATTAGAAATGAGTAGCAGGTGAGCTTGGGTCATACGTGACATTTAGGGCATACCAGACTCCAGGCAAGGGCAAGCCTCACAGCATCACTCTATGCCCTTGCATATTGATTCCCTTCCCATGTGACTTTTGGCAAACCTGAAGTCCTTTAAGATATATATATATATGTACTTAAAAATATGCATCTTCATGCGAAGATTCACTTTCTTTTCAGGGACTCAAACAAATGCTTCTTGATTGGAAGAAAATCCCTCAGAATAACAACAGGTCTAGTAAATTCTAGATAGTTCTTAAACAGTCTACCATGTTATCCACTCAAACTTAAAAATTTTAAGTGTGGCCTACAAAATCCAAAATACCTGTTAGAATAGTCACACTGGAAATATTCTACATCTTTATAAACTAGTTGGCCAGATTCCATGTCTGTCCTATTTGTAGAAAAACATCAATGTAAGGAAGCAATGGGGTCTGAATTCTAAGGAAACTTGTTCTGCATCTATAAAATTGAAAAAACAATTTTTAGTGGTTTTATATCTAATACCTATAAAAATAACAACCATAAATTTACTCTCTTTCATTATTCGGCCCGAATACTACACCGGTGTCAAGAGTGAAGTCTAAGCAGAAGAAGCAGACTGGCCTGGGACCCTATCCTACTGAGGTACTGGTTACTTAGCACTAGCCTAGCACATAAGGAGAGCCATGCAGAGCGACAACCACCAGAGGAAAGGGAACCCAACATGGCTGCCGAGTATTCAGGGACATGGCGTCAGTAGCTGTAACATGTCCTCTGTGCTCAGAAACAAATCTGTAACATCCATCTAAAGTCCATATCAATTCTTGGAAACTTAAAAGACCTGAATGATATTGGTTGGTGATTTTAAAGAAACAGTGGCTAACGTGCACAAGGAGCCATTTACCTCAGAAGTGAGTAATGCCAGGGAGAGAAAGGAAGGTGTTCAAGCCTTCACTCCCTTCCCTCTAGTATAGCACAAGTAAATCACAGCTGCCATAGGGACAACTAATTCTGCAAGCCATAGCTCTTCCTCAAGCCATTTGATAAAATTTCCAGGACATGTGTTAAGGAGAGAAAACTTCATTAAAAGTTTACCTCAGGATAGCATTTATCCAAACTAGACATTTATACACATTTTCTTACTTTCGAACGCGATCCTGTAATGTTAGACATGAAGAAAGAAACAGCAAGTTGACAGGGAGGAAGGAGTTAATGCCTTTAGAATTCAGTTTCCATCATACATGGGTGACTATCTCTTTAAATAATTTAAATCCTCTCCATCAACTACAAAGCTGTTTTGAAGCCATTTAGCTTTGTTCTTTACATGTGTTCTAATTAAGAAATGACCTTGTCATCACACACACCAGAAATCCCGGATTATTTCCTACAGCAAAAAAAATTCACAACCCCCATCCCTCCCTCCCCCACACAAGAAAGAGTGAAGGGTGGTGGGGGCTGAAAAAGACTTCTTCCCCAGTTCCTCACTAAGGAAGTTCTTGCTTGGCTGAATGCTGAGGCAGTTCCACCGCATAATTTTTTTTGTTGTTGTTGCTGTTGAATGTCACAGGGCGGGTTAGTGTGACCTTGAGCTGCACCAGCCGCTCAGCAAGGGTCGAGATGCCTGCAGGCGCCCTTGTACTGGATTTGCAAGACAAAAACCTTCAAACTGGCTGAAGGACATCTTAAATCTCTTCAAAGGTTTCCCGAACTAATCTGGGCTGCTCTTAGCAGGATCAGTGCCAGTGTGAGAAGCAAAATTAAAAACAAGGTCTTTGACAGGATGTTGTCTCCTCTCTTAACTCTTCCAGAGCAGGACAGAACAAATGACAGGCATTCTGGAAAAAGATGGCATACCTAGAAGCATTCTTTCATAACAAATTATGTAAGCAAGAAATCAAAAAAGGCATGAGGCCACTATTAGCCCTCAAAGTAAACACTCCTTCCATTTTGCTTATAATGAATTCAAGCTGGGTATTTTTTTTTTTCTTGACTATAATTTAGTGTCATGGAGAAACCTTTAAAACTATAGTTATCTTTTAGATTTGTAGCACAATGACAAGATGAGATTATGGAAAACATTCCCTAGACATTAATCTAAGAGTTTCAGTTTTTGAAAATTAAGCTTTGGGCTGGTTAAATGGCAGACTTCATGCAACTTCGTATACTTTGCCAAAATGACAATCAAATAGTATCATGTGATGGAGGCAGATACACTGGGAAGGACCATCAGCATATGGAAACTGGACATGAGAAAAACGTGCTAAGGCAAACCTAGTGTTGTTTGTTGTACGAGGTAAACGATGTCACTTTTGTCACTGTTCTTAGCATCTCTGTGTACAGGCCAAAAGAGAGATCGTGGCAGCTGAGACTTGCTATGTGTGTCTCCCCCAAATTTATGTGTTAGAAACTACATCCCTAAGCATATGCAGCCTTCCATTCCAGAATGAATTAGTATTAAATAATGCCATGAAGGTGTGGCCCCTCTAAAGGGAGAAATAAAGAGCTCTCACCATAGGATGCCCTCTGCTAGTTTAGGATGTACAATGAAGCCTTCACCAGATGCCAAGCAAATGTCAACACAATGCCCTCTGCTTAGTACCTAGAACTCCTAGGAACGCCTTCATTCCTCTTACAACACTCAGCCTCAAGTATTTCATTAGAGCAACCACAAACTTTAAACAACAAAAAAAAAAGGGTAGCTGGTGCTTGGTCTTTCCCAGGAAATGCCTTCAGATTTTAATTTAGTAGCTACAGTAGGCAAATTTTAAAATCATTATTTTGACTTTGCTTCTGTCACTATCATGAGGCCTCACCAGTCTTAGCATTTTGTAAACACTGTTCTCCATCACCTTCTTATTGGTCAAATAAAGAGTTGACCAGCCAATAGCTGGGCAGGAGGGGAAAAGGTGGGACTTTCTGGGCTCAGAGAGAGGGTATCAGGTGGAGACCAGGTAGAGGAGTCCATCTGTACAGCGATGAAGAAGCAGGTGCCAGGGGGAGACTAAGATGGTAAGTAATAGTCCATGTGGCGGGAAGTAGGCCAGGCCGATATTGTCTGGTTAGAACAGCCAAGTGTCTGATCAGCTATAATGCCTGCGTCTTTTAATAATATAAAGCTCTCTATGCCATTATTCAGAGTAAGGGAGGGAACAGAAAATCCCCATGGACACAGTGGACACCTTTAATCAATCTCGGAACTCAGGAGGCAGAAGCTGGCAGATCTCTATGAGTTTGAGACCAGTCCAGGCTACAGAGTGAGTTCAGGATATCTAGGGTTACACAGAGAAACTCTGTCTGGGAACAAACAAACAACCAAACCCTCCAAAACAGCAAAAAATCCAAACACACAACAGCCTTAGCACTCAGATTACCGCTGAGTAGAATAAACTAGATACGTTTGTTCCTATAGGCAAAGGAGCTCGCTGCACAAGCTGGACAACTTGAGTTTGAACCCCGGAACCCATATATATATAGAGAGAGCTGACACTGAGGTCATTCCCTAACCTGCATAAGTGTACTATGGCATGCACCCCCTCTGTCCCCACAATTAACAGAAGGACGAGCAGTGGACACTTTAAGTGGAAAGCTTAGAATTTTGAAGGCTCAAGAGACTGTAAATTATTCCCTTTAAAAAAAAAATAAAAGAATAAATAAACGCGTTCAAGGTTCTGCTGAACATCAGCCACATTTTCACTCACTTGAATTCAGGTATGTGGTTACCAAAAAAAAAAAAAAAAAAAAAAAGACAGGGCAAGGGTTGCGATACCTCATGAGTATGTAAAAGCAGTGTGCATTGCACATGCAAATCTTTCCTGTGTTCTCTGTGCAAAAGGTCAGGGGGTATATGCTGCTGAGTGTGATGACAGAAGCATGCGTGTAATAAGTGCCCTGGACACTGAATGTGGATAGCCCAGGTTTTAGTTCTCTCTGTGTATGTAGACAGTAGTGCATGCTGACTAAAGACAGGAATAAGGCGGGAGTGGTGGCTTTAATCCCAGCACTCTGGAGGCAAGGCAGATGGATCACTGTAAATTTGAGGTCAGTCTCAAAACACAGAAAACAAAAAACAAACAAACAAAAGACAGGAAGAAAAGTGCTATCCCACCTGAAGAGAATAGCAACTATTCTAGGCCCAAGAAATGGACTTGAAGGCAGAGCAGAGCTGATGTGACACTATCTATTGTGACTGGAGATTAAACTCACAATGCGACTAGGACCAAGGACTTCTCTGAGTCAAGGCCATACCAAGAAGCTTAGGCCTTCATCTGGTGGGAATGGATGGTTTACAGGAAATGATATGGTTAAAAGAATGCTTTTCAAACAAAACAAAGAAAGGAAAGAAACTGTGGGGTTGCTAAATGGCTTACAGAAAAGATGTGGTAGACCATGTAGTACAAAGAAGAAATCAGAGTCAAACTAAGGTATGAGCAGCCATGTTAAATGTATCTCAGAAAACAATGCAATCAGGACTGAACATTTAGGAAGCAATCTGTGTAACATAAAGACTGCTACAAAATAGATGATATTTAACAGCAAAAGATGAAAATAAATAATTACCAGATCTCTAACATAGGTGTATAATATATCGTGTTGATATGCTCTGTATGAAATTTCAAGAAAAACAAAAATTTCAGTAGAAGTCAGTATTTAAAAATCTTAAAATCTGAACCCATACATAACTCAAATATAATCTTCATCGTTTGGCAAAAGCTTTGCTGTACCATATTCAAACAATGTGAAGACATTTTTCTGCTTTTTTTTCCTTTTTGTTTTGTTCATCTGAGAAGAGATCTGACATCTTACACAGTTTCCGCTGGCCTTGAACTCATGATTCTAGTGCCTTGGCCTCTGGAACTGGGATTACAGGAATGTGCCACTGGATCCAGTTCAAAGGCATAGTTCTTTTGGCTGTGAGTGATCAAGTAGAGTAGAGGTCTGGCTTAAATTCTTGTATGATTGCTGGAGCTAAGAGTTTTATATAACACTAATAAAGAAAAGTAAGCACTTGGCAAATGTTTACCGAGGGCCGACTATGCTTAGAACAACAACAACAACAAAAAAGAACAGATTAGAAGACTCCTAGTGCTGTGTGGGCTTCGTGCCCTGCTTCCAGATTATCACTGGTAATCATAGTAAGTCCCTGGATTCTAGCTCACGTCATGACATCACCATACAATAAGAGACTATGAGCTGTTAGTAAATCAAGAGTCTGATGAGCAGCCATCTTGGGATTACCATCCAGCCGCAAGGTACACACTGCATTCCCAGAACTCTCAGGAAGACTCAGGGAATTGGAGAGCCGTTAAATACTCTAGAGACTGGCTGTCCTGCTAAGACCTCAGAAGGAATTTAACAGAGTGTCAGCCAAGGTGGGGGGGGGGGAGGCGAGGGGGGGCGCAGGAGTCACTAGGGCCAAAGAAGTATCTGCCAGAGTACAAAAGGGAAGTCAGCATCAGGGGTCAGGCTGAGGCAAGAGGAAGGGAAGGGCACACAGAGGAGAGGAGAGTGAAAAACGTGAAGGGAGCCTACCACTGTCCCAAAGAAAGACATTGCTTTTATCTTAAGACTTCAATAATGGCAAAACTTCCACAATCTCTCAAGTGAGAATTTCCACAGGAGATAAAAAGGGACAGCTTTTGAAAGCCAGGGTTACTGATAGTGCATGACTAGGAATGACCTTATGAGTATCCACAAATAAAATGACTTCTCCTTGAGTAAGCATCTCTGTCGTATGACTGCCAAGCTGACACTGGTAATAGGTTCCAGCACATTCTATGTCTAGACATTAATAGAAGAGTGGGTAACATGATGAACTCTGGAGACATTAGAAGGAAACTTACAAATCTACAAGCACAAAAGTTAGGAATAGTACAAGGAATGTGTAGAGTATTTTGCTGGCAATTTGGAAAGTGAATTTCATTAACAGCAGTCTCAGAATATGGGCCAGTGATGCTCAAGGGTCCTTATGCAGGATGCACAAGAGATCAAGATGACTTTCATGATACTAAAATGTTATGTGCTTTTGAGTGACTTTCTAGTCTGTGTACATGGTACCATTCAGAAGCCTAATGAAATTGTTTTAATGACTAATGAGATGCATCTTTGAGCACTTTTGCATTGCAAAATGTTCTCACTTCAAATTTCTTACATGGTAAATAACAGGTGTTACATCTGACCTAGATGAAAACTCACTTGGGTCCTCAACTGAGTAAGAATCTACGGTGGTCCTAAGTAGTTTGAGAACCACTGATGATATATTGGGGCAAAAGCCAAGAAGCAGAATCTTGACTGACTCCAAACGAATTACTTGTTTTCTAGCTTCCAGGCTGTCCACTGTAACTGTGCCAAATGAAGAACGCTCTCAGCTAGGGGTGTGGCTCAGTGGTAGCCTGCTTGCCTACAACACACAAATCCTTAGATAGGGCCAATCTCTCATACTACAGAAGATAAACGAAAGTAAGAAAGAAGAAAGGGAAGAAAGATATCCTATGTCAAAATGTCCCCAAGACGCAGTTGAAGAAAGAAAAAGATGTTTGTTTTAAAGAGTAGAAGATGAGAGGGCTTTTCGATTCCCATCTTTGCATTCAGCATCACTCTGAATTTACCATGCCATTAGTAAGATCCACAAATGCTGATAGAGAAGCGGCTGTGTGGTGAGAACTGAGGCTACAAAGATCATCAATGAGAAACACGCCTGTACTGACTTTACAAGCTTTGCAATCAACAACAGACTGAGATCATAGTGAAACAAAAACATGAATAAAAGAAAGAAAGCACTAAGGAAGAAAGAGCAGGGAGCTGCTTCTAAAGGCAACAGTCTACAGAGGTGGCACATGGGCTGGCTAAAGGGACAATCAAGTGCTTTGCCAACAACGGAAACACTTTAGGGAGTGAATGCGCCATGCAATCAAGAAAGGAGGAAGAGATGGGTGCGCATAACAGTACATTCTAGAAACACTGTTACCTCCTCAAAGAACAGAACTTTCTCGGGGTGTGGGGCTAAGATGGAATCCTTGAGGCTGGTGAAAGATTGGGGCACAGGATCTGTGTGCCTTTTGTTTTATTTCCACTCTGACATGACCACAGTGAGTGGGTGCTCTCGCCGCACTGAAATGGACTGCAGGCAGAAGGGAAACGAGGCCTTCTGTCTGCACACGCTGAAAAGCGCCAGCTTGGAGGACTTCTAGGTATGGCAAGGCGGGGTGGAGTGGCCGGCAGTGCCCGAAACAAGACTTTTCACCACACGTTACGCCATCTCACGTACCAGCTTTCTGTGTGGAAGTGCATAGGAATCAACAAGGTTTGAAAATGCGAGTGATGTCTGATTCCAGACGGGGAAACTGTGCTACGGAAACAAAAAGGCTCCAACAGTTAGAAACATGCCAAGCTGGATGGCCGAGAGGGCAGATAGTCAAGAAGCTCCGGGTAGGAGCCCCAAGGAGAAAGACCAGGGTCTGTGCCAGAAAGTGGGCTTACAGCTGCTTCTGCAGAGCTTCTCATTGTTTTGTTGGCGTCATTTGAACCTATCAAAGAACAGCCAAACCTCCAAGCACATCCGGAAGTTTAGTACAGTAGGGATTTCCCTCCCAAATGAGGTAAAGTCAAATTAATTATTCAGAAGAGTCAAGGAAAGGCCATTCTTTACAGATATGAAATTTAGAAGAGATGTTAACTATGCTGACTTATCACCGTAATGATAAATCAGGATTAATTAAGAAAGGCTTGTAGGCTAGGCGTGGTGGCGCAGGCCTTTAGTCCCAGCACTTGGGAGGCAGAGGCTGGTGGTGAGTCCAGGACAGCCAAGGGTACACAGAGAGACCCTGTCTCGAAAAACCAACAAAACAAAACAAAACAAAGGAAAGGCTTATTATTTCCCTATGATCATTAAACTGTCAGAAGCCCTCAAGTGTTCAAAGACTAGAACAACAACCCTGGTCAACTGGAGTTTGGGAAAAATCTGGTGGCTAAGACATTGGGGCAAGGACCTTTGTAAAAGGTAAAGGCTAAGCCTCTGAAATAAGATGGCTGGCTGTGAGGAAGCAATGTTGGAAATTAACAACACTTCATTTGAGCCAACGGTCTAGATCTTCTTACCAGGGTTGTCCATAGCCAGCGAAGCTCCAAAGGGGGAGCCAAGCTGGCTGGTGGCAGCCAACTTGACTTACGGCAATTAATTCCAATTAAGTTGACTGATCACGGCTTTGCCTGGCCCACGTTCCTACGGCCACTGTGTAGAAGTCTAAATGCTTTCACAAAGTGTGATATACTACGCAAAAAGCACTACCACAGCTCTACTCGGCCAAGGGGTCTCTTTCTGTTTTAAGTCAGCTTGGCCCAGTACAGTTAGCACAGTGCAAGATGCCTCAGGATAGAGACAACCCCACAAAAGGTTATTATGTCTTATTTCTATATCCTATATCCCCCCCCCACCCAAGACAGGGTTTCTCTTTGTAGGCTTGGCTGTCCTGGAACTCACTCTGTAGACCAGGCTGGCCTTGAACTCATAGTAATCCACCTGCCTCTGCCTCCCGAGTACTGGGATTAAAGGCGTGCACCACCACGCCTGGCTCTATATCCTGTTTTATCATTAGTTATTATTACTAATCTCTATTTCCACTGACCTTAGCAATATGGCATCCCAATCTATCAGAACCAACTCAATCTCTGGCCTTTTTTTTTTTTTTGTCTTTTATACAAACCTCTTTTTCTGACATAAAAGCTGACTATGCAAAACACTTCCTGAAAGTCATGCACAATTTAATCAAACTAGAAAAAAAATACATTATATACAAACTTTCCTAGTAAAAAGGCATTTCACAGAAAGCATTTCCTCCTATGGAAAAAGTATTATGTTCAGATATATAAGCCAAACTGACTTAGTAAATTATCTATTCTACCCAAGATATTCACTTTTTGTTTAATCAATTTTTAATAAAAATAAACTAATGAATATTGGACAAAGAGAGGAGTAGAGCTCTGTGTATAGTGGATAAAATTTGCCTATTAAGGGCAAATTTCTTTTGTTAGTTACTACATAGTAGGACTCTATTTCTTGAAAGCACCGAGATAACAAATACTGAAAAACTACATAAGACATTTAAAACTTCATAGGCATTCTATGTTTTATATGTTTTCAATATTTAATAATCTAGCTGTTTCTTTGATCCGATTCTTCAGTCACAAAGACATCTTAAAAGTATAAGAATGTTTTATGTGTGTGTGTTTTAGTGTGGTTATATGGTAAAGTATGATAAAATATACAAGTAACTTAAACTTGTCAAACATTGGTCTACCACATCTTGCTTAGAATGACACAGTCCACTGTCTGATGGGAAGCCTGCCACAGACGCTAGAAATCATGACCCTGCCATATCCACGCTTCCCTGACCATGCTCAGCAAGTGTGTGTGTATGTATGTGTGTGTGTGTGTATATGTGTGTGTGTGTATATATATATACATACATATATACATATATACATACATACATACATATACACACATATATATACATACATACACACACATATATATACATACATACATACACACATATATATATGTGTGTATATATATATACACACACACACACATATATATATATATAATTTGAATGGGGTTCCACCTATTTCAGGCTGGCTTGAGACTTACTATATAAGCAAGGATGATTTTATACTCAATCTTCTGCCTCTACCCCTGTGAGCTGCTGTTACTGGCCTGTGCCACCAGGCCTGGCTTTATATGATGTTAAGATTGAATATGGGGACTCTGTGCACGCATTTATCAACTAAGCTACAGGCTCAATCCTGATAAATACATTTTAGAAAATAAAATTCAGACATATTCACCTTAAAAATCTTAACTCATGTTAAGTGTATGCCAAAAAATAAAAATAAAAAACAAATCACTATCAATGATTTATTTTACATTTTCAAAGTTGTCCACTGTTCTAAATAATCTTATTTTACTCAGAAGAGAAATCTACATTGATAGTTTCCCCTCCCCCACTTCTTTTCTTGAGATAGGCTGTTTCTCATCACTGCCAGGTGGCCTAGTCTGGCCTGGGACCCAGCACTGTCCTGTGTTAGCCTCTAGTGCTGGGATTACAGGGCCACCATAGCGGCTAAATGTGCTGATTTTTAAAGAAGTTCTAACTGGCTATATTTTTATCTGCTCCCCATCAGTGTCACCTGCCTAAGAGAATGTGACTTCTGGTGACTCAGTAAGACAAGTCTGTTGGCAAACACCAAGAGACTCATTACACCTGGAAGAGGTCCACCTTCTGGGACTTAGTTTAACAAACTCAAAAGGTAAGAAAGGAGTTCAAGGGTTCACCATCTAAAAAAAGGTATATTTCAGCGTGGGAACTCAGAATGCACACGATTTAACAGCTTGTTGGTAAACAGAGGCGTAGTCGGCATAACTTCTAACTTACAGGAAGAGAATGTGCGAAAATATAAACAATAACAAGCGACCAAATGCGGCTAATTTTAGGCTGTTTTCAAAACAATGTTTTAAGGATTTTTTTTTTCTTGGTGAGATGACAAGAAAATATAAACATTAAGGAAAACTTTGAGCTAACCAAACAGCTAGGTTTCCGGAATAGAAATCGGCTCAAGATTACCCACCCTTTTCCAAGTATCACTTCAGTTAAAACAGGGTGAACCTAGGGTACAGCCCCAACTTCTGATCAGATTTCCCGTTCTTTAGCCAAAGGCAAACTCTTCCCCAAGAACTTGCAAGGATAATAATGGATCGCGTTGAATAACGGTCATGCCAATTCAACGAGAATTTACATCATTCACTCACCTCTTTTGTTAACTCAAACCAAATAGTTTACCATTTCTCAAAAATGCCTTGTAGGAGGTAACCATTTTAGACAACTCCAAAAGTAATGACTGACCTAAACTATGACACACAAACAAGAGCTAAATATCTCTATCTTCTTCTCCAAGAGATAAGTAACTTTTTAGATGAAACAGGATTAGTATTTCAGATAATCAGCTTTACATTTTCTATGGTTCTGGGTAAAAAACAAATCAAATAGCATTGACACAAACACTACTCTCATTTTCTTTTCTTTTCTTTCTTTTTTTTTCAGCCCATCTCTACAGAAGTCACCCACTGGTTTCTAATAACAGGAATTTTGGCTTTGGCTTTTCCTGTGGCACTTACGCTTGTACATTTGCTGACATATATTTATAGATTCTTCACTGTAATTTCTTAGATTGGATCTCATGTGCTTTCTTAACCACACTGCCTAAAGAAAGAATTTGTACCGATAAAACACGGAATACATATCTGGTAACTGTAAGCTAATTTACAGCCAAGAGAGAACTGTCCGGAACAGATTAAAGCCACACCATGAAGCCAGAGAATGGAAGGAAAGGCTTCTCACCGCCTGACTCCAGCCCAAGCCTCTGCTGTGTGGGAAAGGAAGCCGAGGAGGGTGTTGAAAAGTAGCTCTGATGTCATCGGAGTCTTCAGATTCTCTGATCCTCCTCAGGCAACTGCGCACCTTAAGAACAGAAAAGGACAGTTTGGCAGCTATTCCAAACTGGCTTTAGGTACATTATTTTGTGATATGCAATACATTTATCTCAGAATCTTTCCTTGTTCAAATTCTATGTAGAAGGAGGAATATGACAGGTAAATATAAACTGTTTGCATATTAAAGGAATGTAAAAGTCCCTTACATGGAGAGAGTACATTTATCTAATTATTAGAAGATGCTATCGCAAAATAAACCATGCCAAGAGTGTGTTGTTGCTATGAAGTGCCTGTTAATGTACATTAAATGCAAATTTCCTAATGTTCTGAAAAATTTATCCATTCTGATTTGCCCCATAAGTCTATGTACCCCCTAAGACATCTCCAACAAAGAAAATGAGAAAGAAAAACAACTGTTATTTCTCTCATAGTAAATTTCTTCAGTTTCAAAATACCAACTATTTAACCTTCCCAACGCAATACACATCAACTGCCTTAGATCCATACAGACAGTAGAGATGTCAGGACCAGGATGGCTGTTAACAGCCACAAACTGGGTGGAAAAAAGAAAAGAAAAGAAAAATACACTGGGTCTTCCCATCCAGGGGACATGGTCAAATATGGGGCATCAGAGTTCATGTAAAAGTCAGTCCCAGGGCAGGAGGTCCCCCTCACAGTCATAGGGGAGGGGAGTAGGGGGAAAGCGGGAGGGAGGGAAGAATGAGAGGATACAAGGAATGGGATAACAATTGAGATGTAATATGAATAGATTAATAAAATATACTATTAAAAAAAAAGAAAGAAAAGTACACTGTCTAGTTGAGGTAAACAGACTGTGGCACGTCCATGCACCTGTAACACTCAGTACTACTATATTATTGATACAACAATAACGAACATAGAACTTATCCTAGTACAAGAAACTATATAAAAACAAACACGTGGAGTATAATTCCATTGACATACACTCCTAGACAATGTAAATTAAACTACTATGGACAAAAAAAAAAAAAAAAATAGATCTATGGGGTTCCTGGGAAAGGAGGGTACACAGAGTGGGAATTCAAACATGTGCATCTTAAAATGTGCTGGTAGTTTCATTATGACTTGAATGCCACAAAACATTTTATGCCCCTTTATTGTGGCAATTCCAAGCCTAAGATCTGCACTATTTTAGAAAAAATAAAATAAAGAATATGGAAGAGATATAAAAGTATTTGGCAAAAAGAATGTTTATAATATACATTATTTTAACAACAAAAATTAGAAATAGCTACTCTATGTTGAAAATTTTAAAAAGGCTGAAAGTAAATTAAATAATCACTCACACCGTACAATATAGTATATAAGATACAGTATCATGTATGAAGTATTATATAAGGAAATTGAGTTATATTGAATGATAATAAAACAACCTTATGTTTGGCATAAATACTTTTGCATCAAAAACATACATAATAAAGGCATCCTTTCTGCATTCAGACAAAATTATTCTTTTCTTTCTGTTGATATTTTGTAGTTTTCTTCAACAAAATATGTTTCTAACAAACGAAAGATGAAAATAATTACCAGGAAAAATTGTACCCGCCTAGTACAAATATAACAGAAAGGCATCTGAGAGGTAGCCTAAGTCACCCTGCCTCCACCAGTGACCTACTAACTAGGGAGTGATGAGGAAACTGGGAAAATGGAAGCAGTCATTAACCTGCACGCCTTTCTAGTTACAAACACTTTATTAGGCTTGAACATATTTAATCTTTATAGTGAGGTTACATGGGAACAGCCGATATGGAGAAGGGCCCCAAATTCTATATTCTAGAGTCAAGTCAGACCTTGCCAATAAACTCTGACAGGAGTTCTTAGAGGAGTAAAGGGGGAGGTGCACTTTTCCTGGTTATGTATAAAAGGAAGCTATTCATGTGTAAACTTAAGAACACCACATTTGCAATTATATTTGCTACAGTACAACAGAGGTCTTGGGGATTTTCTACATCACAATTCCTAGTCTTGGAAACTAGTCTCAATAAGAGTCTACCTTGGCTTGGCTGACGAGAAATATAAAACCACTGACATCCTGCTGAATGTAAAATTTCAGTGTTGTTACATTACTTCTCTTTGTGAGATGCACCACTACTCGGTCTTCAAATATGGCAAAAGACCATGATCTGATTGTGTTTAAGACTGTAGCAAAGATGGAACTTTAATCTACAACTCAAGCTATATCTTCCTTAATATAGTCTCCCAACAGGGATGTTCTATGAAGAACACTACAGTAAACATGTGTAGCGTATTGAACGGCTGGTCCATATCTGAGAATGATGGTGAAACATAAGGGGCCTTCACAGCACAGGCCTTGCTCACATTCCCAGCACCAGGCAAGTATCACAGTGTGGCACAACAGAAAACCTGGATGCACGTGATTTTTAAAAACCCTGTAAGACAACTACTATCTTCGGCATTTGATGGATGAGAAAATGGAGTTTTAAGTTACCTCAAGTCACAAAGCTAAAGGAAGCTGAGGAAGAAATCAAAACCCTGGCCAGGTGTGGCCATACACACCTTGTTATCTTGGCACTTGGGAGGTAGAGACAGCCTTGTCCATGTAGTGAGATCTGTCTCAAAAAGAAACCAAATCCTGGTAACATTTTACTTGAAAAAGTTCTAAGTCTTGGGAATTATCTAGAACCCTGACAAGTAACACTTCTGTAGCAGTAGATATCTACAGCCTTTTCAAATCAAATACATACTTGGGGGTGGAGGCACTGAAGCAGATGAAGTCCGTCTATTCCATGGGAGGAAGGGAAAAAAATCACATCTATATGTGTGTGGATGCTTACTACATTCTAGAACTATTCATTTCGATGGCTACTCTCCACCAGGGCTATTGCATGTCTTTTGAGCTATGTATGAACAAAGGGGGAAAATATAGATATTTAAACACAATAACAAAGGTCAATGCAGAGTAACAACTTTCACAGATGAATATTTACAAAGTTCTTTCGTGAATAAATGTATATGGTAATTTCATACACAAGCCAATGCCTAAATGTTTGAGATGTGTTTTGAATAATGACAATAGGAAACACATTATTGAGAGGAAAATCTACATTCGCCACCAGCTGTGATGTTAGCGGAACATCTGTGCAATC
This sequence comes from Acomys percivali, assembly GCA_907169655.1. NCBI lineage: Eukaryota > Metazoa > Chordata > Mammalia > Rodentia > Muridae > Acomys > Acomys percivali. Next base: position 124,725,516 of record OU015745.1, read on the forward strand.
CGTCCATACTCAGCTTTCAGTTTTCTCACTTGCTTTACTTATTCCTGTGCTGGACATGGTCACCTGCTCTTCCTGAGGTTCTTGGCATCTAGAGGGTTTGCCCTCTACTAGGCTACTAAAATGTACTGCATTATTTGTTTAAAATGTTTGAGTTTCGGTGTTTCTGTTTTTTGTTTATTTGCTTTCAAACAGGGTTTCTCTCGTAGCCTTGGCTTTCCTGGACTTGCTTTGTAAACCAGGATGACCTTGAACTCACAGAGCTCAGCCTGCCTCTGCCTTCCGGAGCGCTGAGATTAAAGGCATGCGCCACCACTCCTGGCTATTTGTTTCAAAATTAACACAACCATTCCTTGCTGGCTGAAACACAGTTTCCTCACACTAATGGTTAAAAGATTGCCGGCTTTGCTCCCTAAATTGGGGAAATACCATCCACTCAATGTAAAACACAAAAATTAAATATGAACACAGACAGCTTGGGGAAAGATAAAGCTAACCTTTATCGGGGTGCCACAGAGATGATTCAGAGGGCAAGAGCACTGCCCATTCCAAAGGACCTTGGTTGGATTCCCAGCACCTAGCCTACAACCATGGTAACTCCAGTTCCAGGAGATCTGATGCTCCAGTTTGCCCTGATGCTCCAGTTTGTCTCCACAGGCATTTAGCACACTTACATGCTGGAGCCTAGACATGCATGCAGACATACACCCATATATACTTAAAAAAAAACCTTTGTTTGCAGGCAGTATGATCTTATATGATATCCCCACATATCTCTTAACAATAATAAAATTTCCAAAATATTTGATAGATGACAAGACCTAAAACGAAAGAATTGCTTTTCATCTACCTGCTAACAATAAGGTGATTGCAAACATTGGATATATTTGCTTAAGCAGTAGAAAACAAACAAAAAAACCACAAGAATAACTTACTATAAAGCTACTGTAAGAACCAACACAGTATAGTGCAGGCAAAGCCAGATCTACACAACCAGGTAGGAGGAGGAGGGAGGCACCAAAATAAGCAAACTCTCAGACCAAACGTCATTTTAATTTTGACAAAAGTGCTATATTAGAGGGAGAAATACAACCTTGCTAGTAAATGGTCATAAAAGCATAAGAATACATGAGTAAATAAACAAGTGTTAATCCTTTAGTTTGCTACATCTAAAACTAATTATCTGGACCACTGTTTAGATCAACAAAAGGAAGGAAACTTCTACAAGAAGGAAGAGGAGATTTCAGGTTAGAGACAGATTCCTTGTGTAGATCAGTAGAAGCCCAATCCATATAAACTGAACAACTGAATTTCATTCAAGTCCCCAAGAGGTATCAGCTATCTAGGAAGTCAGCACCAGAACGGGAGAAAATGTTTGCAACTCATATACAGGATAAAGAAACTACATCCAGCACACACTGAAGTCCTCAGAACTCAAGAAGGAAATAATCTAACCAAAAAACATAAATAAACCGGATGAGGCTTGAAACGCATTAATGAAGGCTTAGCCAACACACAGTGAGGCGACCATCATAATTACTCCTTAAAAAAGCTGACTGAGTGTCAGAAATCGAACCACACACACACTAGAGTATCTATCAGTTTTTCAATTTACAAAAATTATAAGAGCTGGGAGTGGTGATGCGTGCCTTTAATCTCAGCACTTGGGAGGCAGGCGGAGCTCTGTGAGTTTGAGGCCAGCTTGGTCAAGAAAGAAAGGAAAGAAAGAAAGAAAGAAAGAAAGAAAGAAAGAAAGAAAGAAAAAGAAGAAGGAAGGAAGGAAGGAAGGAAGGAAGGAAGGAAGGAAAACATCTTAAGTTGGAAATGATGGGGTGAGGCGGTTCTTGTACTAACTCGCTTTCTATTGCAGTGATAAAATACCAACAGAAACCCACACTAGGGAGGAAGAGGTTTACTTACCACTGAAGGGTCCATAAATGAGGACAACTCAAAGCAGGAACTCAACCAGCAACTAAGGTAGAAGCAATGGAGGAGTGAGTGCTGCTTACTGGCTTGCTCTTCCTGACTTTCTCAGCTAGCTTTCCAACCCAGCATCACCTGAGGTGACCCCACCCACGGAGGGCTGGGCCCTCCCATACTAATCCCTAATCAAGAAAATGCCTCCTAGCTTGACCTACTGGCCTGCCTGGTAGAGACTTTTTATCAACTGAAATTCTCTTTTCCCAGAAGGTCACACACTTATGCTAAGAATATGCCAGGCGTGGTGGTGCACGCCTTTAAGCCCAGCACTTGTGAGACAGATCACTGTGAGTTCAAGGCCCGCCAGGTCTACAAAAGTGCTTCCACAATAGCCAAGGCTAAACAGAGAAACTCTGGCTCAAAAACCAAAAACCAAAACAAAACAAAACAACAATAAAAAAAAAGGAAAACAAAAAAAGAAGAAGAAGAAGGAGAAGAAAAAAAAAAACCCAACAACATAAGGGCGTGGCCACTTTGGGAAAGAGCCAGATTATTTCATACAGTTACGTGCATGCATACATTCGCGGTGTCCCAAGAATTTCCCACATGGTTATTTAAGGAAAAGAAACCAAAGCTTGTCCAAAACTTGTGTGCACATGAGATTGGCATCAGACCTCTTTGCCAATACTGTAAGCAAAGCAGACATCCACTGATGAAGTGATAAGTCTAAGGTGGTAACCAAAAACAAAACAAAAACAAACAAGAGGCACTAATGACTAAGGAACAAGACTCGGAGACTAAAGATCAGTTACGGGAAGAAGCTCCAAATTTGTACCCTTATTCAACATGTATGGGACAGCTCGAAGAGTGGATTGAGGATGAAGAAAGTAGATCAACTCCTGGCCAGAGAAAGGCTATCGCTGTAAATAAGACTGAGAGACCCTCGTCTTCTAAAACAGTTGCAATGAAAATTTACTTGAAATTATCCATCTCAATAGTATCAGTGTGTGAGCTATGTGGTGTTTCAATTACAGGTCCACCTGGGGGAAAGACTTAAGAAAAGACACACTATATAGCATTTAGAAAAATTAAACTGCCTTATTGGGAATCTGATGTAAAAGTAAGTCATGCTTTTTTTCCCATTATTTAAAAGAAAACTTACAATCTAAGATAAACATAGTATATTACATTACTCCTTGGAGAATTCAGAAACAGTCTGAAGCTGTGTCTCCCTCACATGCCACAGGGGCAAAGCAGGCTATGTCACAGCAGCTATGGAAGGAGTTAAACAGTTCTTTTAAAATTAACAGTAGCTATACCACTCAGAAATTCTATCCTGGATATATGGAGAAAGAGAATGAAACATTTGTCTACACAAGAATTTCCATGACCCTATCAGTGTTATTCATAATAGAAAGCAGCTGGAAACAACCTAAGTGTCCATTATCCAAATAGTAAATAAAAGGTTAAATCAGACCAATGGACTATTACTCAACCATTAAAAAGTACTAAAATAAATAAATAAATAAATAAATAAATAAATAAATAATAAATAAAAGTAAAGTACTGCTGCATTCTACAAACATTTCAATTTTATTACACCTACTGAAAACAGCCAGTCAACAAAAAGCACACTTGTATCAACAACAAGACATACCTAAATACAAGTAAGGTGTAAACACAGTCTGCTCTTGTCAGGGCAAAGTATATGGAGACATTATCAGGAGAAACTATACAACCAAACTTGCATGTATAGGAAACCCCAGTGGAAGAAAATAATTCTTCCCAAACCAAATCAATACATTCCACACAATGTGAATCTGGTTTCAAAAGGCTTTATGAACTGACTAAACGGACCTGAAACAGTCCACCTCATTCTCCATCGGGCCAAAAAGACTACCAGAGGGGCCTTGCTTGGCGAGACACCAGGGCTTACTATCAAGCCTTGGGAGTGAAGTTGGCTCAATTAGAATACTCTGGACAAATAGACATCTGACCTCTGGGTAGAGTCATCACATGTGACACAAGTTGCACTGTACATCATGGCAAGTAAAAGGAGGCAGTCACCCAGTGTCCTGAAACAATTAGGTGTCTGTTGACTGAAAAAGAAGAAAGAAAGAAAGGAAAAAAGAAACTGGGTCCCTACAGTTATCACAAAATACAAATCCCAGAGGAATTGAAGTTTTAAACATGAAGGCAAGGGTCTAATATTTTATAAATGATACATAAGAGATTATGAACCCTGAGATGGACAGAGGTACAGATTGAGCCAGGGGGATGGAAAATGAAGGCCTTCCTTATATACAGCAGGTTCAAGGCTAACTTAGATTCTTGTCTCAGAGAGAGAGAGAGAGAGAGAGAGAGAGAGAGAGAGAGAGAGAGAATGAAAAAGTAGGTAAGGCTTCTTAAAGCATAGAAAGGGCTAACGAGAAAGCATAATAAATGTAAGTGCATTAACATCAAATATTCCCATTCATTAGTAAATATAAATAAAAACAAAAAAATTAACCATAGAACCCATGGTCAAAAAATAGTACCTATAATACATGGAAATATACATGTGTGTTTTCAACAAAACTTTATTTTAAAAACTATGAGGTGCAGAGAAGGTAGCCTTAATTTTCAATTTGTATGTGCAGTACTGAGTGAAAACTTTTAGAAGACATGAATAAGCCTTCCTTTCTTTCCTTCTTAAAAAAACAAAAAAACAAAAAACCCACTAAGTTATTATTGGCAGTGCTGAAGATTAAACTCAGGACCTTGTGCACGCTGAGCAAGCACTATACCAAACTAGCTGTATGTCCTGCCCATATAGAAGAAAATAACAAAACTGAGTAGTGATAGAAAACAATGTTTAGCACCTCATTAGGAAGCACAAAACATGGCAGTGTCTAGAACTGACACTCTGTCCGTCTCTTTTTATCTGTCTCTCTGTCTCTCTCTGTGTCTCTCCCTCTCTCTGTCCCACTCCCTCTTTCTTGTCCCCAAGACGTCCCTTTGAGGTGTGTAACCTTGAGTCTTCCCTGTGTGAAACCACACAGAGGCACTGCTGACATGTGTAGCTTGTCTTTGTTACTCTGTGGGTTCTCCTTTTTCCAAGCCTTTATTACCCTCCCTTTCTCCCTCAAAACACTAGATAGGAGAGAAAGAAGGCCAGAGGGGAAAGACAGAGATGCCTGGACCTAATTTCCTTCCCAACCGTTCCTCCCAGTTTCCTGGCCAGGCTGGAACACTTCTCTTAACCGCTCCTCCCTCAGTTCCCCAAGAGTCTGATTAAACAGTCCCTTCTCCCAGTTTTTCGGATACTAACAGCTCCAAAATATTATACCTGTTCTAGTCTATCTGCCCAGCTCAGCTTCACCAAGCTCAACTGTCTGTTGGCAACATCTTCTCCAATGGCCTTCTCTTCTCACTCTATGCAATCTCTCTCAGTGTCTCCTGGCTTTTTTATACCCAACACTGAATGAAGGCTATCGGGGTCAGACACTTCTACTGGCTAAGAATTCTTGAATGGCCAGTTGACTAGCAACTGGGGATCCTTTAAAGGGCCAAGCACACAAGATAAATCACACTACAGACTTCACTGATGCTTTGTAACAGCTGTTGTATATACATGACTCTAAGTGTACCATGTATGTATAAATATATCAATACAGACACCGCTGCTATGGTCTTAATGAGTAATGTCTACACGGGCTCACAGCTGTACACTTGGTTCCCAGCTGGTGGCACTGCTAAGGAGGGTATGGAACCTTTAGTTGGTATAGCCTTGTTGGAGGAAGTTCATCACTGGGGTGGGCGTTGAGGAATCATAGCCTCACCCTACTTCCTGTGTGTACCCCCTTTTCCTCTATCTGCTGTGTATGGATAAAAGATGTGATCTGCCAGCTTCCTGCTCCTGCCCCCTACGTCTATGTCCTTATGTCCTCCCTGGCCACAGTGGACTCTAATCTTTGTTACACTCTTTGGGGTAAGTGTGGTTTGTGGTCATAGTATTTTATCACAGCAACAGGAAAGTAACACACACCAAAGCAAAATGAAACAAGCAAACAAACGCATCCACTTATCAACCAACAAAGGAACGAGTAAATTCACACAATATAGTATTATCCAGCAGAGAAAACAAATGGGCTATAAATACAGCAGTATAAATGATTTCCAAAAATCCACAGTGAATTAAAGAGAAGTCTCAAGGGACTGCGTACAAAATACTATGATTTCACAAGACTTAACAAAAGCATAAAGTCAAATAACATAGTATTTAATTATCCAGGTGGGAAAAACAGCACTATTAAAAACAAGGTAAATGATTAATATAAAATTCAGAAGTGGTCCAGGGTTACAAACCTGGGTAAGGGCTAAGCTGTGTGATAAGGAACGTGTGGTTGATAGAAGGATCACATCAGTGACGTTTTCTTCACAGTATATTGTGTCTATAATATAAGCATAGGTAAACTGAAGTGACAAATGCTCCACAATCCAAAACTCTTAAAGCCTCTGACACGGTATCAAAAAGCCTCCGATATTATAGCATTTCAGGTTGTTGGGTTGTGAGCCCAGTAAAGCTTATGCAAATATTCAAAACTGGTCCGAACTTTCAAGTGTGAAGCAGTTTAGACGGGATATTCCAGTGTACCTCTATTTACAGTGTGACACAAATGGAAATAAAACGAGCTGCTGTGTTGTGGCAAATGGAACGCCATTGTGCTAAGAAACTGTAAGGGTATGTATCTAAAATTTCCACACATGCACGCTATCCTGTATCCAGTAGATTTTGTTCTTTATTAACAATAAATAAATAAAAGGAATATATAAAGCAAGCGATGCACATGCTCCAAAGAACATGGAAGCCGGATTGCGGGTAAAAACTTGCAGTCTAATCTAAGAATGAAGCTAGCTCATTATCTATCATCGGTCACCGAGGTCTCAAAAGGATGCAATGGCCTGCCTGCATGTGGCTCACTTAAGAGCAGCTCATGGGAGATGGTGTGGGAATCACCCAGTGCTCTTCAGGAGCTTCAGGGTCTTCACAGGTCTTTCTGCCCAGTTGAGAACACAGGGCTACAGTCATAGATATGCCATGACGGGCAAGAGGGTCATGAGAAAAGTCTAGCCCACCCTTCATGGTCAAGCACTTGGCAGACAGAGAACTCCTTATGTTTGTTATATGCTGCTTTTAGCTCAGAAGCAGTTAAAATCCAATGTTTTCAGTGGCACGGCTTCAGAGGTGGGACACAGCACTCAAGGAAAACCACTGTATGAAACCTATTATTTCTAAATTTTTAAAATAACGTATTATAATAATATTGTAGATTAATTTTTCTATTTAAATATTTCCCAAGTGTCTATCATGGGAAAGGTACTTTGAAATGCTCTGAGTAGGTTATGGAACATGCAGACTGAGGTTTTTCGCTACTGTCCTTGTCCGAGTTCAAATGAGTGCAGTATTCCGGCGTCTTACACTAACTCCTCTTCCAAATGGACGCAAAGCTGCTCACTCCATCATCACATGGTGATAAGGCACTGATTCATTCTGATAGCTTTGATTCGTACTTAACTGTAAGTTGGCCATGAACTACATATTATTGTAGTGTGACACAGCTTCTCCTGGGGAGACACCACACACACATTAGTCGGTCTAACCTTCTTCTAGGCAGCTCAGCTAGTGTCTGCTTCTCCCAGATCTAAGAGTCTTCTTCATAGCTTGGCTTGTCTGAAGGAGACTCTTACTTTGACTACTTGGGTTACTTTGATTACTCCAAGCCTGGAATGGGATGACTACAGATGCCGACCTATGGCTAAGTACTAGGCTGGTATGTCCTCTCTGAAAGTCTGCTGTCATCTGGTCTGAGCATGTGTCAGGTGATCCCAGAGGCTGATACCTCAGAAGATACTAAAGAGGAATATGGCAAGGTCTAAGATAGCATGGAAAGGTTGTATCCATTTGTATCAGTTGCTTTCTCCACAGAGCAAGGCTGGGGACAGAGCATGGTTAGGAGGCGCTGCTGTCTTATCTAGCTCCCTGTAGCCCTCAGTCCTTCTCTCTGAGTCATTACATTTCCATATCCTAAGGCTCTACCATAGGCCGCTCCTACATTTCCCAATGCATGATGAGCTTCAACGGTCTGACTTAATTTGCTCAGATTTACTCAGGGCCAAAACAGGGCTCTGCCCTTCCCTGCTACACCTGCTGGGTCCTTGGGTCAGAGTGGCCCTGGGCAAGATGCAGGGCTATATCTGATGCTATTGCCTTTCTATTCACTATACTAGGCTGCTGAGGGAGTTTCTGGCTGAGCAGAATACATCCACCCCTAGTATATCTCCGTGTTGAAGGGAATTGCAGCCTCCTGACTCTGGGAGGACATGTACCCACCCCTGGGATGGCTTCATTACCATCAAGCATATTGCTCTCTAATGGCTGTCAACTATGGACTGTTCCTTGGGCTTTCAAACCTTCCAGCAGCACTTTAAGAATGCAATTTGGTTTATCAGTTCTCTCCATAGGAACTCCAACTCGACAAAAATCTTGTCACATGTGTTTTCTGGTAACCCAGAGAGACCTCTTTCTCTGTGTTACCTTTTTCTTATCTCTTCTAGGATGGTCTATCCCATTATGAACTCTCTTTACATGCTGTTCTAAGGTACCTGAGACTTGCCAAAGTCTTAACTTTATAAAAATCCGGCCCTACCAACAGACCCAGCAAAGCCACTGATACTCCATACCAGCCTTGACACCCCCGCTGGATCAACTTTTTCTTCAACTCCTCAGTGAATACAGTTCTATCTGACCCTGTGACTGAGGTTCAAACACAGTTTCTCTTATCCTGGTTGCCTTGACAGCATCCACCCATCCTCTGTGGTCCGCCAGCCCCTGCTATTTGTGGAGACCTCAGATGAAAATAGCAAAGTGATCTGAAGAGATCTACTAAGCTGGTCCATCAGGGCCGATTTCACTCGTATTGTCTCAGGCTATGCAGTCTTTGTCTTAAGGAAGGATGGTAGTCAGACGGTACTCAGTTGTCCGCCTTCACAGCAGTCCTAATGTTCCCATCTGCTCCCATGTCCGATGCTGTTCAAGTCTTCTCTAATTCCAACAGTACAAGTGTTGAGTACTTCCTGATCACCATAGTTTCCTGTACTGGACCACTATAAAGGCCAGCATCTGTACACACTGGATCATGGAGTTACCCTTTCCTACTAAAGGAAGGACCTGAGGGGTATATCCTACTATACTTAACACCTCGCTCCCGTCCTCTTGTTTATGAAACTTACTTGCCAAGCCAGAGCCCAATACAGAAAATGAAAGCATCTCCCTTTCTTACTGCAATTGGTCCTTTACAAAATCACGTTCCTGCTTGGCTGCCATCTTGGCCACCAATGCATTTCGAACTGCACACAACGTGGCCAAGCAACCTACGCCACAACCCCCTACCTTTGTATGATAAACTTAAAAGACTGAAAAATTTCCTTTACACCTTTAACTGTCTCCAGGGTACCTCCATAGTCATGAGATAGACCCCACTTATCCAGCAGGCATGTCACCCCATGCCACCAAATTAAGATTACTACCCTGGGATTCCCCTCCACGGACACTACTAATCCTGATGGCTCAGCCTTAATTGCAGGTCTCATGACACATAGCAAGAATCATGCAACCTCTGTCATAGATAGCACAAAGGCACATCAGTATATACCACACAGGAAAAGAACTGTGTCAGAATTTCCTCAATGGATACTCGCCCCAGAGGCTGCTTGGCATTGGTGGCATGCCTTGCTACCCCACAGGCAGGACCATTCACTCACTCCTCCCTAGCTCATCTTTGGTTCCATCATGTCCCTGTTCTGGTGCCAATCATGTGTGACAAAACGTCTTCCTGGGGTGATGTAATGCCCAGGTCTACTCACACCAGATTGGATATCACCAGAGTTCAACTTGGTGAACAAATAAGTATTAATGGGGTTAGAGGAGTAAGGGTGAGGGGTTACTTCCAGAAGCCCATGTGACTCCCAGTCAGCTGCTTTCTGTCTTTGCCCTCCCCCGTCCCCAGTAAGCGTGACAGCTCACAAAAGCTCTGGAGCACACTGCACAGACTACAGGCAACTAAACAGATTGGAGAGTGGCCTTTTCAGGTGCCTCAGTGTAAGAATTTTTCTGGTGCAAGGGCATCTTGGCAGTCGAGAGCCAAGGAATACCACAAAGTCACACCACACAACAAACCTCACACAAGAGATTTACTGGGGAGAAAACAGAATGGCAGCTACCTCTGAAGAGGAAGAGAGGCAGAAGAGGGCTGGGTGGAGGGGAAGGCTTATATAGTTTTTGGAGCATGAGACCTGAGCGTAGTGAGAAAATATTCTTCCATAGGAAACATTGTTTGGCCATTAACCTTGAGTGGGGAGGTGGGGGGGACAGGCAGTAGTGAGGGGGGAGGTATTTCCAAGTTCCACTTCTTAGAGCTTCAGGCCATGTCAGGGTCAGGATGTTTTTTCCTTGGTCCTGGTCTTGGGGTCAAGTCTGGATCAGAATATTCTTTCCTTGGCTCAGGTGCTTGAGGTTAAGTCAGGGCCAGGGTGTTCTTTCCCTGGCCCATTTACCCTACACTTAGTTGGTCTAAACCTTTTTCCAGGCAGCTTGGCTGACTTCTGCTTCTCCCAGGGTCTCAGAGGCTTCTTCACAGCTGGCTTTGTCTCAGTGACTCAGCTTTTACTGCTTACCCTGGCAGGGAGGGGCTTACTGAATCTGGTCAGTTTTAGGAACTTCCTGAAGGTATTTTAAGTTGTTTACCTTCCTACCTTAGTGGCTCCCAAATAGGATGGAATGTTTCAATCTCAGTGGAAACCGTTAAACAACAACTAGGAAGCTAGGATGAGGACAATTATTTGCATATACTTTGGAAGGTCTATTGTATCACATTACCCAGGAAAAGGATATTTTTTTAAAAATCCATACTACTGTTTATTAAAAACTATCATATCTATTATAAGATTTGTGTCTTCAGAAATGAGGCACCGACTCAAATAAATATATTTAACATGTAAATTTAAAGACAAGAATAAAAAAAAAATGAGCCCTAAATCTACTCTAAGCATCTGAAAGCTTTTAATACTCTAAAGTTACTTCCACTGTTTTCCATTTGTTAAAAACAGAATACCCACTCCCATATCAGACTTCTTTATTTATTATTTGTGCTGTTTTTTCTGTTCGTTTGTTTTTGGTAAATGTATACCGTAGATTTATTTGTGGCTTTTCACTGCTGTGAAAATGAACCATTACAATGCCAAAGCAGGTCACTCTGCCATTGCTGTCTAACAGCTTTCTCTCCCCTTCGCCCTCATCCCCTTTACTCCTCCTCGCTCACCCACAGAAGCTGTAGGCCCTCTGACCTTTATGTTCCTGCCCACGGAACTCTGCCCACGGAACTCTGCCCACGGAACTCTGCCCCCACCGTCCACCTCTCAGCCTTCCCGTAGGTGAGACCTTCAGGAACACCATCTAAGCTGGCTCTTGCCTTCCTCCAGGTCTTCCATGCTGCATTCTCTACCTCCATTTCCACTTAGCACTTACTAAGCCACCATGATGTTGAATTGCTTTGTCTGTCTCACCAACAACAGGTACACTCCAGAAAGATGGCAAAGCCTTTTACCTTCGGCTTCTCTACCCCCACAGCACAACAAATGGACAACTAGAAAAGAGTGTCACTGCCCAAATATGACGGCAGTGAAGACAGATTCTGGAAATAAACATAGCTGCATTTCCCACAGATGTGAAACATTGGTGTCCCTTCCTGACTAGCCAGACAAAATCAAGCACCTTCGCTCAGGAGGTGAATCTAATTAAGTCCAGCTACATTGAGGTACCTACGATTGACAAATAATATTTTCTCTGATCACGAGGGTCATAGCAGGAGTAGATAAAGAGACTTTGCCGCTTGAGTTTATTGGGAACTGTTTTCTCGCTCTTGAACAACAAGCAAACAGCACAGGCAAATGGCCATCTTGCAACCACGATGAGTGACACAGCTGAGACATCAACAGGACACCAGGAGGGAAAGCACCCATCATCCTGGTAACTAGCTGTCAACAGTTCAAATTTCCAGGTGTGTGGTGAGGCCCACTCACCACCAAAGCTGCTTTTATGAATGCCTCCAATAGCATGCATTTTAGTTGGCACTGAAATATTTTTAAACTATGCAAGTTCCTACCATATGTTAGATCAAATGAAAAAAAAAGGTAAATATATTCACCTGAAGCACTTGGGCTTTTTTTATTATCTTTTGCTATGATGCATACCTATAGAACATGTTCCATGACAGAGAAAACAAGTCATTTTAACACACATTCATTTTGTCCTGGCAGTGTGATAAATGTACCTATGATATTTGCTGTACCAAGAACATAAAATAGGGCTGAGTGTGGTGGTGCACCCCTTTGATCCCAGCACTCAGGAGGCAAAGACAGGTGGATGTTTGTGAGATCAAGGCCAGCCTGAACTTTATAGTGAGTGAGTACCTGGCCAGTCAAGGCTACATACTAGGATCCTGTATCAGAAATTAAAAAAAGAAACAAATTAACAAGAACTGAAAACAAACATATGGCCACAGCAGAGGCCATCCAGATGTATTATTTAACATAACTTAGATTATGAAATCATGCATTCTGCAAAATGGTAACTTCTTACCCAGCGAAGACAGAAAGAAAAGCTCAAGTTACATAGTAAGACGGTGGGAAGAAAGGGCTCAAGGCCAAATATACTAAGGTGATAATGAATTAAGCAAAGCTACACGAGTGTGCACACTCTTTAGAAGGCAATCCGGGGCACTACCATTGACTATACATGCCACCTTCATCTCAAAGAAATCCTAGCCTGGAGAGGTGATGGGATAGAGAGGGTGCGTGCAGGCTGTACTCAAAAATCCCTTTGATTGCTCATTTAAAACCAAACCTTCAGTTAGCCACAAAGGCCAAATTTTATCTGTTTAAACTGACAGCCCAAAGTCTCAGAATAACCAAAACACCACAACGTAAGAAAAACCTTAACAGATTTATATAATTCTTATAATAGCAAAAGAATCTGCTCTAGACATAACTGGACCAAAATTGGCAATATTACAAAGTTTTACTCTAGGTAGGCTCAACTTAACTCTACATTTATGATATCTATAGTTTACACCATGACTAGTTATAAATATTTTATTAGGTCTAATTTCTAAAAGATATACGATTGTATTTTACAGCTACTCAGTTCTCGGTTGTACGGATTTTTGTGTGTATATGTGCACATGGGTAATAAATGCAGAGGCCGGAAGAGTCCGTTCTCTCCTTTCACAGTGAGGTCCCAGGGATGGACCTCAGGACATTAGCCTTGGTGACAAGTGCATTTACTTGCTGAGTCATCTGCTGGCCCTTGGCTATCATTTAAAAGGAAATATTTGGCTAATTATGACACAGAGAAAAATATTTAAGGCCAATATTTAAAGCAGATGTTTCCATCAATATTTTCTCACCGCAGTTTTTGCCACGGAGATAGTTCTGCAGTGTAGCTTTAAAACAGTCACTGACTCTGTTTTAAAAAGCAAGCTGAGGAAGCCATGGGTAGTGAGCTAGTGAGCAGCACTCCTCTGTGTCAGCACCTGCCTCTAGGTTATTGCCCTGTATGAGTTCCGGTCCTGACTTCCTTAGAGGAGATGATGTCGAAGTATAAGCCAAATAAACCCTTTCTTCTCCAGGTTGCTTTGATCCCGGCGTTTCATCACGGCAATAGCCACCCTAACTAGGACACTATTAATTATTGCCAATAGTGTTAAGTCAAATAATGACTCATTTAACTGTTAAATAGATAGCAACCAAGAGTGAGGACAAGGCTCAGTAAGGTTGGGTAATGTGTAGGTAAGAGGTGGAGCTGGGATTTGAACTTGAGCCAGTTTGGTTTTGTAATGGAAGTCCCAGGAACCACAAATAGGCCCTCCACATTGTCTCATCAAAATTGCCTGCGCCATCCAGTCCCCCAGTCGTCCATTTCATTAGAGGCCGACAACCTACTCATAGACCACGGTATTCTGTGCCTAGAGCTGCACTACAGACACAAATATACACCTAAACCCTTTAAGACTCAGCTTGGTACTATGGTTAAAAAGCTCATTCTTAGATACTCTAGTGCCTGACAACTTCTGACTGAAAACTTACCAAAGGCATTGCTTCTGTTACTACCAGGGAATAAATGTCCTGGATTTTCCTTACTGGAATAAATCTGGTTAAAAGTTTCTGCATGAAAACCTCCAAGTCTTTTTTTTTTTTTTTTTTTTTTTTTTGGTATTAAAAAGAAAGAAAGAAAAAAATCCTGAAAAAAAATGTTAATATTTTAAAATAAATCTTGACCCAGTAAGAACTCTGGAGCCTTTCATTTTGTTGCAGTCAGCGAAAACTATAAACCTGTAAGAAGGCAAACAGTAGTTAAGGGCGTGTCTTGAAGCAGATCCGTGTGTGGTGAGCCAACTTCCAAACTCACCCTTTATACGGAAAGACTTCTATTAACCTGGATATGTCAGAAGAAATCACTTTGAAATCCTCCAGCTTGCCATGGGAGGAAAAACAAAGCCAGGTGAGATTTTACTAATTATTTACCTGAAAGCTATTTCCTGGGAGGAAAACTGAAGATCATTGTTTCCAGTATAGTGCTTTGTTTTACAGCTCAAACTCAAAAAGACTGCCATCTCTAGCCCTGTGCAATCTGGATGTTTGCAAAACAAAAACAACAACAACAAAACAAAAACAAAAAACTGAGGACTGGCTAACACAGTAAGCAAGGGACTGGAGGACAGCTAAGCCAGGAACTGCCGGCGGTTGGCAGACCCTTACGCGTTCCAATTTGAAAGGAATAAAAACATAAAGAGTTGGTCAGGTTGGCACAACTTTTATTTTTTTTATTTTTTATTTTATTTTTTATTAATTTATTCTTGTTACATCTCTATGGTTATCCCATCCCTTGTATCCTCCCATTCTCCCCTCCCTCCCATTTTCCCCTTATTCCTCTCCCCTATGACTGTTCCTCAGAGGGATTACCTCCCCCTGTATATGCTCATAGGGTATCAAGTCTCTTCTCGGTGACCTGCTGTCCTTCCTCTGAATGCCATGAGTGAGTTAACCCAGAAGCAGAAAGACTCAAATGGTATATACTCACTTATATCTGCATACTAGCCCAATGGGCATGTCCCACGAAAGCCTTCCCTTACCAGGAAACTGGGACCGAGGGGAGGACATCCTATTGGGACTCTAGATGGCACAACTTTTAAATACACAGGAAATAAAAGAAAAGCTGAGAAGCACAAGTCCTAACTTAGAAGTACCTGTTGCAGTAATGTTTTTGAGCACTGTGTAAAGATTATCATCTTAAACCTGGCGGCTTGGCTTATGCCTCTAATCCTAGCACTCTGGGAGGCAGAGGCAGTCGGATCCCTGTGAGTTCGAGGCTGGTCTTCAAAGCAAGCTTAGGACAGCCAAGGCTCTACAGAGAAACCCTGTCTCGAAAACCAAAACAGCAAATAACAAAAACCACAACAAAAAGATTATCGTTTTATATTCAAATGCTGATTTCTGTACCGAGAGAGGTGAGTACAAGCAGATTCCTTATTGTCATCATTAGGAAGCATCTCCTGCCTTAGTGGTTTGTAACACTGTTCTGCATCTCCTCCTGATTGGTTAATGATTGGTTAAAGAAAGAGCTGAGCGGCCAATAGCTGGGCTGGAGAGTTTAGGCAGGATTCCCAGAGTCAGAGAGAGCATTTTTTTTTTTTTTTTTTTTTAAGGTGGGGACCAGGGAGAAAGAGCCGCCACTTGGACATGGATGAAGAAGCAGGAGCCACCAAGGACTGAAACCAGATGCTCAAACCACTGAGCTAAGCCAAACTGCCAGCCTGGTCTACAAAGTGAGTCCAGGACAGTCAAGGCTACACAGAGAAACCCTGTCTCGAAAAACAAAAAACAAAACAAAACAAAACAAAACAAACAAACAAAAAAGAAGCAGGAGGCAGAATGAGACAATGTTGGTAAGTATACCAAGATATCGGTTTAGAATATCTGGGTGTCTGCACAGCAATAGTGTTCAAGGCTGTAATAAATAGTATAGGTTTCTGAGTCATTATTCAGAGCAAGGGCACCAAAAGCCTTGTGGCTACAAGTACATGCAACAGAGTCACAGAGATCGTCGACAATGCCAAATGACCAGCACTGTCTGCAGCGTTTTCTCATTCTCTGACAGTACACTGAGGGCAACACACTATTTCTCATGACGTTCCAGGGATGCAGGCTGTATCTTCAGTTTGTAATCAGAAAACTGAAGAATAGGTTATTGAGGAGTCTATATGAAGCATCTTGGGCTTGAGGCCAGCATTTGCCATGCAGCTAAATTATATATTGCTACACAGGTATAAGAGAAATACTGTTGCATCGGTGGATTTAGACAAATTGGATGAAAAATATTTAATAGGGGTAGTCTATTTCCTGAGAATATACAGATCATCTTGCCCATGATATAATTTAGACAGTAATGACATCATCATCGTTACAATTATATAATGATATATGTTATAAATACATAACAAAAACTATGATATTACTCTTCAAACTGTATCATATATAGATATTTACGTGTCATTTCTATTGTATTGGGCACATTCTAGAATTGATGTAAAATATCGTAAGAATGAAGTGGATTTCCTCCAAATGCTACAGCACGTTATAAGAAATGTGAGCATTTATAGATTTTCATGGAAGGTCCTAGAACAAATCAGAGTCTCACTGCCTGGAGTTTAGTTTTCTAAGATCAACTATGATCTAAAAACACTAGCAGGAAAAGTCTAGAAGAATATAACGACACAGTTGTGAAGAGCACAAGGAAGTCCCTGTCTATTTCCACAAGTTAAAGCATGCTTTTGCCAGCGCATCTGCTCTGTATATGTTACCTGCCCACTAGTCAGGAACTCACATTTTACCAGAGATGTTATAATAGTATCACACTATTTACTGAATAATGGTCCTCAGTATGTCAAAGGAGCCATAAAGTGCTTCCCTTAGTGAACGAGTTCTTTACTAAATCAGGAAAAAGCTCATAAAGAGGTTGCTACGGTCGCATTATGGGGAAAAAAAAAATGCACCCATGAAATTGTGAAAAGAAAATTGTGTTAGTTTTGCTGTAACACTTCAAACTGCAAAAAGTCCTATCTCTGAGGAACGGTGCGTAACTAAGAGAGCAAAGGCACTGCGCTGTGTATGAACAGGGGAAGCCAGTACACAGAAATCAACACTCATGTTCAGTGAGCCACTGCGGGTAGGGAGAAATCTACTCTATACAATTCTCATATGAAGCATATACAGGGGGAGGAAGTCCCCCTCAGTCACAGTCATAGGGGAGGGGAGTAAGGGGAAAATGGGAGGGAGGGAGGAATGGGAGGATATAAGGGAGGGGATAACCATAGAGATGTAATATGAATAAATTAATAAAATAAAATTAAAAAAAAAAAGAAAGTTCAGTTAGCATGATAATCCTCATTTGACGTAATCAATCAGGATGAAGAGAGGCTGTGCTAGTCAATGGCTGAAAGTGTAAGGAAGGGACGTGCTCGCCAGATGGAATTTCAGTCTCAAGTGACTCTCAGCAAGCGTCAGAAGGCTGCTTTGCACCCTGCGCAGAAGAAACCTGGGCACACACCCATGGAGCCTGACAACTCAGGCACATACACACTTACACACAGCGCACAAGGAAAGATGTTGTCTTCACAAGATTTAGTTCAACTCTGGTGAAAGAATGTCTTACAAGTAAGCATTTTAGAAAAGGAGCCTCCTGTACCGTATCTTCAAAGAAATCACTTCCAAACCATTTCTATTCTGAATTTATAAGCAGGGCTGCCCACTTTATACTTCGTTTCAACCTTGAGTTTCTTTTCAATAGTAGCATCCAGCTCAACATTCACCCAACACACTCATCTTCTGAGATAATGATACATTGTTATAACTGGATAATTCACAAGGGCTTGAAAAGTGGAACAATTCTCTTTATCACGACACTGGAATGCTTCTATCCTTAAATGTGTAATTACAGTAGTTAATTCTTATCTTCAGCTAATAAAAATGATCCCAAATTCCTTTAAACCCCAAGATTTCAAAGCTTATTTTTCCAAAAATCAAGTAAAAAAAAAAAAAAAAAAGAATTCTAAGAATTTTTTTAAAGCAAAAACATCTCAGAATGGAGATTTCCAATATTCTCCAAGACAAAGCAATATTCACGCCATCCTCGCTATTCATACTACTCGAGAACTGATTACGATAATTTATAAAACTGGTATTTGCTGTTTCACATGAATGTAGACCATGAATATTCAGCCAGTGAACACATAGTTTAGCAGCTCATTATTCACTGTAACCTTAACAGATACACTCTATTATTAATTATATGTATGCATTCTTCCATCGTCTATTTCTATTCCAAGCAAGAGAGCTAGCAATGTTGTTTAAAGGAGACAAACAGTAGCCAGAAGAAGGAAGACACAGGACATTAAGAGACAATCTTCTCATTGGGAAACCTCTGGTGAATTCTCAATTAAATGGGTGACCAGAGGATTGGGCCTGGTTAAAAGGAGTAGGGTGCTGCTACCCCTATGGCTTCAAAGGGGATATCTTGCTCCTGTCCCCATATCTCTAACCCAGTTTCCATGTCCGGCCTGCTGCCTGTCCGTAAAGATGTATTGAAAGGTTTTGCTCCAACACATCCCTGGCCACCATAACCTACTGCATCCTGACTCACAACAAGCCAAGAGACAACAAAAGGGCTGGATAGGATGGCCTGTGATAAACGGCAAGCTAGTTTAATAGAAGAAAATAACAGAATATGCTCCTATCACCAAAAAGACTGACCACAAGTAATTTGTTTTCGCAATGGCGCAATGAGACAAACTACAATACCTTTGGATGTGCTTCTCCTAGGTGTTAAAATAATGGATCCTGGGAGCGGTGCGGGAACAGCTCGCAATCCTCACGCAATCTGAAATAGAGAGATGTGTCATCTTGAGTGCGTGTAGTTAATTTCAATGACGCATTTGAGAGCGGGCTATTAATTATGGACTAAAATAAGCTAACTCAAAAGCAACAAATACATGTATTTTGAGACCATCATGCACGCGTGCTTTCCTTGAGTGCGGCTGCTGACCACCCCCAATGACACTACCTATGCTATAGAATTTCTTGCAAAAAGACACCTGTCTTCACACTAAAAATAGACTACCCTCTGAGCTCAAGGGTGTGAGAAGCTAATGTTGAGGACAGAGAGGAATCTGGACCATGGGAGGATTTCTGGGAAAAAGGGCATTGGAAGTATTAGACATTCATCAAATAGTTGGAAACACTTTGTTGCTTCTTACCCAGTAGGAAAAGAAAGTTAAAACTCAGAATTAGAACCATCCTCAATTCACAATGACACTGACAAGGAGAAACTGGCAGGCATGCCCAACCTTTCGAAATCACAACTCAACTTTGTCACCTTCTACTGATTCAAGAACTACACAACTCACTTTCTCTGCCACCCACCCTCTTCCCCGTCTCTCTGTCTCTGTCTCTCCCTTAGGATTTTGTATTGGGCTCTATCCATAACTATCCTGGGGTACAAGCAGCCCAAAGGCCACAGTGCATATGCTTGATTGATGGAGGCATTTGGCCAGCAGAGAAATGGCCTCCATTACACAGGTGTTGACCAACAGGCCAACAACAGTGTACTCAGCCAGTGATGGGGAAAGGAGAATAGACACACTCTGATCTCACGATAGCACTGTTCCACTGGACTCTATAAAGTTTACACTGTTGTCCTCTTCAGTGTCTAACTCATACCTTATGCTAAGTCTTCCAGAATCACAGCTTAACTTAAAAAAAAAAAAAAAATTCCATAAACCAGAACACCATCCTACCAGAGTGAAGCAGTTAGTTCATCTTATTTTCAGCCTCCTCATAAACACCAAACTTCTTGGTGTGGTGTTTCCCCCATGCTAACCAAGCAGGCTCGTCACCCTACATCTGCAAGTTATGTTCTCTGTGTCTACTTATTGCTATTCCCCTTGTGACTGGGAGTCTTCTCACTTTTCTTTGATTTTCTCCAAGTCTCTGCCATGTTGCAAGAGCATCTAGCTACCTCTCGACAAATAGCTGTTAAATAACACATGAGCCTTAAATCCTGGATCAATTGATACAACACACTTTATTTTATTCCCACACATTCACACTCACTTTCAGTTCTTTTTCAATACAACCTCCATGAGAGCTCTCTCTACCCTGCAGACAAATCGGCCTATGTGTAGCAAGACTCTCATTGCTACAGTTTGAAAGTCCTGTGCCACCTGCCCGGTAACTGGCAGCCCAAAAGCCCTCTAGAAAGCCCAAAGCCAACTCCCATTAGCAGCTGGACTGTCAACTTATACATGTGAAAAGGAACTTTCATTCGTCTGTTTCAATTGTTGCCTGGGAGGCTACCTGCCTCCTTCTGCTAACCTAGGCCTAGTCCTGGAACTTCTAGTCTCTGTACAATTCTAGGCCTAGAATTTTTCAGCCTCTGAGACTTACTGCTTAATAAGCTCACCGTTAGTTGTTCTTTCTATGCTCTGGGCTGGCTGGTTCAACTCAGCTGTTCTGGCTCAAACTCCTCTCCAAACTCACTTACTTAATCTGGTTTCTTTCTCAGCCCCTGAATTGCTCTGCTTGGCTTCAAACTAACTCCCCACAATCTGCTTTAATCTCCTGGCTCCTCATTCTGTCTTGTTCTGTCTTCGCAAGCTCCTGTCTAGCTTGTCTCGTTCAACCTCGGTCTGTAAAACTTCCTAGTGAAACTGCCCTCTCTCTTTCTGTCTTGCCCCTTAAGTAGCTTCCCTCTCTCGCCTTTTGTGAGTTGGACATATCCTATTCTGTCAAATCTTTCTCTGATTCGTCACTTTTTCTGCCACTCAATTTTGCCACATCACTTTCAAACAAAGGTGCTTCCTTCTCCAAACTTTACTTTTAAAGTTCTACAAACTTTACCTTCATTATTTGGGATTAAAAGCATGTACCATCATGCCAGGACCTAAGCTTTTCTTTACATGAAACATGTTCTATATCAGACTGGCCTTGAACTCAGTCAGATCTTCTTGCCTCTGTCTCCTGGATTAAACATGTGTTTGTATTCCAGCTGCATCACACAGACATAGAAGATCTTTAGATGTGATCTCTTGCCAGAGCAGCCATGTTCTGAATTAAAATTCCTCTACATATGTGTTAGTCATTAAACCTAGAATTATAACTCTGAGTATGATGTTCCAAGGTTTTAAAAGTAGACAAAATGCATCTCCACAAAAGTGTTTATTACTAGAGAGAAATAAACAATCAAGCAAACAAAACAAAAGGACAATAACCGAAAGAAGACATCCAGGTAATTAGAGGAAAAAAAAATATGATTTCTCTACTATGACGCTAGCTTTTCATCAGCTAAATAAAAACATCGCTGTATCATTTATGTAATAAAATTCAACCTTATCCTGACCTTCCTCATAAGGCAAACAAACCTCTCCATCCAGTAAGGTTCCATCTGAACTATGTAAGATGATAAGCAATACCTTAATTGCATTCATTTACATGACTTTGAAACTATTCTGGGCTGAAGTCATGACTGCAAGGTCACAGAATACAAAAAAATAGGATGTGTGCAATTCACCTAGGAGAAATGATCCACTTAAAACCGTGTGGGAAGCAAGCGCCTTCTCTATCCCTTATTAGGAAACATCAAACGCTTAATGCAATCAACAGGTGCACACATCTGTGCACACAGGAATATACTCATAGATTTTATAAACATCTACAGAACAGTATGTTTGAATAAGCCCATCGCATACTACGTATTTCTTACTGAAATTCATCAGCCTAAACTGAGGCAAAGATAATCCCATATACTTTAGCAACATTAAAAAAAAAACATAAAACACCCTTTGTTTATTAATTGTTTTCCTAATTGACATATTTACAACACAACTCCATTACCCAAGGCTGAAGGAACATTGTGGAAGAGGAGAGCAGTAAGATTATAAAAGCCAGAGAACAAGAAGTCAGCTGTGAGATTCTATCTGCTCAAAATGACAGCAAAGCTTCTCCCATGAATTCTCAATATGGCTGCCTATACAAGATCTGAACAATAACACCAATAAACATGGAACATGGAAGGGGGCTCTTACAGGGCCCTTCCCATAGACAAGGAACTGCAGACAACTAAGAAATGCAAAGAATGGGTGAAATAGTTTTCCCCAGGAATGAGCCTTCTGATTGGTTATCCAACTGCAAGTGGTCAGCTCTAAAATCAAATACATACAAGGACAGCAAACGGACAAAGCAGGTTTTGTTTTTTTGATTTTTGGTTTTTTGTTTTTGGTGTGTGTGTGTGTGTGTGTGTGTGTGTGTGTGTGTGTGTGTGTGTG
>OU015745.1:124747916-124768901 GCA_907169655.1 Acomys percivali
TGTGTGTGTGTGTGTGTGTGTGTGTGTGTGTGTGTGTGTGTGTGTGTTTGCATTTATCTACATATTTGATGATAACAACTAAAGAAAAGGAGGCCATGAATTTGAATGTAGGGGGAGGGGTGGGAAATGAGGGAGAACTGATGTAGTTGTATTTTATTCAAAATTGTCTTTCCTCTTTAAAAAGGGATCTATGGAGCTGGAGAGATGGCCTAGCAGTTAAGAGCACTGACTGCTCTTCCAGAGGACCTAGGTTCAATTCCCAGCACCCACATGGCAGCTAACAAACTGTCTATAAATCCAAAATCTGACACCCTCACAGAGTCACACATGCAGGTAAATTACCAGTACACATAAAATTAAAATAAATAAATAATTTTTAAAGGATCTGTGAGGCTAGGACTGTAGCTCAGTGGTGGACTGTTTGTACACTATGCGTAAGACCTTTCCATTCCCAGTTTTAAGGAAAGTCTTGAGTTTCTGTTTCATTTGTAAAAAGAGGAGCAAGCATATGTTCCACTGACTGCCTAGAGGACCAAACTTAACGCCATGCTAATAGAAGGAAGGAGATACCATAGGCTGACAGAAATCCACTCCCATAAATGTCAGGCCACAAAGTCCGTGCTTCAAAACTCTACAACACACTAAAACAACAACCCTATAACACTGTTT
The DNA here is from genome assembly GCA_907169655.1 of Acomys percivali. Taxonomy (NCBI): domain Eukaryota; kingdom Metazoa; phylum Chordata; class Mammalia; order Rodentia; family Muridae; genus Acomys; species Acomys percivali. The sequence goes on from OU015745.1 coordinate 124,748,586, forward strand.
CTCTATTGTAATAAAATTCCACCCTAAAATAAATTAGATACCACAACACTTGGAATCAACCAAATGAAAGAAAGGGAACTGTAAAGATGGGCTGTAAGATACTTTTAAAAATGTGTATATATTAAAATATGTGCATACATATTTACACACACACACACACACACACACACACACATACATCTATATACAAACACATTAGCACCAACATAAAGCATCAAGCACTTGTTTGGGGTTAATATAATATCCTAGGAATTCCTCTGAAGATGCTTTTCTCTGTTAAAGTAGGGCAAGCTCCTCTATTTAATTTACTAACCAAGCAGTTTCATAAAATACCACCCAAGCCAACCTTTTGCAATTTAAAAATGACTTAAATGACACTTCAAACCCCATGCTTCTGGCACGTTCTCTCTCGGCAGCAAGTGGGAGCCTTTATGTCATGGGCCCAGTCCATTTCAACCAATGCTACTCTCCAAGGTACATGGGGAAATGCACACTTACCAGGATGCGTCTAAATACACTCCAATCCCATGAGATCACATACTTAACCTTTTATTTTTCAGGATGCTCATGCGTGTGGCAGTCAGAGGTTGATGTGAGGTGTCTGCCTGCATTACTCTGTATCACTCGCTGCCATATTTTTGGAGACAGGGTCTCTCACTGAATGTACAGCTCACCAATCCAGCAGGTCTAGCGGGTGATGGCACACCAGGGATGCTGTCTCCACATCAGAAGTGTGAAGGATGCAGGCTCTGAGGATAGAATGCCAAGTCCTCAGGCTTGCAGCAAGCGCCTCACTGACTGAGCCTTCTGCCTACCCCCCTTTTAAAGTGATAAATTAAAAGGCTTCATTTATAACTATAAATTAATTCACTTTGGATGAGCTTAGTTTTCAAATACAATTCAAGGTCAATGAATGTTTAGCCTTATAAGAGGAAATTCTTGTTCATATTTGTTTATCAGAAAGAGTATAAGGCTGAGCTCCCAGAATTACTTCCAACGCTTGCGGCTACGAATTTTTTATTTGCACCAACACCTCCAATGGAATATGAGCTTTCTGACAGAAAAGCCATGATGATTCTCTACACACTGGTCACAGCCCACCTCACGAGACAGTGACTTAAGCTGCTCAGCACATCGATTATGCTGATTTATCCTAAATTCTAAAACATCCACATAAAGTCAGGATTTTTCCATTCGTTGGAGGTGAGGAGATGTGGATGCCAATTCTTATAACCACAACTTAACCATCCTTTCTTGCTAAATATTGCTATAATCTTGAACTGAAAACCAACTATAGGTAACAATATTGCATAGCTTTCAGGGGAAAAAATATCACACAAAATGACAAATAATATGAGAGCAAAGTGATCTCATGGTACTGGATTGTATTTAGAAACGCAATATTAGGTATGCGTTCATCCCTGTGTTCTGGGTGGAGAAGCACGGGTTGGAGTGGGCGGGGCCTACAACATACTAAAATAAAGTGCTGGCCCTTCTCTGCAGAGAGAAAGTGAACAAGAACAGATTCTGCATCTCAGTTTTAGATGACTATAGCAAACTCCGCCCATAAGGCATCTGTGCGCAGGGAGCACAGAGTCTACTTTTCATTTTCTGTACATCACGATGTTTCAACATCTTAATGATCCTTTTATCTTAAAGTCTGTCCCCTTGGAGGCATGCCGATCCTAGCATGTCTCTGATATGAACAGAGATCAATCAAGGTCACACTCCCTCTACTCGACCTCACCATCTAGGAGGCAGTATTTCTTCTTCTCCCTTCACACCACTGAAGCAAACTAAGACTCCTCCTGTATATCAGTTATATACTGATAGATAACTGGATGCTACTATGTAATCCCATCTATTACACTGTTATATATAAGAAGAAGATGCAGCTCACAAGTACCTAACCATTGTTTACTAAGATTATCTAGTCTTGTACATGGTTACCCTGCCCAGCCCTGCAATGCTTGCCCCATGGAAACTCCAATAAAGGCCAAATCCCAGGCTCCTCCTGGGGTCTTTTGGCGTCTGGTGCTTTCCTACACCACCATGCGCTGGCCTGACATGTTATGGGGGAAATGCTGAGTACAACAACGTCATCTCCCTGAGCCTGTCTCTCATTGCTCTGCGACTATATATTCCTAATGAAGAACAGTTGTATGCATGCTTGTGTGGAGTCCTTTTGAGGTTTGGTTTTTTTTTTTTTTTTCCTTTTCTCTTTCTTCCCCACTTTAGAAAATGTATATAACGATATGGCGATAAATCACCCATCTGCTTGCAAGAGAGGTGCCTAAATACAGATACCTATCAATTCTATCAGCAAAAATATACCCTGGACTGACAACGTCAGGGCCGCTCAGGTAACACAAAAGGGCAATATGACAAAGTATAAAGGAGAGGGCAGAAGCACCTGCCTCAGGATATGTTAAATCATAATTTCATCTAGGAAATACTGTCCCTTCCTACCTCACCTGTTCACCCACCCACTTTGCATTCAACTCCATAAACAGGCAGTTATCCCCCATTATAAAACATTTGACGGTTAAAACAATGAGCAACCGAGAGAGAGAGTACAATATTCCATAACTGACATTTACGGCATCGGCCTTGGACTTCTAATCTTTCCCAGACGGGCACACAAATCAATCCATCAGCTCATAAAGGTGTGCTTTTTTAACCTCTAAATCAGATGGGATTGGCCAGAAGTGTCTGGCATGTCCAACTGCTAATCACCACTGCCCTTTGCTTAAGTTGCAGCATGGCTGCCCTGTAACCGACATTAGTCTGTGGGAAACCCATTTAACTGTCACACGCCCCTGCCACTCCTGCTCTCCCTTAATTAAGCCTAATGCCTTATGCTTTGACCTTTTGTTCCAGCCTATTAACCCTATCCGGCACAAGTTCAGTTATGTTAAACTAAAAATCTTGGCTGTAAAATATTAAATGCCAAGCTCCAAAAACTCAGAAGGGGCATCATCCTAACTTGAGGTTCTGGGCACCTTGGTACTCAGTGTATTAAGAAAAACAAAACAAAACAAAACCTCAAGCTCCCTTCCTGAAGTCATGCTGGATTTTGACAGAGTTGAGAAGAACCACATTACCAGTCTCACCCAACCTCCTTACTTTATAAAAGGAACAAGCCAGAAAACATTAAGTGACTCACCCATTTCATAGCTTTGCCACGGCTATCAAACACCACGGTGTCTATGATTAACAGCTAGGCTACCCTGAACAGCGTTAAGAAGACCATTTTACTTTTCAGTATCCTTTAGGATATGATATATATATATATATATATATATATATATTCATATACATGTACATATATATGAAACAAAAGAAACCACAACTTCAGGATAGTTTAGAAGTGACTTTTCTTTTCTCCTCCAAGACTATACTTGTATGCTCACTTTTCCTTTTCTTTTTTTTTTTTTAAATTAATTGTAACACCATGGTCACCAAGGATTGTCAAGTGCTGCTGCAACACCCCCAAGCAATATGTGCAAAGGTAATTTTTCTCTGATGTTTCATTGACAAGTTCAGTTTAGCCAATATCTTGAGCTACAGAATTGAGGATCACGAGGCAAGTTACCGCTCGCTCATTCATATATATATGAATATATATTTATTTCTGAATAGACATTTTCTACACATATGTAAATGGAGATTTCTGTTCAGGTACAAGAATTACAAAAATCTGACACCCCCCCCAAAAAGGTAAAACTTCACAGTAAAATAAAATCAAATGCAGTCCAAGTTGGCATGTTCATGTTATCACATAGTAATCTATGGTATTTATTCTCCTTCCGTACACTTCACACCACTACAAAAAAAAATCTTTATTGCTTCTGCTGTGACTTAACAACTAAAATCAATCAATAACATAAAATTTAAAATGTCCATAGCAACCAGAGGGAAAATGCATATTAAGTTTGGCTTCGTTTAAAGCTGGATAGATGACTCAGTGGTTAAGATGGACATCCTGCTCCTGCAGAGGACCCAAGTTCTGTCCTTAGCACCCCATCTGGCAGCTCACAAACAACCTGGGGTAACTCCAGCTCCAGGAGATTCAATGCCCTTTGACCTCCACAGGTACCTTCATGCATGGCGCATATAAACTCAGATACACTTGTGTAACGATGAATAGAAATAATTAAATAATCTTTCCTTTTGCCTTTCACAGGGTTTAAAAACAGGATTTTTTTTTTTTTTATCATTTTGTTCACTACCAAAAGGACCAGCTTTTAAGCTGATGTCTATACTAAGTAATATGCTTAACTACTTCTAATTCTGAGCCTCACAGGTTTTAGGTAACCTACTATTAAACGGAACATGTACTGCAAGAGCAGTATCATCTGGGCTTGTGCAGAACAACTAGTAATTGCAACATGAAGCATGGGAGCTGTAAAGGTAAAAGTAAAAATCAGTAAATATATTCATATTAGAACAATGCCCTCAAAGAAAGAATTCCTGGGCTAATTATTGGGAGGAATACACAAGAATGTATGAATAACTGGTCAAACTAAAGAAACACCTGGCATTCACTGCTGGACAGGTGAAGTTATGTCCATTAAGAACTTTGTCTTGGGCTGGTGAGAGGCCTCAGCAAGCCAGGGGTCCTGACTTAAATTAAACCCCTGGATTTCAAGCAGTGGAAGAAAACCAATTGCCACAGTGTGTCTTATGTTGGCATGCTTGTTCGCGCTCTCTCTCTCTCTCTCTCTCTCTCTCTCTCTGTCTGTCTCTGTCTCTCTCTCAAATGCAACACATTTTTAAAAAACTTGTCTTCACAAAACATTAAAATTATTTTAAGAACATTTGTTAACAATCAAAGTTAATAAACTTTAAAATTTTTTATGTGCATTGATGTTTTGTCTGCATGTACGTCTGTGTGAGGGTGTGGGGTTTTGGACTGACAGACAGTTGTGAGTTGCCATGTGGGTGCTAGGAATTGAACTCCGGTTCTCTGGAAGAACAGCCAGTGCTCTTAACCACTGAGCCATCTTTCCAGCCCCAACAATACATGTTTTAATAATGTGTACATGGCTTAGACAATGTATATGTTTTTTTATTTTGTATTTTTTAATTAATTTATTCTTGTTACATCTCAATGGTTATCCCATCCCTTGTATCCTCCCATTCTTCCCTCCCTCCCATTTTCCCCTTATTCCCCTCCCCTATGACTGTTTCTGAGGGACTTCCTCCCCCTGTATATCCTCATAGGGTATCAAGTCTCTTCTTGGTAACCTGCTATCCTTCCTCTGAGTGCCACCAGGTCTCCCCCTCCAGGGGACATGGTCAAATATGAGGCACCAGAGTACGTGTGAAAGTCATACCCCACTCTCCACTCAACTGTGGAGAATGTTCTGTCCATTGGCTAGATCTGGGTAGGTGTTTAAAGTTTACCGCCTGTATTGTCCTTGGCTGGTGCCTTAGTTTGAGCGGGACCCCTGGGCCCAAATCTGCCTATCATATTGTTCTACTTGTAGGTTTCTAGGACCATCTGGATCCTTCTACTTTGCTATTCTCCCATGCTTCTCTCATCTAGAGTCCCAATAGGATGTCCTCCCCTCTGTCCCAGTTTCCTGGTAAGTGAAGGCTTTCATGGGACACGCTCCTTGGGCTAGTATGCAGATATAAGTGAGTATATACCATTAGAGTTTTTCTGCTTCTGGGTTAATTCACTCATTATGATCATTTCTAGCTCAATCCATTTGTCCACAAATTTCAGGAATTCCTTGTTTTTTTATGTTTATTTAGCATTTGAAACTAAATCTCTCAGTGGACAGATATTTCTGAACTCCATTTCCATATAATTGTATTTTCTGCCTTGCATCAGCATTATTAATTATCAATCAACACAAAGACACTATAACAAGATTCATGTCGAGAGAAGAGCAAACCCATCAATTAAACCCTACAAAGGGCTTTGTATACTGTCAATGTTAACTCTGTAAGGTTATTTAGAACCAAAAATACCCACATGTGGTGGCCAGACATTGAATCCATGCACTCGGGAGACAGAAGCAGGCAGATCTCTGAGTTCAATGCCACCCTGGTGTATACAGGTAGTTCCAGGCCAACCAGGTCTACACAAGGAAATGCTGCCTCAAAAACCACAGGGAGACAAATTAACTCTAGGCAAGTACTGTCTCACTGTCCAATGACCACATTCCCACCCTCAAAACTAAGTCTACACATACATTTTCTGGTTATTGTTTTGCTTGAGATATGGTCTGTCTGTCTGTCTGTCTGTCTCTCCCTCCCTCCTTCCCTCCCTCCTCCCCCTCTGTCCTCCCCTTCCTCCCCACCCTCCCTCCCTTCTTTCCTCCTTGGAACTCACTCTGTAGAGAAGGTTGGCCTGGGACTCACAGAAATTCTGCCTGCCTCAGCCTCCCTTGAGTCACAGCATCTAGCTAGACATAAACTTTTAAGATGTGTCCATCTTGCAAAGCAGTCAAACCCACAGAATTAAACTTGCCCAGCTGGTCAGTTCCTTTGGCTACTAACCCTGAACAAAGGAAACTGCTTAAAGAGCTCAGAAATACTATGTTTCACTTCCTTAAAAATAAATAAGGAAGAAAGAAACTAAATGCTGTCTACAGAATTTGCGCAACGTATTTTCTAATCTAATTTGGGCAATTTGAAGACATTTACTATTTATTATAAAACAAATTCTCATTTCAAGTATCAATTAATTATAATGCCACCACAGTTGCGTTCATTTTTCTCTCACATAATTAATACAACTGAAAAGAGGATACAGTTTAAGCATACAATATTATTCCTTTTGGAAGTGTTAATTTAAGCAGACCAAAGAAATGCGCCACAGCTATGATTCGTACACTCTACATAACAATTAACAGCTGTCGTGAACAAAGATGAGATTGATGCAGGTCTAGTGAAGGAATAGTCCAGGATTGGACAATGTCCTCTGGGGCAGGCCGTAGGGCACTAACAATCTGTCAATGAACCCATTCCTCTAAATGAAGTTTACAAGCTTCCTAGAGGAGACACCAGACAAACAAACAGGGCTGTGGGAAATCAGGGAATGCATAACATCGGAAGAGAAAGACTGTGTGTGAGGGCCTGCAGCAAGCTTCTGAACTTGCCAACCTACTGGCAGTCACCAATAGCAAGACTCTTCCAATTTGCCTTCCAAGGCAAGGCTCTCTGTCAGCTTGTGGCCTGTGTAAAGGACTACAGTTAGGTCTCCTCGCTTCCTATCTTTAGCGTGCAGACTAGGGGATACTTGGTTGAAAGCACATAAAAACCACACATTCTGTGCTCTCAACTGACTACAAAGACCCCACGCCACTCCTTTGGTAGTTCCAGGACATTGGTCAGGAGTAAGGCAAGCTGGATAACAGTACCTTGCTTACGGACAGCTAACGGTGCCTGGTTCTGCTAAGTCAAATTGGAAGCTCCCCTGGTGCTTTCTTAAATTATTTATTTTTTTAGGTTATAATATAATTACATTATTTCTTCCTTCCCTGTCCTTGCTACAATTTCTTTCATGCATCCTGCCTTGCTCTTCTTCAAATTTCATAGCCTCTATTTCTTTGCTCTCTCTATGTGTGTGTGTGTGTGTGTGTGTGTGTGTGTGTGTGTGTATGCATGCATGTATGTGTATTCCTAAATACATAAAAGCAACCTGCCGAATCCATATAATGTTATTTGCATGTGCATTTTCAGGGCTGACTATTTGGTATTAAATAATTAATGGGTGGGCTCTTCCCTGGGGGAGACTATTTGTTCAACTCTCGGCATTTCTTAGTTGCCTGTACTTCCTTGTCTAGGGGAACCTACAACCGCATAACCCCAAAATACATCCTAAATATCTGTCTTTATAACCACATTATAGCCCCCATCTGTCATCAAGAAAACGCCTCTTTGCAAGACACTGAGACCATCACCTAAAATGACAACCAATCAAAATGCAGTGTCCTGCCCCCAAGGCTCAGGGATCACTTTGGAAGATGGGCTAGACAGACTGTAAGAGCCAGAGGATCCAGGAGTTTGCTGTGTGATTGTGTCTCCTAGAAATGTCAGAGAAGCTAATCCCTGAGGTCCAACCAACAGGACTTCCTAAATAAAAGACCTGAAAATAGATGATATCAATAGACATGCTAATGTGGAAGAAAGGACACTCAGGAAACCTCAACCCTGTCTCTATTTAAACAGAACCAAAAATGTGTGGAGACGGAAAACAAAGCATCTCAGGAACACACACATACCTTTGCTTACAAAATGGCCTAGAAATTATACGCAAATCACAGGACCACGAAAAGAATCCTAACTATGAAAAAAGAATCCAAGGCTACGCTAAAGACCAAAAAAAAAAAAAAAGGCCCAAGGCCAGAGAGATGCAAAGATGCAAAGATGCAGCTGCCCTCCACTCAGCCCTCAGGACCCAGCACTGGGTACCACTGATCTCTCCTTGGCCTTACCTTGCACTTTGCTGCTGCATCCACTGCCAAAGGTTGACCCCACCGCACCCGCTACTCCTTCTCTCCGCTCTCTGGCAGCCTCTCTTTCCTTCCTGAGCCCCATCGGAAAAAAAAAAAAGAAAAAAGAAAACGGAAACAGAGGCCTTTGAAGTAAATCAAGACGCGACTTCTCAGCCTGGGTCTAGCCAACCAACTGCTGCCTCACTAATTCTTAGAGTCAACTTGCTCAGGTCCTCCTTTTGGGAAGTCTGGGGTTAAGGATGACAGAAAAAAAAAGTGCTACAAGATTCAGTAATTGATTGCCCAGTTGTATCTCATGGATCCTGGGCAGGGAGGGTGGGGGTGGGGGTAGGGGGAGATGAGGAATTCCAAAGCAAGCGTAAGCACAAAGGGTTAGACAGGGGAAAGAAACTCATGGGAAAGTACCAAGTACACTTGAGAGCTTTTATTAAAGAGGAAGCAGAGCCAGGTCCTCTAGCTAGTGTGCTTAGCTAGCTCCAGTCCTTCTAGAGCTTTCTTTCTTTCTTTCTTTCTTTCTTTCTTTTGTTTTTTGTTTTGTTTTGTTTTGGTTTGGTTTTTGTTTTTCGGTCTTTCTGTGTAGCCTTGACTATCCTGGACTCACTTTATAAACCAGGCTGGCTTCGAACTCACAGCGATCCGCCTGCCTCTGCCTCCCAAGTGCTGGGATTAAAGGCGTGTGCCACCACCACTTGGCTCCCTTCTAAAGCTTTCTATCAAGTTCTCTTCCAACCTGAAGACATACCATGGCATTGTTTCAACTCATGAAGATTCAAGTTCAGCACTGATTCACATGGGGGAGGGGGATGCTCCTCAGCCCCACAGCTATGCATGGCTTTGCCTTAATGATACAAAGCATGTAGACACTGAGGAAAGTACCAGACTGTAAATTAGGAACCCAGTCCAACCTGTATGTTTGCTATCACATGGACTCGGTCTATTTCAATTAGTTCCCTAAAGGCATGGGAGGGTTAGAGAAATATCAATACATATTACTCTTAAAAAGATTTTTTTTCCTCTCCAGATTGTTCACTTTGAAAGTTCCTCTCTTTTTTTTATTTAGCCAGAATAAAATATCCATTCTCTTAAAACAAAACAAAACAAATTATTCTTTTACAGCTTTTATGGGAATCCTTTGTTTCCCAACATGTACTTAGCAATTCAACACCCATAGCACACTCACTAGAAACTATTCTGTATATTCACTTTATATCTCCTTCTATGTCTCTAATATAGTTTCAACTTGCACCTTCCACTGTACAAAGAGCCACTCAGCTACAGTGGTTTGGGGTTCCAAATTCCATAAATTTTAAATGAGTCAATTAAAAAAAAAGGTGGAGAGGGATATAACTCCATTTCTTATGGCCTCAACAATAAAAGGCCACGAACTGGTGTGTAGTTAAAAATGAACCCTAGGCCACAAGCCTCCTAACTCAGAGTTCCCTCCTCATCAAGGTCTACTCCCCAAACGAGGCCAACTAACTCCTTATCTCTCTCCTTCCAATAAACTCACAAATGCACTATCCATTTCCCGCTTGGAGCTCAGAGACTGCTTTATCAACATGTCACCGTCTCTAACAAAACTATTGTAGGTGAAGAAAAGGTAGTAAGAGGGAAAAAAAGAAAAACAAATCACATTAAGGATAGTGAGGAGTCACAATTTTTCAACCAAGAAGGCTGCATACCTTTGCGACAGTAGCTCTCAGGGAGCTCTCAGGGGGCAAACATAGTCAGCCTTGGGAACCCCAGGATGAAGACATGACAAGCCATTTTAACGAGTTACATCAAGAAATACAGCGGCATCCACCGCCTTAAAGAACGCTGCGACAATTCCATGGGACACTTCACACTGGGGGGGGTGGGGGAGTGGCCAGCTGCCCCCAGGGACTAAACTTGGGGGAGAGTAGCCCCCCTGCCCTTGGGGAGCAAGTTCTCCTCTGGTTAAGGGTAGGCAGCTGAGGAAACCATGGAAGAGAGGCCTTTCTAGAGAAAGCAGGCTGTGAGCATCAGGCAGGGAGGCCTGTTCTTGCATCCTGGGGTTTGCAGCTATCAGGTAGGAGAGCAAGGTTCCCTAAAGGCTCCTCAAAGTCAGAGGGCAGCTGCTTCCTTTTCCAAAGATGGCACATTCCCATGGGAAATGAAAATTAGTTGTGTGACCTCAGGCAAGTGACTCTGAAAACTCACAGACTGGGTTTCCGAATCTGTAATTAGAGGGGGAAAAATATATACATATACAATGGTTGTAATATCTCCTTGTTTTTTTATATATATATATATATATATATATATATATATATATATATATACACACACACACACACAAATATATACACATATATACATATACGTGTATATATACGTATATATGTGTATATATGTATGTATGTATGTGTGTGTGTATATATATATATATATATTTTTTTTTTTTTTCTTTTTTAACACATCTAGGTGGAGTTACAAGGATTGAAAGTGAAAAAACTGCATGTAAACTGGCCAGAGCAGTGCCAGGCACAAGGCCATCACTTCCTAACCTTCACCCCCTTTCCCGGCTCCTGCTCATGCTGGGGGGCAGGGGGGACAGGGGGTAAAGCAGCAAAAGGCATGCAGCAGTACAACTTCTGCACATGCGAAGCTGTCACCCAGTCATCTCCACTCCTTCTAAAACCAGCAGTTTGAAGTCATGATCAACTCGTCCTGACCCACGGCAGCAGAACCTCGGAATTGAAAATCACATCTGACCTCTCAGGCTACGGATGTTGTTGCCCAGGGAGACAAAAGAACTTCCCTTTTACCAGAATCTTAGACTGATTCAGTAGAAGACTCTACACAAGAAAGAGAAATGTAGAGAAACAGAAGTGCCATCTTTAACATACTTTTGAAAAAAAAAAATCACACCCTATCCCGTAGGACCCTTTGTGTAAGCAATCCTTCCAGTAAAACAAGGCAAAGATGATTAATTCACTTGGAGTTTCTTCACGTTTCCCAATACTTTTCCTCTGCCCCTCTATCTTTAGCTTGCTTCCTTTCCAGTATATACATCAACTTCTCTACTCTGACAGTAAAAACTCAAAATCCAGGAATTAAAAACTTAAAGCTTTGCTTTTCCCAATCCACTTATCATTCATTCCTTAAACATGTCATCTCTTGGGCTGCAGTACACTTTAGTGGGAGAGCACATACATTCCTGGCATGCGCAAGGCCCTGGGGTTCAATCCTCAACACACACCACACACACACACACACACACACACACACACACACACACACACACACACACACACACTTCTGGAAAAATGCCCATGTTGTGCAGGACTTCCAAATCTCAAATTTTGATCCTAACAGTATGTGCCAGGTTACTGCCCACATTAAAAACCATATTATATTATTTCTTTCGTTTTAAACTTGTGTCTCAGCTTAAATCCCCCACCTACCTATTGTAATGTTAAATTTGCATCTGACATTTTTAACGAAGTGATATTTAACATGGGCACGTGCAATGTCTAGGCAAATTCAACACTGAGGAGGTCATAGGCACAAGCAGCCAGCTTAACTACGGTATGCACCCACAGTATAGTTACTATAAGCTTTCCTCCTAACGTCTAAAGCCAATAACCGCAATGTGGCCTTGTACCTTGTACCTTCGCAGAGCTAGTAAAGAACACGAAGCGAAATATTCAAAGCAAACTACTAACAGTACAAGCTCCAAACTCCCTTGCTCCCAAACTGCCCACCGTCCTTTGCAGCAGATGGAAATTGCAGACTTCAAAAGAAGTGACTCCTGCCTACCATTAAGGGGCTTTTCTTAATGAGAAGTCTAAAAGTGAGAGACTCCCTTCCACAGAAGCTCTCAGTAAACACCAGCACAGCACGAGGCTGTCAGAGTGCTTGCTCCTTGTCTGGGTGGGAGGACTGAGCCAAACAACTTACAAGTACCTAACAAGACTTGAAATGTTTCTTGAAACTCTGGGCTAATCACACGTGATTTAAATCCAACAAAGGATATTCTCCTTTCACCCTTAAAAGTATTTGAACAACAAAAGGTGGATTTTAATTCCTAATTATAGGAAGTAAAAAAACCCTGAAGGGAGAGTCAACCATGACATGTTGAGATTTCAAATACAACTATTTCCTTCTTCACATGTTAATTCCATTTCCAAGGTTTTTTTTTTTGTTTTTTGTTTTTAAACAAAATCTTAGGTTTTACCCTAGTCCCATTAGTTGGAAGTTAAAAGAAGAGGGAAGGCAGGGAGGAAGAGATGATCGATATGCCGCAATTCCCTTTCCAGCCTTTGTTCCGATATATGCTGCTGCCCTGCTTGGCATTATTTCAACCAAAACAAACAAACAGATGAATCATAACTTCTAATTATCCATCTGATTATCTTTAAAATTAACATAACATTAACAGCATCTTTAGCCTACCGATGCAGACTGTATGTTTTCCTTCAGAACCCAAGTGGCTTGCTTTCTTGCATTTTGGGTTGCCAGCCTTCTAAATTCTTCAGATTTGCTCCTCGCTAGAGCACCCCTAGAGTTCTGGGCTAAATAGTTATGCCTAGCAGGACTCAAAATCCTAATATCATGTAAGAAAAGTGCACTCCTAGTCTCCACTGTATGAACCTAAAGAAAATGTCTTGTTTAAGGCTTATTGACAGTCAACATCATGGCAAGTTTTATAATGTTTTGTTTGACATGTCTGGGAGAAAGTGTGAGGATCAATTACAATGCCAAGGCCCATGACACAGAGTATATAGGAAGAGCTAAAACAAAAACAAAAACAAAAACAAAAAAGAAGAAAAAACCCATCCTAACCTCCTAGTAGTCTACATACCAGTTTTCACCACGGAAAAACTTATTTTTCATACCCACAGCAAAACAAGAATTTTGTTCGAGATAAACTCCAATCTAATTTTTAGAATTCCTACGCATTCAGTATATATGCACATTGAACATTAAATGTCAATGGTGAAAAATGATGGGGAACTATTTGTAAGGAAACACCGATGAGAATTCTGGTCTCTCTGCTGTCCATGCCCCACTAGAATAATAACAATATACTTCCTGTAGCCAGTTACACCAAGACACCGCCATCATAAGATTCTGTTAGGAGATCTCCTGTCACCACCCAAGCCTTAGCACCAGGCTTTCCATCTCCACAACAATACTTATAAAACTCCAGATTTTATAAAAGAACGGACAAAAGAGAACGGGAGACAATGCTCCTTTTCTGGCAAGTAAACCGTACCTCCTGGCTCTATTCTGGTACCCAATCTTGACCTTCCACTTCAGATACACCTAAGGAGCGTGCAACAACTAAATGTGAATCTGCACAAATGGAGAACTTGTCATTTCATTCCCTCGAACAACCACTGTTTATATAATATTGCTGGCCGCATAAAAGAGAATAAATCCATTACCATCAGCAATTCATGTCCCTGCTTTTGCCTCAGATGCAAACAGGGATGGGAGACAAGATCTCTCTCCTCCATTTACTTTTTGTTCATTCCAACTTTTGCACAGACCCCCAGCTCCACTCCACTGGCCTGCTCCGTCCTCCGGCATGCCTGCCTTTATCTTCCTCAGGGCTCAGTCCATCCTGGTGTTAGGTTTCTGTCATTACCTAAATACTACTGAACGAACATGTACATCCCCAGGGTTCCTGAAAAACTACAATTACTTTAATTCACAGGCCCAGTTCAAGTGACCCTACCACATTCTGTTGGAGATATTTATTAACTCCTCAACAGAAGTCAAGGCAGTTTAAATAAAATAATAATAATAATAATTAATTAAAAAAATTTAAAAAAAAAAAACCTTGTCTCTAGTTGGATGATATGGGCACACAGGATTTTGCTAAGAACAGCAGATGCTTTTTCCTCAACCATCATCCCAATAAGAGTAAATCATTCTTTGAAAATACAAAGCTGATTCATGACTGTGTATCAGTCACGAGAAATGGGAGGTGGAAAACTACAGACGAAACTTCACCCTACCACAGACACAAAAGAAAGTGAACAAATTAAAGCACTTCTCATGGACGAGAGAGAAATGGCTAACGATATGTGGTTTGTTCATTTAAGAGACGGAGGGTGAGAGGGAAAAGAAGGCAGGAGAGTGGGGGTACAAAGAGAAACCGACTAGCCTACACTTTAAAAACTGTGTCAGGAAGCCTAAATTTCAAAACATAAAAAAGATGCACCACTGTTTAAAATGGGCAATTTTTACTGATTAAATTCTGAATGTCTTAAACATATTTTTAGCTAAATGATCTTTTGACTTCATACATCAAAGTGTTATTGGCTGCTCTGGAAGACATAAGTTGTGTGCCATCTTCAGACTTACAAATAAAAACTCTAACACCTTTATCCTTATAGATCCTAAGCCACTTTGATTTAAAGGGAGCGCCATGCCACGATCTTCTAGTACTGGTTGGCGATGGAATGGGTGCAGTTAATAATAATCTCCTTTCCTCTCAACTATCTAAAGAGCCAAGGATGGCACATCTATCCTGATCTCCCTATGTGTTCCATTAGATTGACATATTTTGCCTCATCTGTCACCTTCTATAAAACTCTGCTTTCAGATATGAGTTAATTCATTTTTAGTTGTCCTCAATGTTCCAAAATAGTGATGTTTGACAGAATTAATACAGTGCTCTAGTTCTCTCTGTTCAACATGATATTTAATTAAAGATCTTGGAGGCCATCTTTCAGGCTACACGTTTAAAGGAAGAACAGTACTTCCTCCTTGGACAGTGTTATAAGCCACATGGCAGAGGCTGCCTCCCTATGGTCTCCTGTTTAACAGACTGCTTTACTGCATATAAACCACCAGCAAGACAGAGTATCACTTTTATTTCACACTGACTGTATTCTCAAATATCTGAGGCCAACTTCAAAAACTGCCTACATTCTCTTTAACCTTCTCAATAGCTAAAATTTTCATAGTGGCAACACACCTCTCTGTATTTTTTTTTTCTCATTGCTTTTGTTTCCTCTGAACTTCAAAAGGCACTTATTTTGTAATATTTCTTGAATCTCTAGTAACACAGAAAATCTTTAAACAGTCAGGGCATAAACTACAAAGGCTGTCTTATTTTTTTTTTATTTTTTTTTTTGAGTTAATATCTTTTGGAGACTAGCCCATTTGAGTTGAAATGTCATAATTTTTGACTCTGAAGGTGGCGTGGATAATTTAAATTGGCACTTGCTATTTACTACTTAAATAATTGTTCTCCTGGATGGCCTTTGGAAAGCCTGAACTTCTTAATCATGTTTTGACTACACAGCAACCATAAGGGGCATGTCAATGTAAGCAAACTCCAAGAGCAATAAGCTAACAAACAGACTCTAGGTGGTGGTATAGGTTATTTTTTTATCACAATGTTTTGCTCTTAAAACTGGAGCAGTCAGAGGGGCCCTACACACATCCACAAACCCTTCTCCATTGCTAACTCCTCACAATATTTTCAGGTATCTCAATTAGAAAAGTGCAAGTTCTATAAAGTTTAACACAGATAAGTGGTTCTAGGTCTTCTCATAGCCATTAAACCTGATTCTCAACTCTCTCAAAGGCAGTTCATAGAACTCACTTGCATACAAGCAGCAACAGGACTGGACACGGACACACACACACACACACACACACACACACACACACACACGCCCTTATTTACTTTTTAAATGTCTTTTCTTACTGCTCCTTGTTCTTGAAAGGCTAAGTCTGGAGAGAAATCTCCCCAGTGGAGTATAAAACAGGCCCCAGGAAGTATTCAGTTTGCAGGTAGTGCATTGCTGCATTACTGATTGATTCTCCTCCTTTGTCTGTAAGAACTGAGTCCTATAGAGAAACTTCCTCTTGGTGTGGAAGCCAGGCGCCCTGAATCAATTAAACCCTATGGACATTACCAAACTGCTGGCAAAACCTTGGAATGTGGAAGGACATTTCAACACACTCCAGGCAGCAGCCACTCTTAAGGGCCATACACCGGAAGCACCATTTGTTTAAAAAGTCAACTTATTTCACTGTCTCTTAGACAAAGGTGGCAAACTGATGATTAAACACGAATAGTAGCATCTGGAAGAATCCACCCACTTGCTAAACCTATGATTCACTAATAAGCGGGTTCAATGTAATTCATAACTTTAAAGAATGAATTACTGAGGCCCCTTGCTTCACAGAGCGCAAAGAAATACAAAAACTACACATACATCATGTATGCGCATATTTGTATACACAGACACAGACAGATACGCCGATCTTGTTTTACTTTAGACAGCCTTTCCCCAAAAACACGGTTTTCCCTCAGTGTCATAATCACATTAGCAGAGAAACTCCAGCCTGGTGCCACAATTTAAAAAAAATTACTTAAAAGTTCTTGCACCTAAGAACGTCGGGGACTTTCCCCCAACTAAACCGACCCATTAATTTAGCAAATTATAAAAAGGTTTTTAAGAGTAAAATTACTTAACGTTCTGTTCTTCGTTTACGACTGCCAAAATCCAAGTAAATTACTAACATGATGGAAGGTAGAAACTCCTGGAATGCCTTGGAGATCAACATGTGTCAGACTCACTGCCTGTCCGCCTTTTAAACACAGTGGGTTCCTTTGTTCCTTCAGTCTGAATATCAACTCCTGATTAAAATTTGGAAACTACTTGGGAAAGGATGGGAGGGTCTTGGGGGGGTGTTTCCACGGAAGAGGGTTTACGCAAACAACAATTGTAGTAAGGAGGATAGTGACACAAGAGAGAAGAGCGGTCTCCCAGGACTTCACTAGGCTCACGCTAAAAGCGAACCCCCTTTCGGAAGCTGGGGAAACTAGGCTGAGGCCTCCGGTGCAAGGGGCCTCGCCCTCCCTCGGCGGGCCGGGAGCTCGAGCCCAGCAGGCCGAGCCTGGGGTTCAGCGCTGTCTCTTTCCCCAGTCACTTTTCCCTATCGGGAATCCGCGAGCACCGCGCAAGGGAAGCACCGGCGAAAGGCGGGGAGCTGCGCGGGCGCCACCGCGGGCACCGCTGGGCGGCAGGACCGAGCGGCGCGGCAGCCAGCGCCCGGGGCTCGGGGCCAACGGGGGCAGACGAGCGGGCTGGACCGGGGACCCGCGACCCGGCCACCCGCGTGGGTCCCGGCACACAGCAGCCCCGGGGAGGCTGCGCCCCTCACGCCGGGCTGGCATGGACGAGCCCGCGGCTGGGAACTCCACAACTTGGCAGCCGCGCCGGCCGGGCCCGCGAGTTCCCGGGGAGACCCGGAGCGGGGCGCGGCGGCGGGCTGTCCCCGGTATCCGTGTCCTCGGCGCTTCCCACGGGCCTCCCCCCGGCCTCCGCCGTCTCCACGGGGCCACGCACCCAGGCCGTGCCCGGGTGGCGCGGCGTCCGCTCCGCGAGCTCCGCGCGGAGCTCGGGCCGCGATCGCCACTCACCGAGGCCGCCGCGGCTCCCGACCGCCGATCCGCTTCGCTCCCTCCTTCCCGGGCTAGCCGTGCCCTGCGGCCGCGCGAGGCCACGGGCGGTGCGCACCGGCGGGCTGGGGGGCGGGGGGGGGGACCGGCTCGTCCTCCGCCTGCGCCGCGGTCGCCGTGGCCTCCAGAGTTCGGGGCTCTGCTGCAATGTCTGCGAGGCTGACTTTGAGCGCCTCGCTCGCCTCCCGCCCGCCGCAACCGCGCTCCTCCCTCCGCCGCCGAGTTCGCGGCGGCCGGGTCCCTCCCCTCGCTGCTCCACGCCATTCAGCTCTTCAGCCAAGTTTCTTAACCCTTTTCTGCCCCTCCCTCCTATTGTCACCCGGGCAGATCACACACCCGGAGGCTCGCTGGAGCTGAGGAGCCCACCCGGCGCCTGCAGGCCTCCTTGCCGGTACTCCGGGTCGGGGACCGGGAGCTGAGCGGCCTTGAAGGCAGGGAGACGACCTGGTTCCACCGGGAGAGGGGGGTGCCTTGCTCCCGGAGCTGGCACCCTGGCTTCCCGGCCCCGTCCAGCCAGCAACGTGAACAGATTCTCCCTAGGGGCCAGGCGACCGTCCATGTCACCAAGGCCAGGGCAAGCGTTGGGGGCACCGCAGAGGAGTCGGACTGTCCCCTGGGTCCCCACCTAGGGGCTGGCACCTTAAGTGTCTCCCTTCCTCCCATTTCACCCCACAGCACGCGTTCTCTTGGCTCCCTTTTTACCCACCCTCAATTTCTATCTCCTTGAAATCTGTGTCCCAGAATCTACAGCGCTATAACTCTAGGTCACTTTGACCCCGGGCCCAGCACCTAGTAGGACCCAGTAATCAATGTGGCATGATTCCAAGCGAAAAACTAGGAAAGACCTGAGGAGTGCACAGCTCAGCTCCCTAGACGACGCGGAACCCAGGAACCCGGTTTTATCTTCAGCTGCTTTGTCACTGCGAAGTCTCCAGCAGGGTCTGCCCGCCAATCTGCACCACCCCGAGAAAGGATCTGACCCAACAGGACTGGGAGATGGGCTGTCACTTCTTTAAGCCGCTCCGCTCGGTTCAGAGTCTCAATAAATAACAATTACATCACGAAGCCAGGGTGGCAGTGCAGCGAAACCTGGGTTTCCTGCAGCCTCCTCTTGCTGAACCCGCCTCTAAATTTGAGGGGGGCTAACAGATTGGTGAAGCGAGAAAGTGGAGGGAGGAGAGAGAAATACGAAACCATGATCTCTTTCTCTCCTCGTATTCTCTCTGCTCCCTTCACGTCTTACTCGTGAAGCCTCCTTCTAACGTTCCTCCTACCCCAGATGTCACGTTTGGTTTTGACTCCAGTATTTCGCCATGAAAAGAATTACCAGCGGGAAATGATCGCAGAAGTTGTTTTTTTGTTTGACATTAAAAAAAAAAAAAAAAAAAAAAGCTGAAGTGCATCTTCGGTTCATCCTAAACTCTGAAGTGGTACGCCTGCGTTAAAATACTTACCGAATAAGACAATTTTGTGAACGAAGCTATTTACTCTCATACATATGTTTTCATCTCCATAAGAATTTCCGGAGCATTTGGAAACAGCTATTGATGCACATCGACACCCAAAATTATCCAAGTGATCAAGTGTATTCTTTCCTTGTTATGTAATAGCTTTATAGCTATTTTTCAGATTTTTCAAATGAGCAAGGTCTGGTGTATCGTCCCAATCTTGAAAGTGAAAGCAATTTTTCAAATTAATTCTTAATACATTTATACACCCTAGCATGGTCCTGAGCACATGTTAGGACTATTTGCTCCTCCTAGTGATTCACCTATGCAATCTGTTGTCCTAATGCAGTGTAAAATTCCTGTCACAGCATAGCACTTGCATATACTACAGTTCAAAACCTGCTTGAAGCAAATTAGTAAAGGCAGCAGATCTTGGGGACATCATTTATCCTGGACTGACAAAAAGGAAATCATTGCAATTAAATGACCAGCATAATTTAGAACTTAGCTCTTTTGAGAAAAAATTAATATTATACAAAGTCTTTCTGAATGTAGTATAGATGTGTCCTTCTCTTAAGCAGTTTATTGGGTATTATTTGGTATTTTATTGAAAATTCAATGTTAGTTTCATTAAAGTCATCCTTGTGGTAGATTGTAGTGGATTCAACAAATGCTTTCAGTTAGCTATAGTGGTGTAATCCTAGTTATTTGGGAGGTTGAGACAGGCAGTGGGAAGTTGGAGGGCCAGGGGCATCCAAGACTTCTTTGCAAGTTCATGGATGCAGTTTCCAAAGGAGAGACCCAGGTCTGTGAAACTGAGACAGCGATGAAGCAAAAAGGGATGAAGCACTGGACTAGTATGTGTAAGGCAATGGGTTCAAGTCCGTGCAACACACACACACACACACACACATACACACATACACACACACGCGCA
>OU015745.1:124770682-124792867 GCA_907169655.1 Acomys percivali
GTAGTTAGAACTGTTCCTATATCCTATTAACTTTTGGTAGAAGACTCTAAATGTAAACTGTTTTTATAGGAGAAATGAAATGCTGTAAATAGTGGATTGAATAAGCTAAAAAAAAAAAAAAAAAAAAAAAAACAAACCAAATAAAACAACCAAGCTTCTAAAACATAACAAACAAACAAAAAACCCTTCCCAAGAGCACAAGTCTACCTCTGAGCTAGGGGCTGTCACCGCCACCGCCAGAGAATTGCCTCTACCAGCTCTTACAGCACTTATGTGTGGACTTCAGAATTCATCCCAGCCTTGTGGGAGCAATCACTTCTCTCAGGTTACCCCACTGCCTGTGTGACAGCTCACTGAGACTGAAGAATGCCTGAAGGACCAAAAGGAAGACCTTTAGACGCCCCGGTTGCGGCTTCTTATGTGGTTTTTCCCTAGTGGGACCCCAGCCCTTTCTCTCCCAGTGGTGTCTGATTCCCAAGGTCTGCCAAAAGCAGGCTGCTTCATTTCTGCACTAAAGTGCATCCTGAAAACTTCATCTATCAAAAAAAAAAATCGTCTGGAAATGATTATCTTCAAGCAACCAAAGGTGTGCAAGAAAAAGGCAGATACTTCAATGAAACAGGCATGATGTGCCTTATTCCTTCTGAAAACATGGAAATACATAGAACAGTTTATGGCTACAAGGCCAAAAATTCCCACTGAAGTAAGGGAAATCTGCCAGTTGTGATGGCAAATCAGTTTACTATGTATAGGCAAAGGAAATATTACACAGAAATTTATTTTTGAGATTTCACAAACATGTGTGACATGATTCAATTCAGCAAACAAATGATCCTATTAATTTGGGGGCCATGTATTTAGATACCCTTCAATTAAAATTAAGTATATCTTGTTTTCCAAATTATTCAAGGGTCTATAGTGAAGAAAGTGATAAAGGAACTGTAATATACATGCTTATTACTTGTGCAGTTGTTTGAATCTCCAAAGGAGAGAAAATAGATATGCACATATATGCTCCAGATTTATATTGTTAAAAAAACAGTCTCATATAAATTATTTTTTCACAAATCCAAGCCAAAATATCATCACCCTTGATACACAAATATATTCCAGAGCAGGCACATGCACATGCATACTTTACCTCAAGACTTTATACACTCCAATAGAAAAATAACTTTTCAACAAAGGATGTTGGGACATTTGGAGATATATGCATGTGAGTATGTGACAAGAATGAATTTGGAGCCATTCTTCACTTTATATGCGAGACGAACTCAAAATGGATCAGAGAACTAAATGTTAAGAACTAAGCTAGAAAACTCTGGAGGAAATACAGTTTAGTAAATCCTGACAACCTAAGTCCTTGCTGAGGCAAAGTCTTGTGACGCACAAACAAAATGCACTAGTGACAAAGAAAAAAAATGAGCATACTAGACCCAGATGGACAGCTAAATATTTTGTGAATTTAGAGCACATAAAAACATCACACATAGTATGGCGGAAATTTTCATATTATATATATATATGTATATATTATATATATATATATTAAGGTATTTTTTTAAGAGCAGATAAAGAACTCTTAGCACTCAAAAACACAAAAAAACAAATTTCATTTCTTTTAAATGTGCAAAGTTTCTGAAAAGACTTTTCTCTGAAGAAGATATACACGGAGCAGCACATGGGAACATGCTCCGTGTAATTAACTATTAGGAATCTACAAATCAAAACAACGATGTGACAGAACTTCACACTCAGTAGGAAGAGAGCTCTAATGATGGGTAAAAAATAGGGTTGCCAAAGACACAGGGAATAATTAGAATCACTTTTTATTCCTCGTTGCTTCATAACGAATTGCCTAAAAATACAGTGGCTTGAAATCACAAACAGTTATCTCAAAGGTTCCAGGGGTAAGGAATGCCGAGACTATTTGCCTTAATTCCCGTGCTCCTGAGGTACTCTGCCTCTTGTAGTTGCAAGAATGATGCTGGGGAGGCTGTGGGTTTCTGAAGGATTTCCTGCATCTGGAGGACCCAGTGCTAAGAAGCCCCGCTTACATGACTATTGGCAGGAGACCTTTGGTCAGGACTGCAAGGATTGCTGGTCTCTGCAGGTTGCCTGAGTAACTTCACTATGTGGAAGTGAACTTCCACTAAAGCAGCAATGATGAAGTCACACTGTCCTCTGTGACCTGGTCTAATTCACACACAATTACTTCCAGTTTATTCTAATTAGAAGTGAGTCACTGGGTTCATTCTATACTCAAGGGGAAAGTCAACTTGAAGGGAGGAGTATCAGATAATCTGTAGACATGTTATGAAACCACCACAGTTGGATACTGGCATTTCTGCCATGGTCAGTCCCTTCTGTTTCCCAAACAAACATGTTCAGAGCAGGTGCCCTGTCACCTTTAGGGAAAAAAAAAAAAAAAAAAGACTTAAGTATCTTCCTGATATGGTACCCTGTCTATGACTGCCCAAGATAATAGGATGATATTCAGTCCTCTGCAATGGATTCTGATTGGAGCTCCTTGTAGGTTGACAAAGATCTGAGTATCTTTTCAGCAACCAGCACACTTAAATTTTCAGTGGTAGAAAGGAAGAGAACGGTTGCATTAAAGCAATCCATTTGCAAAAGTAAGGATGCACCATTCTCCAAATAATTGGCGAAGGCAACTGAGCAGAAACAGACAGGACCCTGCCCAGTCTTGCTTGACCTGCCTCACACTCACCAATTCCTTCTCCCAGATATTGGTTTTTGTTTCTCTCTCTCTCTCTCTCTCTCTCTCTCTCTCTCTCTCTCTCTCTCTCGCTCTCGCTCTCGCTCTCGCTCTCTGCTGTCCCCAGATCTTCCTTTGGGAAATTCGTCCTTCACAATTTTCCTCAACATATACAAATGAAATACATAAGATGGGGAGGATCCTTTCTCCTGGGGAGCTCACAGATTTTGAAGCATCATGACATATGTTTATTTGAGCTTTCACAATAATGAACTGCACCAGGCAAAGTTGGGAATGTCTTTGGCAAGACAGTTATCTTAGCCACATAGCCAGATAACAGTTTTGCCAGGCATGCCTTTAGCTGCCTGTAGACATTCCATTTTTATTTAGTAGGCCCTGGTCTCTGCCCTTCCTTCTGGTCCTTAAATTAATGGTGGCTACCTTGAGATCATCTGAAATAATAGGCTTAGGAGGAAAAGCAATACAATTTATCACCTCTTGCTAGCAAAATCACTGGTGCTTTATGACAAGGCAAGAGTCTTGCCTCCTGCTATGCCTGCAGTTTCATGGTCACTGCAGAAAACTTCTTCAATTTTAGGTACAAAGCAGATCACTTTTAGCTCGGCAAGACCCAAATCACTGGGCTCTCTCCATCAGAAGAGTTAGCGGACAATGAGAGCACCTTTCTTAGCAAATTCTTCCTTTCTTCTGCTGTTGATTCCAGAATACTTATTTCTGGTCTGAGTTCATCTGACCTATATGCATCTGCAGGAAATGGCAACTAAACTATTGGCATAAACTGCTCCTACCAATATTGTGAATTTGCGTATCAGTCTCTTAGTGTTATAACTTATGCTAGTAATCAGCCTACTTTGCAAGGTAAGGAAACAGCATCCCTAACAAATATCTTTGCCACATTGCCTTCCTCATTCCCTGAGCCCACTAAATCAGTGGTACGGATAGCAGGCAGAAGATATGGTCTGTGGTTTTCTTTTTATTATTTTGATATAAATTCTCTCTAATATGTAGCTCTGACTGTCCTGGAGCTCACCAGATTCAGTAGATCAAGCTGGCCTCAAAATTCCCAGAGATCTGCTTACCTCTGCTTGGATTAAAGGTATGTGCTACCTTACCCAGTTAATGGCTATGATTCTCCATCACACACACACACACACACACACACACACACACACACACACCCCAAAACATGCTATTTAGTCTGGGTAGAAATAGGCTTACTGTAACAGCATAGTTACATAACCTATGCTGTACAATGACCCAGGCGTGGTGCTACATAGGGAAAATGAGGAGTTGTACAAAGGGGCTGTGGAGTGGCATCCAGTGTCACTCAGAACTAGCTTTCTTTCCCTGGGACAGAAAGTTTATTTTGGTTCCTGGTTTTAGAAGCTTCAGCCCATGGTTATTTGGCCTTATTGCTTTGAGCCTATTGTGAGCACAGCCTTTAGGCAGATGCATAGATTATAATAGTAAAGTTGCTTGTTCTGTGAGGAAGATGAGCAGGGAAAGCAACTTCAGTTCTCATATAACCTTCACATGTGCACCCTCAGTGATAGACTTCCTTCGACTAAGATCCCGTTCCTAAAGTTTCTAGGGATGCTCCAGAGTACAGCCAGCTGTGTCTCAAACCTGTAGCACATGAGCCTTTGAGGAACATTCAAGATCTTGACAAACACTAGTACCTGCATTACAAGAATATGCGCGCAAACACTTCTGTCATGTTGTTTGACAAACAGCACGACTGGAGATTCAGATTCACAGAAATTCATACCCACCTCCTTGTGTCATATAGATAAAAACAAGGCTCCATGTACAAGCCCAGTTTTGCCTAAGTCTAAGCTGTAACTGTAGCATTCAGTCTTCTAAGCCACAGAAGCCAAGAAAGTACACTAGAAAAAAAAAATGTATAATTTATTGTGTCATTCTCCCATTGCTCTCATGGCAGCCAAAGTTTTATTTCTGAACTTTAATAATACGTAATTGATATCATAAAACTTTAGTAAATTCATAGCAACATATATAAAAATTAATATGTAACGTGCATTTTAGTCCTCCTTTTCTCCAGGGCCTCTTTTGTCCTTCTTTTGGGACTAACAGTGTTATGATTTTTTGTTTTACCTTTTGATGTTAAAGGCCCTGATCATGTTTCAAAAGTGTTTGATATATAAATTTCCTTTGGCTGATGAATCCCAGTTCATGCCCATCATCTTTTATTCTAATAGAGGGAACCCCTTTGTATCAAGCCCTTACCTAGCAGAGGCACAGGAGTGGAAAATGGTGTGATGCTCTCACAGTGCTGGTGTGAATACCTGAGGC
The DNA here is from genome assembly GCA_907169655.1 of Acomys percivali. Lineage (NCBI taxonomy): Eukaryota > Metazoa > Chordata > Mammalia > Rodentia > Muridae > Acomys > Acomys percivali. The sequence continues at coordinate 124,775,736 of OU015745.1, forward strand.
CTGCAATTGTCTCATGGAAAGAGAAAAACTCTGATACAGGGTAAGCACAGCACGAACTCAAGGAGGAACACAAAGCAAAAAGACTAGTCCTTAAGGTTTCTGAGACAGAGCAAGCATTTCAGATCATAGCAGGAATAACAACTCATCAAATGCTCATTAATATAACACAATAATTTTATGTTTATATTTTATGTTGCAACACCGGCTAGTAACTGTTAACCAATATCCTAGTCTGGTTGGAATTAAAAGAAAATACTGTATTTACTTTTCGACAAGTCTTTTTCAGTGGCAAGGAATATCTATGCCAGTTGGCATAACAAGAGCAATTTATTTTTGTGATTGTTTTAGCACATACTAATTGTGTAAAACAATGGGTGTCATTGTCACATTTTTCACACATGTGTGTAATGTAGTTTTCTTAGACCGCCTTTACCGTTATTGACTCCAGGGTATCACACATTCCCCCCCCCCCCATGCCCTCCCAGTTACATGTGCCTTGGTTATTTGTGTGCTTGGACCATGGTCAGTTGTCTAACTGTCCAAAGGACAAACTCAATTTTCTCTTAGACCGCTCTTTTGTATCTTTTCCAGTGTCGTTCTTATATGGCTAGGTTTCTACCCTAGTCAACACACCCATACTCAGGGAAGAGGAGGGAAAGTTCACTTTGACTATTGACTTTTGGGGGATAGTCTGGTGTATTTTGATGCTAATTACTAGTTGCTGTCTGAGTGACCCACCTTTTGCATAATAAAAAGCCATCCCACCTGGGCAAGGGAGGAGATAAGTGAGACTAGGAGAGAGGAATTCTGGGAAGAAGAGAGACCCCCAGGAAGAGAAAGGAGACCTGAAGGCAAGAGAGGAAGGCAGCCATAGGTTAGGTGGAGGAGACACACATGGCCGGCGTGGATGGAGAATCTGACCCAGATGAAGAACATTAGCAAGTATTTGGGATTATGGATGGGAGATAACTTGATAGAAGTTATTAGAAGCAGATGGATTGGGATTGAGGCAGGGATTCCATGCCTGCCCCATTATGGGAGGTAGTTTAGAGGATTCATATCTGCCCTGCCCCAGGTTAACGAAGGCTATTTTAAAATATAACAAGTGTCTGTGTCTTAATTGATTGCTAGCCGGGCCTACAGATAATATAAATAATACATGTAAGCTAAAAACAATATATTGACACTCCCAAGTCAGTGTATAGGGCTGGCAAAATAAGAATAAGATGGGTGTGGTGCCTGAATACATTAATTCTCCAGAATAGTCATTATCCTTTATTTTCCATGAGCTAGGACCTGTAATGCTGCGATGACATCATTAATCTTATATATGAATTACCTGCTTGCAAATTGATTTCTGGACAAAATACACTAAACATATTCATTCTCTTTACCAATTATTTACAAATAATTGCCTCCTAAGCCCACAAAGTACACTGTATCGCGCTTCTTTGGAACCCAAGAAACAAATCAAAGTTACTTCTCCTGTGGTGCTCACAAAAAAGAGAAATGGAATATTTACCTAGATATGTTTTAAAAATAAAGATGTAGTTAAGACAGGTACTATAGGGAATGAGGAAAGAAGCCGTAGTTTGGAAATTCTAGCAATGTTTTTCCTTCCTTTGCACAAATGCGTTTTTTAAAAGATTTATTTATTTATTTATACAGTATTCTGCCCAAATACGGCACTGCACACCAGAAGAGGGCACCAGATCTCATCGTAGATGGTTGTAAGCCACCATGTGGTTGCTGGGAGTTGAACTAAGGACCTTTGGAAGAACAGACAGTGCTCTTACCCTCTGAGCCATCTCTCCATCACTGCACAAACACTTTTAGGCAAGGTTGTGAATGAGGAATTTACTAGCCCACCTTATTCTTACAGATAGCACTAAGCAGATTTCATATAGTTATTCTGCCACCTTCTGACACCAAGCTTTGCAGGTGTTATCAATCCTTCCTTCAATCCCTCCCAGCATGTCAATGTACAAAGAGGATTCTTTGCATGGAAGGCAAGTGTGCATTTAAAATTAATGTTTAGTTCTTCTTAAACATAGAGTTTGATCCCTGAGACCATGGAAAACCACTGTTGTTGATGCAGCATTTCTCAAGCGTTCTCTGATGCTATTTCTGGGGTTTTCTTTTCTTTAAAAAAAAAAAAAAATCTTTTTTAGCATCTCCATGACTTGCATACACATCCAAACTTTGTCTTTACCAGCAGGAGTTGCTGCTATTGCCCTGGTTTTTTCCTTGCTTTCAAGGCTGACCTTAAACAGAGCTGTAAAACATTATAAACTTACCTTTTATGCCAAAACATATAGTATTTCTAATTCACTTTTGCAACAGTGCTCCCTTCTCTGCCCAGTAACTTCATAATGACACTGTGTCTATGTATCATATTTCTTTGACATTAATACACACACTACCAAATATTTCATGGACTCCTAGGGAAAAAGGTTGTAATCAATTAAACAATGCTATGGTGCTAGTTCTTATTGCATAGAATTTGAATTTTATACTTCCTGGGGGAGTTCTTTTAAATTTATATTCAAATGTATATACATAATGTTACAGCAGCCCTCCATAAAAATACGAGGATAATGTAAGTAAGATGCCCTCTTAAACATATTCCACAAACACTGTCAAATGGAGAATATCTCCCAGGAGTGCTGCTTTGGTTTAGATGATATTTAATTCTTTGTCTATCAAGACCTGTTGTTGATGCAGCATTTCTAAAGAGTGCTCTATCGCCATGTTAAAAATATAAACTGCTAAGTTGGTGCTCTACAAGGTAGTAGAATCATCGAGAACTGACATTATCTGAAAATTTCCAAAGTGTCATCGGGCATGTTGTATGTCAGGTAGACCTGGAAGCTCACTCAACAGATAACATGCTAGATGCCTCCTAACGAAATCCCCTGCCCAAACAGCAGCTAAGGAACTGAAGCTATGGTCTCCGTGGGAGTCCTGGTGTGGCTAGTTGACAATTCAAGCCTCTCTCAGAGTCAGAAGACAGCTCACCATCTTGAATCTTCACAGGCCTGCGCTGCCATTCTCAACCTCTTCCCTACTGGGAATTTTAATTCAGCAGGTCACAAGTTGTATTGTAAGAACACCTGTGTTTGAAGACTTACCATTCTTAAAAATGAGATAATAGTGGACACAGTTAGCTCCCAGGCCGTCTTCAAAATCAGCATTTTCTCATATTTGGTCTCTGGTCTGTGCCCTCATTAGGGAGACTCAAGTCTTGTTTCATATGGCATCACATTTACAGAAAGCACACATGCACATTTAGTTTAGTGTAACAAGCTCTCAGAGGGGTCTGGAGAAAGTATTGTGTAGGTTTTTCATTTCTTAAACAAATCTAAGAAACCTTAAGGTCAGTCATTCTTCAGGGTGCAGACTTACTAATCTCTGTTAGTAAGTTAGCAAACTCTTGTTTTAGACTCTTATGAAGGGACTGAAGAAAATCATAAGGCTTGTCTTAAAAAAGTAGAAATTGGATACAGATCAAAAGCCAATGGAGGACCTATCCTTTAACATTGTATTTTTAAATTTTTCTTCAATTACATAACGTGAATAAGAAATGTTAAGATTAGGGTACCCCTATCTGCGATCAACAATTTTCCTGAACAATATTTTTTTTAGTGGGGAGGGGGAGGGCAGCAAATCCAATTCTTTATCAAAGAACCAACTTTATAGTTCTTCCTACCCTAGAGATTGCTGATGTACGTAACCCATCCAGGAAGCCAGCTGGACTCTCATTACTTCAACAGGTCTTATGGTGAAAGCATGTGTAATTTAATCCTGTCTGAATGAGGTGAATTGATATAAAGTAGCAAGAAAGCTCTGAAGTGAACTGAGCTATGTAATTTGGGCATAAGCATTCTCAACATCACCTTTAAAGGAACATGAAATGTATTTGGCGGTGGGAGAAATTTTCGTACAGATTTGAAAATGATCAGGCAGCATCTGCCACCTTTTTCATCTTGATGAAAACATGCTCACAGGGAAAAGAGAGGTTTGACTGAGGAGTCAAACACTAATGAAACATTTGCTAAAATAATCGCTTTAATTTGGACAACATTTGGCAATCAAGTGTACTCCGTGGCTCGCTGGCCTGTGTTGTGAGCCTTCAGAGTTAACTGAGCACAGCTAAGTCTAATATGGAAATGAGCTCTTTGTTGAGACCTGGGCATATGCATTTCTCATGCTCTGCTGTGTTCGACTCTGGTGAAGGAAGATAAGAAGTGCTATTGTGATGGCATGAAAGGTCTCCCATTGACATATCTAAACACCATGAGCCGGAACAGGCTCATTTCATCATGTCCTAGATGTTTCTAGATATCTGCTAGATCAAAGGCATCAAGCCCATAAAAGGTCCAGGTGAATAATGAGGGGTGCCTGATATTAACCAAGCCATCCACATAAAAGTTAGTCATTAATGTTCAAATGCTTAAATGCTCTTTGAATTAGTCTACAGTAGCTTGTATGCAAATGTCATTATTTATGACAAGTGAAACAAAATAAATCCAGTGTATAATAACAGCAGAAAATAGGAAGAACTCATATCATTGCATGATACTGTTTTTAAATCTTTTTAAAACACTATTTGTATTTATTTTGTCAGTCGGGGAGGGGGGGAGGCATTTTGCCTGCCTGTTTCTCTGTGCATGACATGTGTGGCTGGTGCCCCTGGAGGCCAGAAACAACTTTAGATCGCTTGTGGCTGGAGTCACAGATAGCTGTGAGCTGTCAAGTGGGTGCTGGGATTTGAACCTGGGTCCTCTGAAAGAGCAGCCAATGATCTTAACCACGGTTCCACCTCCCCAGCCTTAATATGCTGCTATTTTATAAAGATTAGATTTTTAGAGTTCTGATTGGTTCAAACTTCTATACGTCTATTCAGTGTGTGTTTGAGTGTACAGATGTGAGCACACAGGACCCACCTCCCCACACTCACACACACTCACACACGTAGGTGTGCTTTAACCACTCACAAAACGTTAAGAAATAAGTCTAATATACACAAGCAAAACAATCAGATCTTTTGGTACTTTGCTGTAACTACAGCTTCTTTCGTACATCTATTTGGAAAAACTGACTTGACATATTTCCTTCCAGAGGACACATCCTTCTGTGCTCTGGGTTTCTTTGTGCTATTGAAAGAACAGCAAAATGACCACCATCCTAGGATGTTTTGTCATTGCCTGAGATGGTCTTTCTTTTACTGTTTGTCCCTAAAAATTCTCTCTACTTGGATAGTCTGTTCACATAAACCTGTTAACATGAGGCCATTTTCCCTGTTCCTTTCTTAACATTTCTCTGTCAGTGTTCATTTCATCTGGGATCCAATACGTTCAACTTTCTACGGACCTTGGTCACATTAGGATGTAAGCTCCCGGGAGACAGGGGCTTCGACAGCTCCAGAAGCAAGAATAGAGGCAACATTTGAGGAACTGTTGTGCCAGTGAGGTGGCATAGGTCAAGGCTGGGGTCCTGTAGAGGAAACACAGCTGGCATCCTGTGGTGCCAGGAGGTGATAAGGAGGAGAAACAAGGGAAGCAGGAAGTGGAGCTGAAGGAGTAGCAGTGAGATTGGCCTAGTTCCCCAGATGGCCGAGTATAGTGTGTACTCCCAAGTCACCCCTACATCGTGAAAAAGTTTAGAATGAACTTTGGATGACAGCGTGTGACTATATAGGCAGATAGGGTCCTTTTGTCATAGTGAAATTAATAAGTCTCCCCACTCTCAACATTAGTTCTCTGGACTAACCCTCCCTCAGTCACTCCCAACAGGAAGAAAGTAGTTACTAAAAAATCTGCCAAGTAGAGAATCAGAGACTCTGATGTGCGTGTGTGTGTGTGTGTGTGTGTATGTGTGTGTGTGTGTGTGTGTTACTATGCACAAGTAAATTGTTTAATAGGTCATTTTTCTCTTTCTGGTAAAGTATTTCCAAGGATTATCATAGTGCTCTAGGACATAAATCTTTGTTAGCAAATAAATATTTGCTAGGTGATCAACTAACAATAAATAATATTTACTTGGAGCTTATGAATGTCAGACATGATGCAAAATACTTTATAAATATTTGTGTCATTTAATAGTAATTACTAGTATTCCTGTCTTATGGATAATTAATCAGGATCTCAAGAGATTAAATAACTCACTAAATGTTACCTGGATAATAGGTGGCAAATTAGATTTGAACCTGAGAAACCTATATTCAAAGCAAGACATCTTAACTGTATATTATACAAGGGTACAAGGTCCCACCACTGAAAACACGCGAGAATAAATGGCTGAACATTGCATACTTGATAAGAAAAATTAAACTTTCATAACTCAATAAGAGACATTCATGCTGTAGGTCAATGACTTGTTATGAGTACAAAACTGGTTAGTACAATTACAGGAGCTCTGGGCACAGCCCATCTTTATAAGCAATTGGTTTTTTTTTTTGAAATAGCAAATAATTCTTGTATTTTCCTTGAACTTGGATGCCATGCTCTTTCAAAAGTTTCCAACATTATTTTTAAACGTACCACATCTACATGATAAAAGGAAATTTAAGATGACGACGACTTCAGCAAAGAATGATAAGTGAAAGACCAGATGCTACATATTTTCAACTGCAAAAATATCACTGGAAGCCAGCTGTAGCTTCTAAAATTTCATGATGTCATCATATGGCTTCAGGATCTATTTAGTTGCTTCATAATCATATTAGCTTATCTCTGCTTCCAGTCATGCGCTGAGTCTTAATTGCATAGGTTTGTTTATAATATTGTTACAATTAGAGTCTCGCATTTCATGCAAGAAGCCTCTCATGGGATAGTTCACAAAACCTTGTCACCCTGAGCAATTCTTAGTGACCCATTGCAAACTGATGTCACTGCAGGCATCATCCAAAAAGGTCATTGCTTCCTGGCATTGAGTTATTGCACTAGTGACTCAGAGATTTTTATTGTGTTCAACTTTTTCCAGGAGTTCGAGTCTTGGATGATGACTTCCAAATATGAGGGGCATAGAGTGCTGTTGCCCAGCAAGTTACAAGGTCACAGCAAAATCTGAAAACATTTTCCAGGCATACATTACACTCTCAGGTTCAAAGATTTCACTTATATTAGAGGTACAAACAATTTCACTTTCCCCAAACTCTTGCTCTGAAATCCACTGTCACCCTCACTTCTTTTCACGTCATCCCAAACTTTATTCACCTGTTTTTTCTTTTTCAGTTTCAAATCTATCTACTTTCACATGTCAAATGTCAATATTTTCCTATGAGTGGATGCTCAATAGGGCAATGTCATATATGTATTTTTAGAGATCTCAAAGATAAAAGAAAAGTCTGCCTCTTTTAAAGGCAGTTAAGCAAAACCACCTGCAATCATTACCTAGTGGAAGAGAGGATTCCCCTTAGAATTACAGGAGCTAGGCTGAGTCTTCAAAAGAAGGGCTACGTTATCTCTGTAAGACATTATAATAACCCATGTCTTTGTTAAATTTACTTCTTTCTGATATATATATATACACATGTACATATATACATATATATATGTACATCTAATATAGGTAGATACATACATATATACATATAGAGAGATAATTAGGCTTCTCTTTCATAATTTATCTATATTTTGCTCCCATTCTGTCTCCCTTCTCCTATCCTTTCCTGATCTTCCCCCCTCCACCAAATGAACTTTGTGTTCTTTTTCTCTCTCTGGAAACAAACAGCCATCTCAAACCAAACCAAACCAAACAAACAACAAACACAAAACAAAATACGGAGTCCGTTTTATGCTAGTTGCCTGCTGCTGAGAACGAGGCCCACTGTGGAGTGTGGTTGATGAACCTAGTGTCACTCTACTGAAGAAAACTGACTGCCTTTCCCAGCAGCTGTTAATTGCAAATAGCTCCTTGGCTACAGGTGGTACTTGGTGGCTACTTACTCTGCTCCATGTTGTGATCTTGCCAGGCTTGAACCTGCACAGGACTTAGGTATGCTGTCACAGTCTCTGTGAGTTCATATGTACCTCAGTCTTGGTGTGTCTGGAAAAATGTTGTTTCTTTGGGACCATATATCGTGTCTGGCTCTTATAAGCTTCCCGCCTTATCTTCTGTGTTGATTCTTGAGCCTTGAGGGGAAAAGTATGATAAATACATCCCACTTATGGCTAGATAGCCCCAAAGTTTTGCACTCTCTGCAATTGTTCACTTGTGGGTCTCTATGTTAAATACTACATACTATAAGAAGTTTTTCTGGTGAGCAACGAGCAAAGCACTGATCTATAGGTAGAGACATGTGTCATTTGGAGTTGTTTTGCTTCTATATTTATTTCGCAGAATAATAGTAGTGGATTTCAACTGAGCTCATGTCCTATTTGGCATCAGATTCTTGGTGTCATTAGCACTATCAGCTTCATCTCACAGATCAGGCTTTAAAGAAACAATAAATTTACGAAAAGTAAATTTAAAACTGGTTTGTGACTCCCATAACACTTGTGCCATTACTGCACCAATGGGCATAAATTGCAGGCAGATTGTTATGTAGGTCATAAAGCTTATAGCTGGGTAAGACCGATGATTACTTTTCTCCACCAGTAGCATGCATAGTACCTTCAGGCCCTAGAAATGCTAGTCAGTAGTGCTGAAGCTTCTACTTAGGCACAGCTGAAGTTCAGGGATGTAATTATGTAGGGTCATCAGCACCAGGGTCTCTCCATCAAGCTATGGAGAGTAACCAGTAGAATTGGTAATGGCCTGTAATGTTTGGAGGGGATCTACAGGACCCTTTTGGCCAGTGACTCAGAAAGATGTAACCTATTCTTGATACCAGAGATTTTGTTCAGTAGCGTAGCATATCTATTTAAGGTATTGTCTTCCTCATTGTATGGCAACTCCGTTTAAATTCCTTTAACACTTGTATATATTTTAAGAAGCTTTTATAGTAATAGATTTCCATGTGGCTTTTTCATAGGTCTTGTGTATTCCTTCCTATTTCGCCTCCTCTACCCTGCCCTTCTGTCCACCATCCTCACCATTAATCCCCCTATTCTAATTTCCATTTATCCCCTTGTAACATTGTGCTCTATTTCTCCTTCTGTCAAAGATCCCTTCATCTCCACTAATCTCTTACTACCTCTCTAATTTCTGTGGGTATTCTGAATGAAACACATATATCTAAAGCTTAAAAGCTAAGATCTACAAATCAGAGAAAACATGGAATGCTTGTTTCTCTGCGTCTGATTACATCACTCGGGATAATTGTTTGCAACTCCATCCATTTACCTTCAAGTTTCATAATTTTATTCTTCTTAGGAGACAAATAATACTCCATTGTGTAAATGTACCTCATTTTCATTATTTATTCATCAGTTGAATGTAGGCTATGTCCAACTTCGGGATATTATGATTAGAGCAGCAGTGAACACGGATGAACAAGTATCACTGTAGAAAATGTAAAGTGACTTGGGTAAATGTCCAAGAGTTAATATAGTTGGCTTTGTGCTAGATTGATTTGCAGTTTTTGGAGGAACCACCATACTGACTCCCATAGTAGCTGTGCAAGTTTGCACTCCCACCTGCAATGACTAAGTGTTTCCTTTTGTCTACATCCTCACCAGCATCTGCTGCCTTTTCCTGCATCCTCACCAGCATCTGCTGCCATTTGTTTTATTGATCCTGGTCTTCCTTCCTGGGGTAAGATGAAATACCACAGCTGTTTTAATTTGCCATTCTCTGATGGCTAAGGAGATCATTCCTTTTAGTGTTCCTCGGCCATTTGTGCTTCGTTTTGAGAATTCTGTTTTTATTTCTAGTTCCAATTTAAAAACAGGGACTATTTGTTTTGTTGTTGTTGTTGTTGTTGTTGTTGTTGTTATTGTTTTGGTTTGGTCTGCCTTGATTTGGGTTTTCAAGACAGGGTTTCTCTATGTAGCCTTGGCTAGCTTGGACTCACTTTGTAGACCAGGCTGGCCTTGAAAACACACAGAGATCTGCCTGCTTGTTATTTGTTTTCTTATGTTCAGGTTTTTATTTTTTATTTTTTGCTGCTGTTCTTTGAATACCCTAGATACTAACCCTTTGTCAGATGCGAAGTAGATGGAGATCTTTTTTCCCACTCTGTGGGCAGCTGCCTGTTTCCTTAACTAATGGTGCCCTTTCCTGTACAGAGGCTTTTTAGCTTTGTGAGATCCCATTTATTAGTTGTTGGTTTTAATGCCTGTGCTATCAGTGTCCTCTTTAGAAAATATATTCTTTTTTTTTTTAGAAAATATTTTCTTATGCCAATGAGTTCAAGTGGATTTTCAAAGTATATAAGCTGAAAACAATAATCAAAATAGGTCAAGTAAATATTAGCCACCTACTAGACCATAGCTGTCCAGTAGAGTACCATATCTGTTAGCTGTTTTCTTCCTCTGTGTCTTTGCATATATTCTCTATTTGTTTACAGTTCTTTTATTAGGTGCATGAAAGAATTGGTTTCTGGTTTTCCATGATGCTGCTTCTTAGCATCCATCCTTAAATCTGGCCTTTCAATAGTCATTCTTGGGCCACGTTTGTCCACCTAACTTTGTGTCCTTTAAACATTATTAATTTTTAGGTTGTTTTATTTCACTAGATCCTGAATCATGAGTCTCTCTCCTACACCTGCCACTGTATTGCATCTTCATTTTTTTAAAATGGCTGATATTTGGGAGTACGTGTTAGAAAGTTGAATATGTGGCTAGTGAATACTCACTTAGTCCTTTCTGCAGATAGTTATTTTAGGAGCAGCAAAGGGGAAAGGGCAGCACTGAGAATTCATCAATGTAAAGAATCACAAATGAAAATAAAAGAACAAACTTATTGGAAACAACTCATTTTAATCACTACTCACTTAAAAAAAACTTTTTACATCTATAAGTAATTAAATACACGGGGGAGGGGCTCCTCACCTCTATGCCCATTGGAGCTGGTAATGGGTAGGAAAATGATTAAGCAGTAGGTGAAAGGGGAGCTTGGGATATGAGTCAAATAGTCTAGATAATGCACACACTCAATCGTGGATGCTGAATAATTGAGCTGTTGGTGTCTACAGTTCACAGAGCACGGTGGTACACAGGTCAAAGTTCTATTGTTACTTGTGGTCTCAGGTTTCCAGCCACCATCCACAATAACTTTTATATTCAGTTCTTAGTGATGAGAAATCCATGTTTTTGATATGGTGTGCCCTATGATCAGTTGGTCTGGAAGGCTTTGGGTATATATACACTTACCTAACAATTTCACTTGATAAATCAGTCACTAGATCATCACGGAATAGTCTCTAAAATCTGCTCTTTGCTTATTTTTTCGCCAGTATAAGAATATCAGCTGGTTGGAGTACCCTACCAGGGGAAGCAGATGGGACAGTAGCTAGAGTACCCATAAGCCATATATTCATTTAGGCAAGCCCATCATATACACTCACAAATAAAATACAATTTATGAAGTCATATCATAGACAAGGTACATAGGGAAAATCAATTTCTCCTTGTCTCACAGCTACCCACTTCTCTTCAGGAAAACTGTTCCTGGGTCGAAGAGAGTCTTCTACCATAATCTAAGCATTTTAAACTGTGCGTATGTCTAGAAACACAAGTGTATCATTTTATATGGGCTGAAAAACAGTATGTACATGATTTCTTATTAGTTATATATACCAATGTATTTTTAAAGATTGAGGTAATAAGAAGGTGTTAGCTTGGTTCATGTTTCTAATATGAATGTTAACATTTAGAAAAATGGTATTAAAGTTGCTAGCATAGTAGGCATATAATCATATAAACAAAACATTATAATAACCAATAAACACAGGCAAAGAAATACTAATTAAAACCTAAATAAGGAAATTATTATTACTATAATAATATAAATACTTAACGATGTAAAATACATGTAAGTAAACAATAACAAAAACAGTTCAGTAGCAATATAGATTGTTATTGCTAGTAGTGAATTGCTGAGGCAAGAAACCTATGAATAAGTCTTGATTGCAAATATGAATGGGAGCTATATCCAGATGCTAGGGCTAAGTTGTCCCCAGATTCTGACCCAGAGAAACATAGGATGATAATTGTTTTAAGGCACCATGAGTGTGGTATTTTTTTATACAGTGATACATAACTAACACACATTGAAGGGCTTTTCCAGCTACAACCCTGGCCCTCTGTTTTCTTTTAAGCCTTCCTATTTGAACTGCTAGGTTGTTCAGACTGGCCTGGAACTCCCTCAGGAGCTGAAGTTAGCTGTAAGCTGGTGGTCTTCTTGTCTCAGCTTGTAAAGTTGCTGAGACTACAAGTCAGTGCCACTAGAACTGCATAGTGCCTTGGGGGTTTTTGTTTGTTTTTGTTTTTGTTTTTGTTGTTTAAATAACAGTGGTACATTTTTAACTTTTTCATTGGTTATTCTGATTTTACTTAAAATCTATTCACTCATGTTTTAAAATAAATACTGGGAGAGCAAGAATCTTGAATATTTGATTCTCAAAAGACCTGTAGCATTTTAACACAACCACAAATTTGAAATAAAGAGTAAGTGGGTCGACAACTGCATATGTTCCTGATGAGAAAATGCAAACGGATATAAACTAAGCATTATCTTATGACTCTTATACTAGAGGTCTTAACTATGTCTTTAAAACAATAATTTCACTGTAAGGAACTTTTCCTAGAATATTGAAATTTTAACTCAAATAACTTTTGTTGTAGCTATGTTTATAGCAGCAAAATCATGTAAACAGGTGGCATCTAACAAGATCATACAAAACTATTATGTATTCGATATATCTGTTAAAAATTATAATGCCAAATAATTGACCAACATTGAACATATTTACTCTATGCTACTGAGTGATGCAAATAAATGACCAGTTACAAATATGATAAGAGCTCATGTTTTCTGTTTGGTTGTGTTGCATTGAATCAGTGTGAAACAGAGTTTTCATATGTGTGTGTGTGTGTGTGTGTGTGTGTGTGTGTGTGTGTGTGTGTGTGCATTTTATATGCAATATACGTACCAATAAGCTCAGAGTATATCTAAAAAGATATGTCACTAAAATTCTTACAGTGACTATCTGTGAGAGAAAAAGTGGGGTGATTTTTGCTTTTGGTTTCTTTCCCTCACTTTTCTCCAACGAGAATGAACCTCAGGCCTGAAATGTCAAAAGGAAATCTGCCAAATGATAAGGGTTACAGATACCAAAGCTAGGAAATGGAACCAGAGAGACAAAGAGCAAAGTAATAGATCAGGGATTGGGCAGCAATCCAGGACATGCCTAGAATAAGGAGCTATTGTTAATGGTTCTGCTGGGATATGCTGCCACTTTTCTAAGACAATAGGGATCCTGTAAAGTACAGGAAAGACTCTGGGCAGCACCTCAGTGAGGATCCGATTCATTTATATATATATATATATATATATATATATATATATATATATATATATATACACATACACACATACATACACACACAGACACACACACACACAGACACACAGACACACACACACACACACACACACACACACACACACATATATATATATATATATATATATACACATATGCTGTCCAAAATGAATTGTCTCCATCAGTTGCAATATAGTCTGATATGCCAGGAGGTCCTGGGTCTGAGGAATGTTAACAGACATATCTGTTCTCTTGAGACCTACTAGATCATATGAACTGGTTACCTGCTTGATGTCAACTCCTCAAGAACGAGGCAGTAGGTGAGTAGACACAGTTAAGGAACACAGACCATCTCATCTACCTACAGTGTTCTGGTTCCCTCAGGCATCCTTAGCAGCAATGTTTGGTTGGCTTGCCTTCACTTGCCTGGAGACTTGACTCTCATCAAATGTAAGAACTTCCTGTCCCATAAGCAGTGATGATTTCTTGACCATGATGTTCTTGCAGAATCATTTGCACTACTGGTGGGGTGCCAGGTGGTGTCAGCACAGTTTTTCATGAATTGAATTAGTAATGGACCATCCATGAACTGGATTAGTCTTTTAAGGTCCATTTGGGTTGGTCATAATGTAAAAGTAGAGTACAACCCATGTCTTCTGGCTTCTAGAAAATCTAAGGAATTATACAACATTCTCAGCTATTACTCTCCACCATGGTACAGCTATTGTGCCATTCGAGGACTTTATCTGCAAACTTGTTCATATGGTTATTGGTTAACAGGCCCATTTTATTCAAATTATCTTTACAACAGGTCTAAACAAGAACTTAAGAGAAAGAGTTCAGTGTTCATATATATATAGACTCTGTTTGGTCTATAATCCTTAGTACCAACTGTTGGACATTTACTTTAATTCAGCCTCATTCAAAAGCTGGAAGTCATCCATTTGCATCTTCTCAGATCAAGGTTCAACTTCCAAAAATCTGAGGATTAAGACGGAGCAAAGGATCCAAACTCTACGAATCTGGTCCTCATCTCTCAGCAAGGATCCTGTTTCAGAATCTCAACAATATGGCAAATATGGAAAATATATTTGTGTGTTTTTCGAAAGGGGCACTATGGGACTTAATGACTTTATGGAACTTTGAACACATGCACAGTTAAGGTACCTTTTAAGGAGAGACCTGTGAAATAAGAAATGCACCTTTACTGAGTGGTCTAATGCACAGCTTGTGCTATGAAATGTCCCAACTAGAACCCCCTTTTTCTTTTTCTTTTTTATTTTTTTAAAGAATTACTAAACTACCTTGCTTATCTGATATTTGTGTGGTAAAATACTGAAAACATTGTTTCTACAGCAGAATGTAAAATGTTTCTTTTACTTAGATGGTTGCTACATTGATTTTTTCCCCCAGTTTTAAAAATTATGTTTCTTCTTTAAGGTATACATTTATATTATTACACATGAATAAAATAAACTGCATACAGCAGGAAGAACCACAAGACAATCAGGAATTATATAAATGTTACATTCATAGTGACTTAGCTATTTGTATTTGGCAAACTTGAAGTAAATACCTTTCCTATCTTGTTGGGTCTAAATTTCCGAATGAAGATCAATAGCTATCATATCCCATCTCTATTAACTTAAAACATCTATCTTGATCTAAAAACATCTTAACCCCTAACCTACTAAGCTTAATTGAAAGACTAAACTATCTGGTCTTCAAACCCTTCAGAGATTTGTGAAGGAATAAAACTTAAATACCTGAGTGGACCAGAAGTGCAGATTAGCAGCTTCCAAAAAAAATAGCTGAGATAGTTTACTGCCTGAACAGTCACCCATCACTATGTATAGCGTTACAGCATCATCTTCAGCCTTCTGGCCCAATATATCTGGCAGACATATTGCAAGGCAGGAACTATTGAGGACTTGCTTACCCTGTCTTGGCAGAGTTCAGCCATCGACTCTGCGTGCATCTAAGCTTGCCCATTTTTAGGCAGAATTCTGTCTGTGGCAGAAATTGGGACACTTTGCCTAGTGGCTTGTTTGCCACATTTGAATTGAACTTCATAAGGAAGCTCTTTGATGCTCATCATCTTCTTTGAGGGAGGGAGGGTATTGCCGGAGCTAACTTGTCTTGTTGTCAAAGAATCTTTAATATAATGAAAACATCTTTAAATGCCATATTATGTAGGTCTTTGAGGCTTTTGAAGACCTTATTTAACTATTTATCTTATTTATCTATAGAATCATATCTATCTATTAGACCTAGAATATATATTCTTGTGAAAAATTAGACTAGTAATTGATGTGGCTATGATTTGCTTCAATATACAAAATTCAATACCATTGAGTTAAAAAATAAACTTATTTGTGAGTTACGATTAAGGCCTTAAAATGAGGAGTAGATTCAATAATCTACCTTTTGTTCTATTCTCCTACATTTCTATATCCCCCTTTCTTTCTTTTCAGCTCCTATCTACTTACCTACAAAAGAAAAAGGAAAAGAGAGACGTCCCTGAGTCCAACCTAGTTTCCTTTCTGTATAAGACCAATAACAACTTATAACCAACTCCTGATGAAAATAATCATCTGTAGACCAAGAGAGTAAACCGAAACCTATCCAACTCCCCTTAGGGGAAATGGGACATCATTCTCTTAAGGTTTCTTCAGGCTGATTTAGGGCAAATAATACCTTTGAAGCCCCCTCACCGAAAATGGGGAGAAATGGTTAAGTAAGCCAGTGATAACATTTGTGGTCCATTCCAAATGTTGTGGAATTCCAGGCTTTCTAGGAGTTCTGTGTGGGACAGTCTGAGCTGCTGGATCAATTGGGATCAGATGCTTTCTACAACACTGTCCTGGAAGCTGTCCTGTTCTTATGGGTAACAGCAACTGAGGCACCTGGGGCTGGACCATGGAGGATGCAGGGTGACAGCATCCAGCATGCTGAGAGGAATAAATCCTATCAGGTCTGACCCAGCATCAGTGTCCATTTCTTTTATTCTGAAAACATAATTTCTCACAAGTATACAGTTCCTACACTAAGATTGTATGAGGTGTGCAGGATGCACAGAGCAATTAAGGCTGGTTCTCTGCTCATTGTATGAGCAGAAGTAAGACATCTGCAAATCTTCCTTCATGCCATACTAAGAATGGCCTCTAATTATAAGTCACAGAGAATCTGTGACCAACATGAAGCCTTGTCTATCCATAGACTTCGTATCTCAGCCAGTCTCAGAGCTATTCCCATGTAGTGGGGTTAGCAAATATAAGTTACCTGCTTGTTCTGCAGTTTGAATTTTTTACATTCCAATTGCAGGCCCCTCCTTCAGCCCCTTTCATTCCCTCCTCTAGTCCTTAGAAAGGTGAGGCCTCCTCCCTTAATGTCTAACCTCAGCTTATCCGGTGTCCTCTGAACTACCTGTAGCCTCTTCCTCTGTGGCCTGGCAAGGCGACCCTGCCAGGGTGGAAGTGAGCTACATTTAGGAGGCCTGAGTCCATGTCAGAAATAGTCTCTACTCCCCATATTGTGGGACCCACAAGGAGACTGTGCTGCCTATCTACTACATCTGAGCAGGAGGTCTAGGTCCACATTCTATATGAACCTTGGTTGGCACATCAGTCACTGTATTGTAATGTGGTTAACCTGAATTAAGTGGCTAACATCTGCTTATGAGTGAGAATATGCCCTGTGT
>OU015745.1:124814827-124836660 GCA_907169655.1 Acomys percivali
GTGTGTGTGTGTGTGTGTGTGTGTGTGTGTGTGTGTGTGTGTGTGTGACCCATCCATACATTGGAGAATACCCCATCAGTTTCAGCTTAGAGCTGTTGGAAAAATGATGTTGGGATAGGCCTTGTCTACTTGATGTATTTTGAGGAAGGAGACAAAAGGCAATTCTGGCTCACAAAAATGATTTCTGTTGGGGGGTCCTAATTATACAAACCTACAAATCGTTCTTTGGATGTTGAACACATAGGTACAAAAATGACAGAATAATTAAATGAGAGGAAATTGAATGTAAGCACAGAGTGTTTTAAGGACTCTAACTTTTTGGTGTTATATCAGAAATCCAGATGGATAATTTTTATTTTTCATTTTTTAATCTCACTGTTTGCACATAATGTGATGGTCAGATATGAATACTAGTTTACAGATGGATTGGGGGTACTTTTTACTTGAGATTGCTCATTAAAGCATAATTCTAAAAACAGGCTTACAAAAACTTTTCTTCCCTCTGTTCACTTAGGGAAAAAACTTACACTTAGATATGAATTTTATGGAAATCATCAAAATGAAAACTGTCAGTGTAGCCACTGAAACCGAAGGAAAGTATTGCCCAATGTTGAGGAATGCAGAAAAACAAATTGAGAAAGTGTGTGTGTGTGTGTGTCTGTGTGTTTCTATCAACGGGCATCTCTTACTTGCTTAGGAGAATGTTAACCCTTTCAAAGGCCTACCGCCACACACAGGAAGAGGGGAAAGTCATTAAGGATACTTAGTATCAAGTCACTCCATCCATTTTAAGCCAATATAGCAATGTAGTTATTCTTAGAATGTCTAATGCTCATTTGAACTTTGTAGAGTTCTCTCTATGTTTTAAAGATCCTTGAATATTATCTCTCTGACTTGACTCTTACTAATCTTTCATGGGGGCTTTTCCCTCCATAAAACCCACTGTCATACTGTCAGCTTCCTCCACTGATATCCTGTTAGCGGACTAAGATTACAGAGCCTACAACTTCATGGATGACAAGTTTGGTAAACATGTTAACCATAGATGCTAAATGAAATTGAATAATTTCAACATAAAAGTAAAATAACAAAATCTAATATTTGGTGAGGCAGGGTGAGGCAGGTAAGTATGTTGGAAAAAACCACAATATCATTGCACATGCAATCTCTTTCAAAAAGCCTTCAGTGTGGTGGCTGCCAGGCTCGTTGCTTAGAGGGCTAGGTGAAACATAGGCAGATGTGGTTTCACGGCTGTTTTATTTTGGACTGTTTGTTGGTGTATTTTTTAAATCTCTTTTTATTTTGGGTTCCTTAAACCTCTTTCTTCCCACTCCACCCCAATTCCTTCCAGCACCCTAACACCAGGTAGGAGAGAAAGAAGGTCAGTGGGGAGAAAGGGTGTAGTTTTTCTTAGTTACTTCCTGCTGTTCAGGGTCATTGGGTTCCTTGAGGCAAGTTCAGTCTTCGGTTCAGGATATCTCCAACTTCTTGGTCAAACTGCATCAACAGCAACAAGGAGCAGCAGGAGGAAGCAGCAGCAGCAGACTTCCTCTTTCTTGGAGCGCCCCCAGTCTCTCTCCCTGGGTCTGGCTTTTATCCCTACTGACAAAGACCACACCCTCCACACAAGGTAGTTCCCAGCTGAAGAAGATCACCTGCTCTCTCCTGAGGCAGTTATCAGCTGTGGACAAATGGGAGCAGCCTCATAGCCCACACCAGGGATTAAAACAAAACAAAACAACAAAACAAAACATGTTTACGTGTAAAACAAAAGGTCCACTACAATAGTTTTTTTTTTTTTAATCAATTTGGGATCTTGCTCATTTATCATATCCATGGGTCTAATAAAGCTACTTCTAAGAATTTCTGTTCAAATAATCATTCGCTGTATAAACATTTGTAATATGTAAGGTTATATATTACAAAACCATTTGTTATACAGAAACATGGAATATCTTCAGAAAGAATTTAGTAAGTCAATAATAGTAGTTTTTACAGGCATTAAGCATTGAAAGAATATTTAATGCCATGAGTAAACTCTTGTGCTTGAGCATAAAATGGGAATGAGAGGTTATATTTCCATACCTGTCGTATTCAAATCATATGGGATCCTGTCTCCTTTTGCTCCTCCTCCTCTTATACCTCCATCAGTATTTTTTTTTTTTTACAATGAACCACTTGCATCTGGGAATATTGGAGATCAATTAGAAATTTAAGATTCTAACATACACCTATGCTTAATTTTAAATAATTAGAACTAAATATGGTTAATATAAGCACATGCAAACCTAAAAACTAGAAAGAGCAGAAGTTAATACCTTGTCAGTTCCTTACAAATCAGTAATTGGTCTTATTAGAAAAGATTGCCAATGATAAAATGACAAGTTCTATCAGGGTCTACAGTTGGTTGTACATAACGTCACACTATTCTTGTATGTGGCCTTGGAGATAATATTGCACCAAAAATTATAACGGCTCTTGCTTTATGTGGACATGGTCTCACTCTGAAGAGTCATCAAAGCTTTGACTCGGTTTAATTATTTATTTTTTTTGAATTGGAAATAAGCAGTGAGTCATCCTCTGAGGATTATATATATATATTATATGTATGTATGAGTACGAGTTCATAAGTTTTAAATAATAGATGAGAAATCTGAGGTGTTTCACCTCAAATGACCTCTGGTTACATATCTTTGACTCTGTTACTTTATAATATTTATTTATATCCTGCTCTACTGCCTATCCCTTTGTAACAGATAACCAGTCTTTTGGTTGCTTTAATAGACACAAATGCTTATGTATAAGATGAGGTCCTAGCAGCCTATCCAAATGGTTCCCCAAGTAACACAGAAAAATGTATGGGAGATTCCATGTGAGAAGCTCCAGACTTAATACACAGCACAGACCCCTTGAGAAAAATCTGAATTTTTCTATTATAATTAAAACAATGACTACTTGGCATGCCAAAAGTTCACTACACAATGTACCAACTATACACTGCTTTTTATTTCCTTTTCTTTTTCGAGTCAGGGTTTCTCTGTGTAGCCTTGGCTATCCTGGACTCAGTTTGTAGACGAAGTTGGCCTCAAACTCACAGCAATCTGCATACTTCTGTCTCCCCGAGTTCTGGGATTAAAGGTGTCTGCCACCATGCTCAGTATTTTTTTTTTAAATGTGAATTGGTAGTTTGCCTATATGTATGTCTGTGTGAAAGTATTGAATCCTCTGGAACAGGAGTTAGAAACAGTTGTGAGCTGCCATGTGGGTGCTGGGAATTGAACCCTGGTCCTCTAAAAGAGCAGCCAGTACTCTTAACTACTCAGCCATCTTTTTAGCTCCCTTGCATGTATTTTTGAAATGCATTAGTGATACATTTTATTGATGATATAATTACTTCTTTATGAATTCCCAATGCTTTCTTTACTGTGTTTTATTGTTTTGCACACAATATACAAATATTCAAGAGTTAACACACATTCTACCAATTTGCATCATTCTAAGACCATAAAATATGAAATATCACTACTAAATATTTTGGCTCAATGGGCTTGATACTTTAATGTATATTTATGCTAACTTATTCTTAAAATGTCAAATGAAACTAAAAAATCTGTTGAATTCCAAATGTAGAACGATTAATTTTATGGCCTAATATCTAATTTTATGGCCTAATATCTGCTTAAGTTGAACTGTGTTTCTAAGAGTGCACAGACCCTCCACATTAGATGGGATGTTTAGTCCCATCATTTTAAGTGGAACTGAGCTCCACCTTGCCAAATATGATAACACCCTGGGGAAGCGAGGAGGTGGTGGGGGTAGGGTGGGAGTGGATGTAGCTATAGAAGTTAGAAGGTTTTGTGCTTTTGTGTTCTTCACTTGCGATGCTAAGCAAAACATCCCAATGCCTGTGGCATCTGTCTGAATAAAGGAAAAGAAAAGTGAAAGGCCAGCTTTTTCACTGGTTTCTCTTGCACTGATGAACCTACATAAACATGGAGGCCCTAGACAAGACAGAGCATAGCCTTTCAGGTGGGCTCTGCGGCTGTGTAATGTCTATGGAGCATATCCAAGACCATTTCCCAAAGGCTGGGTTTTGAGATAATGACTTTCTTAGTCCAGGGGGAAAAAGCACAGACAGACTTCTGCTCATGCTTGTCTAGAATGCTGCTGACTGGCTCATTAAATAGAGTTACAACTGACTCCTAAGATGAATATTCTTGATGGCTTTCCAAGCAGGAGGAAGGATGCTAAGTGACACATATAAATGTAGAAAGGAGAAGCAAGGATGGGCTAGCTCCGAAGCAGGATGGCAGTGGGCTAGCTCTGACGCAGGATGGCAGTGTTCTTGAGCTGTTAAAGGAGGCGGCTTGAGTGGGTAGGACTTCACTTGCATTCTGAAAAGTGTATTCTCCACTAAGCTAATGAGAACTCCATGTATGCACTCCAAACATGAAGACTTAAAACAGTGTGGTGTTGGAGGTGGACCACTGCTGGACACCTATGCAGTCCCCTCTGCGAAGCATCTGAGATTCCGAGAGTCTTTTCCTAATGATACCCACTTCCACGACTTCCTGTGAGCAGTCTTTGAGTGTCTGTTGTCTCAAGAAATCATTGTGGTTTTATACCATGCACGTAAAAATCCTCAGAAGATGTTATACAATATTAAACTTTAGTTATTTCAAAGCTATGGCTGGGCAATTTCTAACCAAGAAATGTAGCTCAAAATCTACATGGTAATAAATCATTTTGCTAGTCTTTCATTGTATTTTTGGTTCAATTATACAGGTAAAAACCTAAATTAGAATTTTGAAGAATTAAAATTATTACAAAGTGAACTATATCCTCCCAGGTTTATAAAAGCCATCAACATTAGTTATCAATATTATAAAGAATTGGAATACACCTCTGGGAATGAATTTCTTCTGGGTAAGATGTTTAAGAGTTGACTTTTGTGGAGGTAATATTAATATCCCTGTTACCACTAATGGTATTTAAGAAAATAAACTTCTAATTGCCTCTCTTCAATTTCTGCATTTTAGTTACTTTTTTATATTTGTTTGTTTGCTTGTGTATCATGATGGGGGTGAGGATGGGGTACACACATGCCACAACGGTACCCAGAGATCAGAAAACAATTTTCAGGAGTTTGTTGTCTTCTCCTATGTGCATCCAGGGATCAGCACACACTGTTAGGCTTCGAGCACAGCACCTTTACCCACAGAGCCATCTCATCAGCCTTTCATTTTATCTCTTTTCATTAAAAATTAATGTTTTATAAGCATTATAGTTTAGTTGTTACTAATTATTATCGTTTGAATATCTTACCAGTAAATATATATAATATGAAAATAACTACCTGTAAAATTGTCCCATTTGTAAAAATAATTCAAATGATTTCTAATTGCTTTCACAAGCCCAAATGTTTCCAATGAAAATTGTAATTAAGGTATGCTAATGAAAGCCTTTATTCTTGTCTAATCTAAAGAAGAAACAAACCATTCCACCGAATGCTTCAGCTTCCGACAATAGTTCTCACGTGCATTTCCGTTTTTCTCCCACTAGAGGAAAATGACTGGATTAATAAATTGAATTTTAAATGATCCTAATGGAACACTTACCTAACTTCCAAATGACTATAACAGAGCCAAACAGTAATAAAAACTTCATAAACACACAGTGACATAATTCAATCAGCTATTTACATTTGCATGGATCAAGGGAAGAGCCTGGAAAGGCCTCATTCATCTGAGAAGAGCTTGTAGGAGGAATAACAGGGAAGTGGCAGCAGATTAACAAGAGAAGTCAGTGTTAGTAGATACTGACAGAGGAGCAGAGATGAGAATCATGCCTCACTTCAGACAGAAGACGTGGAAGAAATAGGATGTTTTGAAAATACTTAAGACAGGTGCAGTTTTCTTTCATTATTAAATATAAAAACACAATAGCCAAAAGGACAACAGATATGAACACTGTGGCAATTCCGTTTAAAGTGCACATGTGAGCAAAAGTTTTCTTCAAGTCCTATAAGTAAAGCGCCCCAAATAATATTTAAGACAATCTTTACAGGCCCAGTGAGACAGCTTAGAGGATAAAGGTACTTGTCACCTAGCCTGATGGCCTGAGTCCCCAGAATCCACATGATGGAAGGAGAACCAACGCCAGCAAGTTGTCCTCTGACTTCCATATGCACCCCTCCATCCCACGCACGCACCCCCCCCCCACACACAAAAAGTGCATGTAAAAACATTTTAGATAAAGAGCTGAGCTACAGGTTCAGCTGAGGGGTGGAACATTTATTTAGTATGTGTGAGAGTCTGGGTCTACATCTAACACTGAAAAAAAAGTTGCAAATAATAGGCAGCTTTTATTTTCTCCATAATTGTGTTTTCGGGAAGAACTTTATAAGGAAATATTTCCCCATGTGTTGAATGAAATCAAGGCTCTGATGATTTTTCCTCATTGTCATTAGTTGTTCGAGGGTGCTGTGCACCATGAACTTCAGAGGGTGCTGGAGAATGGTTAGGTGTGCCATGGTCATGTTGCTGTGTTTATCACAGCGACTTAGATCTAAGAGGATAGGCCCAAGTTAGTGACCATAAAGCAAGCAGAAAATGGTGAGGAACCATTTACAAATGTAATTTTCTAGATCTCAGTGTCTAAAATAAAGGCTATAAGGTCAAAAAAATGTAGCAATATTATGATATAAAAGGAGTGATGGAGTGCTTCATTCCACACCCTATACACGGAGTAGATAGTTCAAAAGCCAAAGATTTCAGAATCCATATGTTTTGACACAATCATAGATCCAACTTTAGTATAATCAAGAAGAGATAAATGCACAAAAGAGCAGAAAGCAGACAAAGAACACTTACTTAATTCAACTAAACTTCATATGCTTTCCCCCCATCCTTTATTTGCTTTCATTTGGCTTCCAATACTACAAGCATGTATGACAGTGAAATAAGATTTTTGTCTAATCTCATGAAATTTAGAACAGAAATATGATAGAACAAATTGCTTGCCTTGAATAGAAAGGGGTATGGGCAGAAACATGCACATATGACTAATGCAAAAGCAAAACACAGTACAGGTAGACAGTCACTGCTTTGGTTGGGAAATACGAGTTCTGAGTTCAGAGTTTTATAGACATGCAACCAATACTGTGTCCACTGTCGCTCCCCCTCCTACATGCAAGCAACTTTGATGACCTGAGCAAGATCAAGGCCTGAGTGTAATCTCTTGAAGCACTGATGATAAGCACACTATGGTTAAAGGACACACATTACCCTTGGAATCATAATGCAGGTACATGCAATGGATATAAGAATAATGCAATTCAAACTAATTTAGGACTTTGCCAAGCAGGAAGGGAAAGTCCTCTGGGCATTCAGGAAGAACATTTAGACAAAGCAAAAGCAGAAGGGGAATTTGTGGTTAGCAGGAAGCTGTTGCTCATTTATATTTTATCGAAGACCTAAAATGTTGGGCAAAGGAGTCTGTCTAGAGCTAGCACAAATGGTAGTTTGGAATAATCAACTAGGAGGGGAAAAAAATCTAGAAACTGAAAAGGTGTTCTTTTTAGAATTAGAAATATCAACACAGGCTTCTCTTGTAGCTCATTGTGATGCTTCATATGATCTCCACTCCTCATGCTAATCAAATGAATCTGTTCCAATTATACAGATTGCCATGAAAAGTCATGAGACATCACATTTTACTAAATGGGAAATACTATTGATCTAACAAGAATCATTGAATAATGGAAGGGGTCCATTTTTGATTATACACACCCTCCAGCCATGTTCAATGAATATACTGGTCAGAGGTGGAAGAATAAATTGATTTTTGTGGTTTCAGATATCAATGCAGTTTCAGATATGTGCCTAATAATTTGTTAGCAGACTTACACATAATGTTTTAATTGTCTATATACCCACAGAATAGTGCTAAAAGGTTTTAGATTATGTGCAATAAATAACAGTTCTTGTTTTTAGGAGTTTATGATCAGAAATATGTAAAAGGACCACAAATATATTGGAATTGAAACATAGGCAATTTCAGACCATTGGAATGTGTGAAAAATGTGCTTACAATGAAAGCACAGAATAAAATATTTCTCTGAAGCAAGACTTTAGTTCTAGAAGAATGTATTAAGCAATGTTTAAAAAACATGTTGGAAGTTAATTTGCCTATCTGATCATCCATCTATTCAGTTAATGAGAAATGTAAAGTGAAATTATCGTAGGTAGCAGAGTGAGCTGACACATGACTGTGATATATTCATAGACATGACAGAAACAGCAAGAGGGACAATGGTTTCTCTGCTGGCTTGAATGAAGATGGCCCCTGTGGGCTAGCTCTGGGATTGGTGAAACTCTTGGAAAGAACTAGGAGGTGTGGCCTTGTGGGAGGAGATGTGTTTGAAGTTTCAAAAGCTCATGGCATCCCAGTTAGCTTTCTCTCTTTCTCTGCCTCCTACATGTCGATCAGATGTAAGCCCACAGCCACTTCTCCAGCGCCATGCCTGCCTACCTGCTACCGTGCTTCCCACCATGATGGTCATGGGCTGTCCTACTCTCTGAAGCTGTAATAAGCCACTAATCACATGTTTTCTTTTATAAATTTCCTGTTCATACTGTCTCTTCACAGCAAGAGAAAGTAACTAACACAGTAAGGCATCTTATAAAAAGAAAAAAGAACTTTCAACTAAATGAGGAGCTAACGTAATTTATGTATAACATAAATTATACAATTAAAAAAAAAACAGCTTCAAGAAAGTATAGCATCCCGTAAATAATAAAGAAAAAGGCAACTTTGGGCCAATGTGATAGAATGCTTGTAATCCTTAGGCAGATGAAGAGGACATGATAAGCCAGCCTGGGCTACATGTTGCAAACCTGTTTCTGAGCTCATGGACACACATGTCTGCACAAACTTAAAAAAGTGTGGGTGGGAGGCACCAGCTAACTGAATAATTATAGGGATGAAATACTGTGACCCAAAATTGTAGGGAGATTCATATCCAAATGGAACTAGGAGATGAGGGATTTCATATAACCTATAGACAGAATTAAGTCTACAGAATTTTCATGGAAATAATAGATTGCCATGCCTTTGATTATGTTACCTCTGGGATTATATGACTTGGCAATGAAAAGGACAAAAGTAATCAGAGAATAGAAGAGCTAGTTCACTGGTAGGATGACCTTAATGATCAAATTAAGAAACCATACACAAATTCCATTGGTTCATGAAGGCATCACTCAACTAATATTAATTGGCCACATTGTAATGTATCAGGGCAAATGCCTGCAATACAAAATGCCAATCGAACACAGAGTGCTTTTTACAATTTATTCTGCACAAATATTGTAAATATCTACTGGAAGTCTTAAAAAGGAGACAAATCATATTCAGAAAATGCCATGACTGAAAAAGCAGATTTAATTGGGAACTGGAAAAAGAAATTGAAAAACAACCAAGTGTAGAGTTTTATTCGTGGCACTATTATTTGTTATTTATCAGCGTTCTTTATTTGTGCATGGATGTTAGGTGTGGGAAAAGTGAAAGGAAGAAGAAAACTTTCTGTTTAGTGAGTGGAGAGGGTGTGGGCGATAAAGCATGTTTGTCTGTCTTGCATGAAGCATTGGGATCAACCCCCAACTCTGAATAAACTGGACATGGTGGCATATCCATATAATCTCAGAAATTAGAAAGTACAGAACAAACCAGAACAATAGTAATACGGATTGGTTCTGCGTTTTGTATTCCAACCAGGTAATATACAGAAAAATGCAGAAAGTGATCTCTTAAGTATGTGCATAGATTCAACACACATCTTTTAAACATTTCCTGTTTTGCAGTCATTGCCTAGGCACTGCGATTTTAATATAATGAATAGCTAGTGGCCTCAGCTATCTGTGAGTCAGCCACAGATGAAGCTTATCGTCAGCAAAAGAGCACAGGGGGTAGGGGTGGGGAGGGGAGGACGGCCATGGGATGTGGGAGCTAGGTGGTACAGGCTGAGGGGGTGTCTAAATCAGCTGGAGTGAGGCGCAGACTAAATGAGGAAAGAGGCTCAGAAGCCAAGAAGGGAGGGTTGTGTAATTGGTTATCAGCAGTGTCAAATTCTGTACGTAGGTCAAGGAGCATCGCGATGGAGACTTGCCATTTGGTTTTGGCAGTGAGCATGTTACTGGAGACCTTGGCAAGGCTAGCTTCTGGGAAGTGGCGTGGGTAGGAGCCACACTGGATCTGGTTCAGGAGTATTTTCTCTGAGGAACTAAATGCCTCTGGTGCACTCTAGGAGTTGGGAGAAAGGATGGGGAGGGAAACAGTTGTTTGAGCGTGTGTATTTCTTGAGGCCCAGGGATATGGGAAACTCAGCAGGAACCACCTGCGAGGAGGATTTTTTTTTTTACCCACCCAGATCTATTTTGTGAAAAACTTAGCTCTCCCTAGCAATAAGGAAATAGCATTTACATATGAATTCCCTTTTGTTGAATTTGTTTGTTCTACACTACCTGGCTGTGAGTCACTGTAACACACTGACCCCGCATTGAAGTCAGCAGATTCTATTTGGAGAGTCTTGGTGATTGTGGGGAAAGTTGATCAAATTGTTGACAAAAACATTCACTCTCCCTCTTCGCTGAACACCTGTGTGTACTCTTTCTCTCTACTCACTGTTAGCCCCGGAGTAGGCAATGCTGCATGTGAGCAAAAAGTAAAGCGAAGTTTCATCTTCAGGAGCTAAATGTTCGCGACACAGGAAGAAGTTATAATACTTTCTATTTTGGTTTCCTCTCATCTGAAAAGACTTTTAAAGAGAAAAGTAGCTCTGCAAATGCCAGCCTCAATTAAAATGCTAAATACAAGTTGCAGCTTCCCCTCCACTGCCAGAGGGAATGTGTCCAACAGGACCAGCCACCTGTTTCCCTTTATAAGAGCTCAAGACGGCTGCCTCTTCCAGCGCCCTCCTCACGGACACCAAATAGCAGCGTGACGATGAATCAAAAGCCATCAGCAGCGCAGCTCTATTTACAAAGAAACGACACGCAGTAAGGTCGTCCCTGGGAGAGGGCATTTCAGCCATTAAAGTTGACCAAGGCGGGGGGGGGGGGGGGGGGGGGGGGGGGGGGGGGGGGGGGGGGGGGGGAGGCGGGCGGTTCCCCAAGCTTAAATAAAGCAGGAGAGGTTACGAGGAGGGGTTAGAAACTTCGGCGTTTCCAGCCTGATCAAACATGTATGCCAAACTCCTAAGGATGTTGGAGCACAGAGCAAGAGCTCCTGGTCGGTGATGACTTAGCTAGACACAGCGAAGGTCACAGAACTAGAAACTTAAGAATCGGTTACGTAACAGGTTAAAGTTGCAGCCTCTCAGAGAGACAGTGTGACCTGGCTTCTAATGATAGCTGCATCGTTTAGTACCTGTGAGACAAAGTCAGAAGACTTAAGTTCTGAGCTGCAGTTTCCCAGCCTATAAAAATGCAAATAATACAAGTGCTTAGCTCGGTGATATTTTAAGGATAAAATGACAGAACATACAGCTTAACCCAAAATCAGACAGTGAGACTTTCCATAGATGCTATATAAGGAATGGCTACTGTTTCCCTAGATTTAAGCATCCTCAGTTGACAACAACCCATTCTCATTCTGCTGAAATGATGACACTAAGCACATCACAGCACATGACTATAATCCCAGAATTTGGAAGGCTGAAGCAGGAGGATTCAAGCGGAAGCCATCCTGGGCTGTGGACATCCTATCTCAGAAAGCAAACACAGGAGAGACGTCTGAGAGTGGATGTGAAAGCAAACGTAAGAAAGAGCTTGCTGTGAAAACCCTAACTTTTTTCATTTATGTTCTATTTACTTGGAGCGTGAGGCTAGGGGCCACATCTACCATCGGCAGCATTCCTGTAGAGGTCAGAGGACAATGCTGCAGAGTTGCTTTTCTTCCCATACATTTAAGTGGGTTCTGGAAATTAAACTCAAGTTGCCAGGTTTGCACCTTTACCTTCTGAGCCACCTCGACAAGACAACCTAATGTGACCTATTTTTTTTTAAAAAAACAATGGTGATACTCCTAAGAGAAAAATAGAGAGAGCACCATAAAATTTAATTTAATCTAAAGAGATTGAAGTAAGAACATTTTAATCAGCAAATAGAGGCCAGAAAGATAATCCTAATGTTATAAAAGTTTTATTCACTTCTAAAATTTAATATGACTCTGATTATATTAACATTAAAAATAAAATTGTGTCTATTAAATGTAAAATTAGCTTTATTATACGTATAAAGAGTCTCAGTGTTCTTGCTTAAATGAAGAGCAAAGAAATATTCCCAAGTATCTTTTGTGGGACATATCCATAAGAGTTAAATAATAACCAGTGTTCTCTCCTCTTACCAGATGTTCGCAGCTGCTTTCGGAATAACTTGGTGGCCGGAGCACTTCACTGCATTACAGCTTTTAGTTTCTGGTTTTGCATTGGTCTGGAGGCCCTGGAGCCATAATTTCTGTCAGGAAGACCACAACTTCTGCCAGTTCCCATGGTGAATGGTCGTTGAATGCTTCCTGCCCACTTGTTCCATTTTGTCCATTCTATGGAAACGTACCAGTTTGAGGTATACCACTGTATCTTCAAATAGAACGCAGAGAGAGAAATCTAAACATCTTACGAACAGATGGCTAATGTCTTAAGGACTACTAGGCGAACAGCTAATGCACTTCAGGTCTCTGAACTCTTTGTGCCCTTCAGGAGCACAGAGGAATTCATCCTGTTAGTTCCCCACTTGGCTTCTTCTGGGAAATGTAGATTCCAGTGCTTTTCCAATTTACAAATTGTTTTACTCAGGTGGGAAAGAAGATGGCGAAGACCCAACACTGTGGAGAACCTGGCACCACCCATGTAGGTGGGTTCCTGGGAATTCTCACTCAAAGGCTTTAATTAGTGTCATTAACAGAATGTAAGCATGGCCTCCAGCACGGTGCTGTGTAGGGATGTGGCTATTTGTGTTCAAATGCCTTCTGATGCCAGGCCTCCACTGGAGCTAAGTGCCCATCCTTTAGACACAGTCCTGATTTGCCTGAATTTCCTAAGTCTAGCACAGATTCCCCACTTTCTTAGAAGTCCCAGAGTCCAGAGGAAGAGAAGGTGATGGGAGAAAGAAGTGGCGTGGTGTTATGTGCTTTTTCTTTTCTTTCCTTTGTCAACCTGTAAACCCCTTGTAGTTATCCTTTTGTGTGGTAGAGGTAACTATAGACACGGGTTTGAAAAGCGCTTTGATATCTTCAGATAAAAGGAAGCTGGGAGAGGGCAGGGATAATTATTATTAGCAGCTCAGTGGTGCATAGGTTTTTCCATATGTGCCTTCCTCCAGGGAAGCTGGGTCCGTCAAAACAAAATCAGTTTCAGAAAAGAAGGCACAATAGAAAATGACTTCAAAAAAATATGAGCCAGATGAAACACAAATGTGAAATGAGAAATTAAAGTGATGGCATGCTTCTAAAGAATACCCTGCCGTCTTATCAGGAGTGTACTTATCGGCTCGCAGAGGTGGTCTTAGTAATAATGACATCTTGGGTGCCATTTTCTTGGATGGCATTTGTAGCAATCCT
Organism: Acomys percivali; assembly: GCA_907169655.1. Taxonomy (NCBI): domain Eukaryota; kingdom Metazoa; phylum Chordata; class Mammalia; order Rodentia; family Muridae; genus Acomys; species Acomys percivali. Next base: position 124,828,445 of record OU015745.1, read on the forward strand.
GCCCCAGTAACTTTAAAAAGCAGTTGTGACACCAAATGATACTTACTACAATTTCCAAATGTTGTCAGTATCATTTTTAGATGTCAGAATTGAAGGCCACTCCTCCCCCATCATACAAAAGTGAGAATTAGGATCCACTATCAAGTTTTTCAACACAAAAGAAATGGAAGGATCTACCACCTCAAGGTTGCTATCAAATTCTCTCATTGGAATCTAGCCAGCTAATGGATGAAGATGTCATGAGATTGCTGTTGAGAGACAGGGACGTGAGAAAAGAAAGGCAATATAACATTCCGCCTCCAGCTACAGGAAGCTTGTGCTGTAGTTGGAAAGATAAAGCACGCACTTGCATGCACGCACTCATTCACACACACTCATACTCACACACTCACACACACATGCATGCACTCACACACATGCACACACATAAACAATTTGTGGAGAAAAATACTATTTAATGCTCTAGTATTAAATATTATCTTGCATAACTGCAGTAACAAAAAGTAATCTTTTTAGAAAAGCATTCTGCGAGCACTCTTACGTTTCTTCTAGCATTTGAAAGAGGTACATAGCATGCTGTTTTCTTTTGGAGACCAGAGTTAAGGTACGTCAAAGGCAGGCACCAGGCTTTGTTTTGTCTGATATTTCATTGAATGCTTCACATTGTCCTGGACACAGAGGAAGGGCTCAACACCATTTGATGAATGACATAATGACCTAATAATTTTAAAATGTAGACAATTAAGTACATCACAAGAACAATGTGCTTAATAACATTGCTGAGTGTGTTTCTCCTGATTATTAAAATTCATTAGCTCAAAATAATTAGGGAATAAGCACTCTAGTCCTGGTAGTCTTGGGGTCCCAGAAGCCTTTAGAAATCAGTTTACAACCAAAAAGTTCCTTAGAAGTTATTTTTCAAATTCTTCAAATCGTATGAGCAGTACCAAGTTTTTCTTCAATAAACAGGTGGCATAAAAAGTGCAGAAAATCAAGGAGCTAGTATTTGGAACCCAGTACTCAGGGTGTCCATGTCATCAGCAGGGGCCCCCACCCCTCTTCCTGGAGTCTTCCTTGGAGACTCCAGGTACAGAAGATATAAAGGCTTGCTTTCCAGCAGTGTGAGGACACTGCCTAGGATGGAGCCAGTTGCTTCACATTGAGAGGAATGAAAGGAGGAGGGTGGACTCAGGAGTTCCAGAATGTACCTAAAAAGACAAAGAGGATCTGGCTTGAGGTCTTTCCCAAGCATAGCTACCTAAGTGTCCTTGGAGACACACTAGGGTCAGAGGGGAGGCGTGACCTAGGGAAGACTTGCAGAGACAAGGGGAGAAATGAATTGTTCATTGTCACTATCTTCTTTCTTCATTTTTTCCCAGTATTCTTTCATGTAAAAAGAAAGCATATTTTCCATGTCTATCTTATATCACATGGCTATGTAGAATGTTGTTAAATTAAATTAAATCTTCTTTTTATTCACCAGGTTCAAGGTAATTTATCTTTATCTGTTAAATACTGACCAATTCAATTAAGTAAGCAATTCTCTTTATCTTAAGATGCTTTCCATCCTTGAGGGGAAAATATCATCTAACAGGAATGCAAAGGACCTTTTCAAACATCAAGACAAGTAGCTAAGCTTATTGACAACTAGATCTTATTTGCCCTGCATGTGCTTATGAGAAAGCTGGTATTTCATTTTTCTCCTCATTTTCACCTACTTGTAAAGGAAGTGGAGAGGGGATAAAGAAGTCAAGATTTTGCCTCCTAAAAGGGTATGAAAATACCTGGTGTTCCTCATAAGCTCCCTGTCCTGTGCAAACAATACCCCCACACCTTTTTTTTTAATAACTTCCCCAGAGAAGACATGATGTCTGCCTAATCAACTCACTCAGAGTCAAGCAAGGTCAACTCCTGTTCCCACTGTAGGGAATGAGACACTGGAGCTGGCTTGGCTCAAAAATAGCCCGTGTCCATGCTGTGGAACCAGCCTGATATCACCAAAGCCAAAACCCGGTGCCAGAAGTCCTGCTTTCAGAGAGAAGGTAGTAGCTGCCTTTAACACTGCTGTTGTGCAAGTTTTTAATTAGTCATAAGGACAGTGGTAGCCAAGGTACTGAGATGGTATCATGATGACCAGGACAAGTGCCTCAGGAGGAAGCCAAAGGGATAAAATCCCCACATCAAAAGGAACATTTTAGTTTTTATTGGTCCTGAAGAGAATCTAATAACAAGACTTAGATGATATTTACTGACACAGCATCATTTGCCCCAAATTTCAGTAATTCATTATAATTTACTATGGCATATGTACTGCTTGTATTTTCCAAGAAGCTGACCATCTCAACTACTTAATCCGAGTAATGACAAACTTGATTGATAGGCAAAATGTTCATTAGACAGATGGACTTTGTACTTTGAGCCTTGTCGGGCACTTAGGTACATGCATTCCCATTGAGTAGATGAAGTTTTAATAGCAGAAAAGATAAAATTCAGTAAACTATGCACATAGAATGCTTATTATTCTTGTGACTCTGTACCCAGTAAAAATTGTCTTATTTTAAAAGACAATTGCATAACTATGATATAAATAATGACTTATAAATCTTGCTAAATAAATCAAAGCTCTGGTTCACAACTGTACACTCATATCCCTTTGGTTTTTACAGACAAACCAAATGAAAGTCATACATTAAATTGTTGGAGGGAAGCGTGAACTACAAACCATGGTCACTTCTACTTTGGCAAAGTGCATTATTCATGAGAGTGTGTCAGCTGGCTTACAGTGCCAAAGGTAGCCCTCAGGATGATTTTTCTCAGCCTCTGGCCTAGGAGTAATTGGAAAGTGGGTAGCAATTATTCTGGGCATTTTTCTACTTCATATCCAGTATCCTTCTTCCACCTACTTTCTTCAGTGGCTAAACCAGTCTTAGGGATTTTTCAAACTCTTCTGTGAAGCATTTAGTTCCCTTCATGGAAGAGTCCCAGATTCCTCATGCTGTCATATGTGCATGAGTACACACACACACACACACACACACACACACTCTCTCTCTCTCTCTCTCTCTCTTTCTCTCTCTCAAGGTACATGTGCATGCATACACAATATTGAATTTCTTCATGTAGGACTTAAAGCCTTCATGTGGAAGTGTAGGAATGACTAGTGTGCTTATGTGCTATCGGCATTTGATAACTGAGGGCAGAGGGAGAGTCAGTTTTCTTTAACCATATGACAGCTAGAGGTCAACCACATGCCAGGGCAAGTTCACACTCCCAAGCCTAGTTGGACAACACAATGTAGACGTCAATGGAGAAAGAAAGAAAGAATGAAGGAAGAGAGGAAGGAAGGGAGGAAGGGAGGGAGGGAGGGAGGAAGGGGGGAGGGAAGGAGGATGGAAGGGAGGGAGGGAGGGAGGGAGGAAGGGGGAGGGAAAAGGAGGATGGAGGGAGGGAAGGAGGGAGGGAAGGAGGAAGGAGGGAGGGAAGGAGGGAGGGAGGGAGGAAGATTGGTTGGGCAGGAAGTGGGGAGGGATAACTATTAGGTGAGTTAGGTGAAGGGAGACGAATGTGTTCAAACTACGTTGCACCAAATACTCAATTAATGAGACTATTGTTTAAAAGAAGCTTAAAGACTTTTTGAGGGTTTAGAAAGATAGTTGCATTGGTAAAGTACTGTTTACCTCAGAATAGATGTGAAAGTAACCATAACCAGATCTTGAGGGCTTCTTGTCATTTACTTAGTGGAGACAGAAGGATCTTTGGGGCTTGTAAGCCAGGCTATCTAGCCTAGTGCGTGCTGACCAAGTCAGTGAGAGAGCTTGTCTCAAATAAAAAAGAAAAAGGTGATGGTTTTTCACACACGCGCGCGCACACACACACACACACACACACACACACACACACACACACACACACACACACACATGCACACACACCACACACCCCTACCTTTTGGTTGACATGAAATCCTGAATTGATTAACTTTACACGGATGATATTTGAAACATTCTTATCGCTTTGTCTGGGCCCTGGTATCTACACACAACTTCTACCTTTCAAACAACACTGAAACACACCCGTCTGTTGTCAGCCAGCATTCTGCTCTTGGATCATTTGCTTGTCCCTGGTCTTGAAAATCCACAGGCTGAGACCAAGTTTCCAAGGTTCACATCTTAAAACAACCCCTCCCATATAGCTATAAGAAGCACTAAGGACCTAACTTCTAACTTCCTACTGTGAAAGAATTTGGAGGATAGGCCCCCAAATTCAAGTTTAAGGGTATGAATTCTGGCTCTATCACTTATCAGATGTGTGGCTCTAGACAACTTCCTTAACTTTCTTTTGAATTGAGAGTTCTTCTGAAAATAATGTATTTCTATAACTATACAGTATGGTATGAGGCACAAAGCACTCATGTTAGCCTTGTTACCACACGCATAATCATGACTATTATACTATGACACCATCTACTAAAGTGGCCCAAAGTGGCCTAAAGTGGGCATCTTCAGGGCTTCTTTGTTGCACACCTCGTAGAAAATCTTAGCACTTAGAACTTACTTGAGCTTCTGTCGTTTACTTTTGAATTCTCTGTGTCACACTCTATGAGAGGACTTGAAAACTTCAATAAGCTCCATAAACAAGGCTCCCATCCGGAAGAAGCTTTCCATGCAAAGGGGATCAAAGGGAGAAGCTGTCTATAAAAAAAGATTTCTACAATGATAAGCTCTCTGCCAAAAGCAGCTATTACAGCTGCGTGGGAGATTTGTAGTGGGGAGAGTCTACACACCTGAATTGAAAAAGGGTTCATCCGTTTTGAAGGAAGGGAAGACATTAGGGAGTCCAGAGTTCTTTGAAGTGGGGTGGAAAAGAGGGAAATGTGAAAATGATAGAGGAATGAACTCGAAGGGACAGAAGGGAGCCCCAGGTGCCCAGAGAATGGGAGAGCAGCAGAGGGGCAGTGGTAGCTAGGAGTGTGTGTGTAGCAAAGAGGGTGTGTGTGTGTGCAGAGCGGGAATGTATACAGGGAAGAGTCTGGACAGCTTAATTTTCCCTATGAGAAGGCAGGTGCTTGGCGATCCTGGGTAGTATTTTCCATTGTCATAACTGGAGCTAGGGGTTTTTACTGGCATCTAGTGAGTACAGCCCAGAAGTGCTGCTAGCTACCCTAGAATGCAGAAACGAACCCCTTTAAAATGAACTACCAGACTAAAAATGTCAGTAGAGCAGAGACTGAAAACCCCCGGGTCCAGACCACACAGGACCCGGAAGCTCTGAGTGAATGCACGTATAAGCATGTCTACGCGTAGTTTTTTTTATCTTAAAAGTAAGACGGAACCGCTGGAGGGTTGTAAGAGCAGGTGTGGTGTGATTATATTTACTTCCTTTAAAACCACCTCTGGCTTTGGCCGGTGAAGAACAGCTGGCAGGCCTTTGCAAAAGTCAAGTGAGAGATGATGGTGGCTTGCACCCAGCTTGTCCTAGGATGTAAAACCCAACATTTCCTGAACTTTGAGCTGGGGAGTGAGTTTAACTGGATATGATTAAGAAGCAGAGGAAAAGAAATGGATTCCAAAGAAATGGATTGGGGTTTCTATGTACATAGAGGTTTTGGTCCCTGGTTAAGCTGTTCCTGATGTAAAACAGCTCATGCCCCTCCCCAACTCTGAGCCCCCACTGCGAACCCACTCTTGTGAGCTCTCTCCTAAAGCTAGACCCACCCTCGAAACACCAACATGCTGATTGGTGTTCCACGAATTCTCAGGATGCTTCCCACTTCCCATGTGAAGTTTTGTGTCAGTCTACCATGTCAAACGCTTTCAAAATGAAACATCTGTCTCCTCTGAAACTGCATTTCTAACACGTTCTGCAAAAAGAGCAGTTCCCAGTGCCTGCTGCCTGCTGTGTACATGACAACAAGACGCCAAGGCAGTTCCAAAGTGATTTATGCCTTTGGTGCCTTTAATAAAAATAATTCATCATGGATTTTCAGAGCTACAACATACAACCCTAAGAACTTTCTAGGAAAAAAAAAGCTAGGTACAAATAAATCTAATTGTCATGTGGATTTTACGTTTGTAAATTGTTTTTCCCAGTGCTTAATTTCAGTGTGTATATCAGAAAAAAAAGTTCTGTCTGGGAATGAAAAATAAAGAAGATGGGTTTACAAGTCATATTCTCTTACTGAGGAGGATCAGAGTACATAGTCTCACTCCAGTGGTTTGTGGAGGTGCTTAGACTTGGCTGTCTCAAGAGTCCCACAGGAGCCAGGGGCTCTAGCAATCAGGGACCCAGAAGATAAGGAAAGCCAACCAAGAGAATAGAAAAGAGTGGAATCAACTGCTAACCATACCACATGTGACCCTGTTTAAAGGTGTCTCAGCAATAGAAAAAACTGCTTAAGGAGGAAAAAAAGGGGGGGGGAGGGGCATGGGAGATCTGTCTACAAGAATCATCTGCCCAATTGTTGACATTTTAAAATCTGATTAAGAATAACTAATAATAAAATCAAAGGTCTTAAGATTGCACTAGAAACTTTATGTTGTCAAAAATAAACCTTGATAAATATATAGCAATTACACACACACACACACACACACACACACACACACACACACACACGAGGAACGGTTGGCATAGGAGAAGTCTTTAAAAACACTGATGTTTTCGTTTTGATTTTTGTAATACTTATGGTAATTACATAAGGACAAAGTTACTTGTCTCTCTCCCTTTTCCTAACCATCCCCTAGCCATCACTCTTTGCTCCTCATATACAAAATACCACCCACAATTAGATTCCGAGTGTGAGGTCAATCCTCGTAAGCAAGGAAAATCACAATCCTTGCTGAACTGCTGTCCTTAATGTGTGCAGGCACATTTGTAAGCCGAGCAAAGTAGGTCATCAAAATCTGGGGGGACATATTAACTGTAGTGCCTAGTACATAATAGAGCACATTAAAGGCAGACTTCCAGCCTTAACTCTTAATCTCTTTTCCAGCTTTGGTAGATTTCAAAGAATCTGATATTCCAAGCACAGCATTATTCTTTGCAGCGCTACAGCTGTGTGCTGCTTGCTATCTTGGGAAGAGATATTTTTTTTGTACAGGTCTACTGAAATGCAACACAAGAGAAATGCCATTTTAACAAATTTCAAGGGAGAGGGAGCAAGCTCCTCTGTTTTCTGCAGTGGAAATGGTATATAGTAATCAAACAGATAAGAAAAAGTAGGATTTGTAATGGAAGGATGTGCTAACATTTTCATGTCTATTTAATACAATTCTCAAGAACTCAAGTACCTTTACATCTGTTAGACATTGTTCTTACCCCATGGTCCTCTTTTGGGAGGATATTCAAAGAACTTTTAGAACTATTGGATTTCCTCTGTGACATAGGCAGAGAGAGTGAAAGATGATCAAATTGGATGGATACATGGCGGCCAAGGGCTGCTGAATGGTCTAAGCAAAACTCATGCTGGCTGACCTTGAATCTCTCTGTGAGATAGTAAAAGGTGGAAAGAGAGAAACTTTCAGAAGTGATTAGAACCTTCACGGAGGCCCTCCCTGTGGAGGGGTTCATCCACTCACACATGGACACATTAATAGTCAGTGGGTTTTCTTAAGACATGACCCGTTGGTTCACTCCTGTGTGAACTTATTTGCTATTCTGCAGCTTGCCATCCCTAATCAGCTAGAACCTGCTCACCACATTCTGCCCTTGATCTGGGACGTTTTAGCCTCCACATCTATAAGAAATAAACGTGTTGGTGGATGACTAAGTCTTCCTAGTCTCAGGTATTCTGTTGTAGCAACAGCAAACAGACAAAGCAGGAGCATCTGGAATGACTAATAGCAGTTGATACTGCATATGTTGTAACTGCTTTCTCGTGTCTCAGACACTTGCAGTAAGACTCTGACCCAATGAACCTTTACTAAATGTCTCCATCTTCTATTCAATAACTCTTTGAGGGCCAAACAGGATTCTAAATGCTATATGTGGAGATTTCTTGGTAGGCAAGATATTATTAGAGGAGGGAGGGAAGGAGGGAGGGAGGGAGAAAGGGGGAGAGAGAGAGAGAGAGAGAGAGAGAGAGAGAGAGAGAGAGAGAGAAGAGAGAGAGGAGAGAAACAAGAGAGGGGGGAGAGAGAGAAGAGAGAGAGAGACAGAGAGAGAAGAGAGAGAGAGAGAGAGAGAGAGAGAGAGAGAGAGAGAGAGAGAGAGAGAGA
>OU015745.1:124836670-124869139 GCA_907169655.1 Acomys percivali
AGAGAGAGAGAGAGAGAGAGAGAGAGAGAGAGAGAGAGAGAGAGAGATCTTTATTATGAAGGGATTTGGTGAAGGTCTGAAGGCCTTTTTGGAAGTTTAAAGACTTTTTGTGTAAGTAACACAGAGGATCTACCTTCAGCTTCTAAGCCACCTGGGTTCTGTACCTTTGTCTCTTTCCTTGAAAATGCTACCTTGTTAAATAGAAGGTCCCTTGTGATTATATTTGGCTCTCCCGGATAACTCACAAGAATTTTCTCACCTGTGGTGATTACCTTCGTCACGGTTAAATAATCTTTTGCCATTTGGTAATATATATATATATTCACCAAATACATTTTGTTGATTATCTGCAAGTATTTTTTGGGAGATTATCTGCTAGGTCTTATCTTGTCTAATGCAAGCCATTACTTCATCCATTTTTTCTGCTTAAGAGATAGAGACAACCAGAATTAGAGACTCATAGCAGTAAAATAGACATTACAAGGGAGAGGCCCCATTCTGATTTCCCAGAAGCAATAGTAGATACCATCCCTATCTCCCTTACTGTCCAACTGAATTGCCTCAAAGACCTGATACTGGGCCATGAGATGGAATATATGTTTGATCTTCCTTGATCAATGGCTCACAAATATCCCAATCCTTTAGTCTTACCACCTAGTTGTAAGAACAGCAGAATTTGATATTTACTATGCACTGTCTCGCATTCTCTGCTGGGCTGCATGGGAAAGTTTCTCTTGGTTGCCTTAGATATGTTTCTGCTACTCTGATGAAAAATCACGACCACAGCAACATATGGAAGCACAAGTTAGTTTTGGCTTTTCATTCTAAAGGGATAAGATCCTATCATGGTAGGGAAGCATGGCAGAAGACTGACATGGGTTCAGGAACAGGAAGCTGAGAGATCACACTCTCCATCAAAAACATGAAGCCGAAAGTGAACCGGAAGAAGGGAGAGGCTAGAAACTTTCAAAGCCCAGGTGCAATAACATGCTTCCTCTGGGTCACCAACTGGGGACCAAGTAGTCAAATCCTTGAGCTATGGGGGACTTTTCTCATATAAAGCGTCGCATATTCCGATTGATTAAAACCCATCAGAGAACTTCACATCAAAACGAAGGTAGGAAGTTTATTTAAGTAGACTCTCAATTTTTACAGAAAATGGATGGGGCTGGGGAAGACATTGAAATAAAAGGAGGAGATTAATATTTGTCCTCAGAAGCTGGACCTAGAACCGGAATGCACTCCATGGTGCCATCTCTCACTCTGTTGAACATTACTACATTTCAGATGTGCGTTCTACGTCCTAATTGCAACTGTGTAGTCAACATGTGCACAGGGCACTAGGTTGGTTTGGTGTCCCTCTGAGTGCACATACTCTACCCTGCTTGCCTAGAAGAGGAGGTGGAAATAATATTTGTTCAGTGAGGGGTTGACTCAGTCCATTGCCCTTTCTTTGTCCCCAGACTAGATCTAGAGCTTGCCTAAAGCATTTTGCGCATTTATAAGATACACGAAATGGCTACCAGGCCAATTGGAAAAGACAAATCTCTCATCTGAGGACAGATCTGAGACTTTCCTACAAACATTCTGGTGAAGGTCCTATATCTTACATCTTTTGTTCAACCTATTTGAAATCTCTAAGTCATTCTGATTAGTTTATTTGGAGGTTTCTGTTAGCTCCACAATAGTTTTTTGTTTTTTTTTTAAGAGATGTCTTCCTATTGCAAAGAAGTCTAAAAATGACTAATCCTGTCCAGCAAACACCCCCTCCCCCACAATCTGATCTGTAGGAAGGAATATGTAGATAGAGAGCAGAGAAAACGCAACGTATTATGAAAGAAAGGAAATAGCCCTTCTGGTGAGTACAACTTTGGTTATATAGATTAGACAGTAGATTGACACCAGTGGGTACATTTTAACCTTTAGGATTTACTCTGGGCTTTGTAGATAACATAATAAGTACCAGCAGCTTCCAGGTTGCTCCAAAAAATAATCTACTGAAGTAACTTCTGAGATAGGCAGGAAATGGTAAGACAAATTGATCCACACACTGAAGAACAAAAGGGTCTCTTACAGCCTCTCCTGGTAAGAGAGCTGGTTGGGGCAGGTCCCAGAGGCAGAGCTGGGTGTGTCTCTTGGGTGAGGCTCAAGCCTGTAAAGTTCACTGAAGAAGTATGGCTAATATCTGAGGAGGTGGGGGAAACACTGGGCTACACTGAGGATAGTCCGAGTCATTGCTCTTGAACTTTTCTCCCGATGCCCATCGCAAAAACGAAAATATTTCTAGGCCCTTTCTTAAATGGTGTAAGGCAGGCATCACGTTTAGCCATGAGTGTAATTTATAATTGTGCGTGTGCTATATAAATCAAGACACTGGACCAAATGCAAGCCACCGATTATTGAAGTAGAGAGCCAGCTCCTAGGAACATTCAGTATATTAATTTCATTCCAGTTAGTAGCTAAGAGGAAAACCCAAAAAGGCAGCATGTTCATGCTAATCAAAAGGCTTTTCTAAACTGTTAGAAGAAAAGTGTATTTTTCATATTTTAATTGCAGCCTTGGGAAAAATTAGAATATATATCCCATTCTTTTAATAATGCTATATTACAGTAACTATATTGTAAGGTTAACTCTTCCATGGTAACTGTACTATATAATTTTAACTTTTTAATGATTTTGGTGCATGCTGATTGTGACTTGACATTGCAAATTATGATCCTAGATTGATCCTAGATGCTAGGAACAATAAGAGGAAACACCGTGAGCAGGTGAAAACTCAGCAACTCTGCCCTGCTCGTTGACTCAAGACTCAGAGCTGAGAGTCAGCAGTGACACTGCAAGATTTAGTCTTTGTTCTCAAAGAACTTAATAACAAGTTTGTCTCACACACACACACACACACACACACACACACACACACACACACAGAGAGAGAGAGAGAGAGAGAGAGAGAGAGAGAGAGAGAGAGAGAGACATATTATAATGAAACCACAAGAAGGTAAAAACAGATTTGAAATGAAATGGGGTGACAACAATTTCAAAGAGAATTTGAAGTCAAACTTCGAGGTTTAGAAGAGGACAGGCCTGGAGAATACAATACCAACCATATCGATGGCATAATATATAGTTACTGAGTATATCCTGAATCCCAGGCACAAGGCTGGGACCATCATATGTTGTACATTATCTCCCAAACTTAGATAGACTAAGTAAATAATCACTAGTTCCATCTCTAAAAAGAAGTCACTCTACAAAATGAGTCCAGGATAGCCAAGGCTATACAGAGAGAAACCCTGTCTCAAAAACAAACAAACAAACAGACAAACAAACAAAATCAAAACAAAAAACAAAACCAAAACAAAAAGTTACAGCTAATGAGTGGTTGCAGGATTCAAACTCAGCTCTGGTTCATTGTGAAGTCTATATCCATCATTAGGAAAGAGCACAAGGGTACAGCTACAAAATACTCCTGATCTGAGGCTTTGGAAAAAGTGCAGAAAAGAAAAAAAAAAAAAAAAAAAAAAAAAAAAAAAAAAAAAAAAAAAAAAAAGATTGTAAGATCCAGAGGCTCTGGCAGTTTGCTGTGAGATCATGTCTCCTAATCATTTCAGAACTTACACTGATTAAGTCTCCCAAATGACTGTTTCGAGCATGAGCTGAGCAGGGATGACAGCAATGAATATGTCCAACCAGACGGAGAAAGCCCACGAGGCCTCAATGCTACACAAAGAACTATAGGCCTAGGAGAAAGCTGGGAACAGGAGAGGTGTCCAGTGCCAAATGTTCAGCCCTAAAAACATACACACAGATAGCATTATATGGGTTGACCAGGTTAGATTTAGAAGTATATATGTACATTCACATACATATATGCATGCAATAACAGTCAGTGAAGAAAAAGGCCATGAATTTGAAGGACAAATGGGAGAGGCATATGAGAGGGTTTGGGGGGAAGAAGAAAAGGGAGAAATGTTGTATTAAGTTATAACCCCTCTCTCTCTCTCTCTCTCTCTCTCTCTATATATATATATATATATATATATATATATATATATATATATATATATACACACACATATATAGTATACACACACATATATATTATATAATATATGTGCATATATAGCATGTGTGTATGTGTGTGTGTGTATAACTATCAGAATAAACAGCTGTTTTTAATGAGAAAAAAAAATCACAAAACAAGGATGAAAATTTCGTAGGGAGGTTACATGAAGAAAAGTTTGCACAATAAAGGCAGTAAATTTGAATGGAGTTAAATTATGGAGGGATTCAGCCGGCGGAATAGAAATTTCAGGTTCTAGAACATAGTAGGCAACAACTCAAGGTCCTAGCCTAAAATTGCAATTTTGACAAATGTTCAATGGCTTGTACATCCGTGCAGATGTATGGCGCATCTCTTTGTTTCTAGCACAGAGCACAGATGCGGTTACTCTCATACAAGCCCTGGTACATGGTGTGTGCTTCACACGTCTCCAATCCTCACTCTTTAGGGAGAGATCTACACCCCTTCCTTCATCTCTTCTTTTAGAAAAACAAGTAATTGATTTAATTATTTCTTAACTATTCTTTCTCCTTTCTCTCAAATCCTTTCAAATTCAGATTTCTCACTTTGCCTCCTTTATTTGGTTCTTTATTATTTGTTCATTTATTTATTTACTTGCTGTAGTACAGATGATGGAATCCAAGGCCTTGTCCAAGTGAAGCCAGGCTTCTACTCCTGAGCTACATGCCCAGTCCTGCATCTTCTTTTGAGAGCATCAGATGCAGTGTAAACCAAAGGATTATTTCAACTGCAACAAGGATGGATGTGCCTCAAGGCATGCCGTGACTTTAAGCAGTGAGTGGAAACCAAACACTGGGTTTTGAAATGGGACAAATTATTCAAAGAACTATGTTCCTGTTTCTGAGACTCAAGGTGAGAAAAGTTTGCACTAAAATGAGTAGGGTTATTTCCTACCTTTGTAGACTTTAGAAACTGAAGATTCAAGTAGGGAAAGAAAGTGAGAATGAGAAAACTGATAGAAAACGTATCAGTTAAAGGGATGAATATATACACAAGGTTCTGATATTTTGTGACAAATAAGTCCATTGTAGAAATAGTCACAGAGAAATAGAAATCATAATCAGTGATGAGGTATTCATGCCAGACCAGTACTGAGAACCAGTCAGTGGACGATAAGATGGAAGTTCTCTCTCTGTCTCTGTCTCTGTCTCTGTCTGTCTCTGTCTCTGTCTCTCTATCTGTCTTTGTCTCTCTGTCTCCTCTCTGTTTCTTTATTTCTCTGTCATTGTCTCGGTCTCTCTCTGTCTCTGTTCCCCCCCTCCCCCCCCCCTCCTCAACCCCCCCCCCCCCACATTTGCAGAGATTCACCTCAGGCCCTGTGGACTGCATTCGAATGCTTAGTGATCAGGAAGTGGCACTTCCTTCATCCCCTCTTTGTCATTAGTATTGCCACATCTCTGCCTTGCTAGTTTCCTTTTCTTCCTTTGTTTCCTCAGACTTTTCAATCTGTAAATCAGTAACTATAATCTCCTCAATGTCACCTTACTTACTGGTCCCTGGATGTCACTATCCTTGGTTCAGTTCTCCATGCTGACACTTGCCACTGACCTTGGTTAGGTCTTTTTAACTGGCAGTAACTTCGCTGTCTGCCTTTCCCATCCTTTCTCCTCTGTTTCATGGATGTATATGTAAATGTGCCCCAGAAGAAACCAAAGCATATGGATGATTAAAACGTAGAGTTTTCAGAATTACTGAGCTAGTATTAGTTTTAAATTCTTACTCATTGACCAGTAACTAAGAATCTAAAGGAATAATTATGCTTGTTTCATTGACTTCATATTATCCTCAAACAAATGAATAAACCTTGCATTTCTCATCTTTAAGCTTAGGTTATCATAGGCTATATAAAATAGTATCAGTTTTGTTCTTTGCCTTAACATCGTCAGCTATGCAAGCTAAGCAATAACCTGTGTTTTCACTTTGTTAAATCTGACTGGAGCAGGTGGCAGGATTTGAGATTGAGAGACAAGCGGAGTGAAGAAGTGTTGTAAATCAAGGATCAATTGCTGTATTCTGTCTGGAATAATCGAGACTAAATATGCAGGCCATGCCTGCAGTTCTAGGTGACCTGAGCCTGCTGCCAATGCTTCTGAACGCATCGCTTTCAGGGCAAAGGTAATTAGGCATTCTGGAGGAGTCCCACAATTTTTCAGATTGAGCAAATCCCAAACAGGTGCAGCCTTGATTCAAGGCTCTGGAAGGCAGCACTGAAGAGGCAGCTGTGAGTGCTGAGACACGGCAAAAGCAAATCGTAAGCAGAGTCTGCCACAGGAAGGAGCATATCCCAAGACCCAGAAGTACAGCTTCGCAGTACCTAACACATTGTTGGCATGGAAACAATGCATGTTGTGGTCCTTTGCATCTCCTTGCCCTTCTGCCATGAAAGTGGGTGATACCTAAAGAGCCATGCACAAAGAGACAGAAGTGTGTGGGCCAGCCACACATGATGCTGATAAAACCCAGAGAAAGATAAATCAGTGCTTCTGAAAGACTTAGAGCAGTTTGTAATTTTTCTTCTTGTGATCACCTTTCTGTTATGGTGACAAAATATCTTACACTGACAACATAAGCAGGTTTATTTCAGCTCATGATTTTAGAGGTTTCAGGACACTGCTAGCTAGCCCCCATGGGTGCACAGAGAGGTAAAAGGTCATGGTGATGAGAGTGCATGGCCAAGGAGGCTGCTGACCTCATAGTGGGAGAAATGGAGGGAAGGACCCAGATGTTATCAATCTGTGCTCACCTGTGTCTTACCTGTGCTCACCTGCTTGCTCTAAGTAGGCCCCGCCTTCTGCAGTTCTTGTTACCTTACCATAATACTATTATATATCAACCAAGTCTCTAGCTCCATGGCCCTGGGAAAAATTTCAGAAGCAAATCATAACATTTAGATAAAGGTCAGGTTGAATGCTCTTGTCATGAAAGCTAACAAAACTATAGCAGGGATGAGGAAAGCAATGAGCCTACAAACCCTACATTTGCTTTATTTTCTTATCTTTTCCTTGATTTTTTTCCTCCATGGTGATGGGGGTTGAACCCATGTCTTCACACATGCTAGCCAAGTTCTCTCCCACTGACCTATACACCCTTGGCTCTTCCTGTGTCATTTTATCTGTGCACCAATAATAAGTCTGGAAACTGTATCATCCAGAGATTTACAAAAAGATCGGAAGGCAGAAAAATAGAAGAAAAAGGAAGGAAAGAGAGAGAAAATGAGAGATGGGCAGAGGGCAGGAAAAATCTAGGGGAAAAAAAAGCAAACAAGGAAGCTGGAAGTCATGGCTATATAAACTTCGACTCTGGCTTTCAAAATAGCTTCAGCATCCTTAGCCTGAGGGTTGAGAAAGGTAAGTGGTGGTGCTGAGTCTCTTCGGAAGTTTTGGCATGCCTGGGATTATAGAAGGCTGAAGGAGAATCAAAGGATTTTGTTGCATGGTGCTGCAGACAGGGTGACTCCAGGCCTGACCCCTTGTTGAATGAGAGCTAGACACATGAGCATTTTTAAACATGAAAAGAAAAGTGAGACAAAAATGAATTATCATCTGAACTAATTTGAACCACTCTTTAAATGCATAGTTTTTGAGTGTTGAAAAGTTACATCGTTGGTGGCCCTTGACCCTCAAGGGAAGCTTCACAGGAGCCTCGTGTGGTCTTTATTCATTACTAAATGCATGTACTGCAGTCGGGACTTCATGGGGCCCAGAAGACAAAGCATATTTGCTGATCGCTGTGTAGCTTAATTTCGCAGTTCAGATAGAGGTTTAATTGGCTCTGGTGTAGGAGGGCAACTTGGCATTTTCATGAAGACCAATACGTATTTTATAGGTGGCCATGAACAGAATCCCTTTGCTAGAATCCTGGCCCTCTCTTTAAATAACCAGACTTTCAGACAACACTGAGTGTCAGTTACGGGACACCTCAGGACAGTGTGTTTATTTGGGAAGGAGAATACTTGAATGTGCCCTTAAATTGCTTTGACTTCCAATTGCGAAGAAACTGGCCTTGGCTATTTGAGCTCACAGAATGATGGATGGGACCAAGGGTCACTGCCCTTTAATTCTGATGTCACTGAAGGGCTGGATGCAAAGAAAGGAGGCAGGAGAGAGGGGGGTGGAGAGGGGGTGGGGAGGGGGGAGGGGGAGGGAGGGAGGGGGTGGGGAGGGGGGATGGGCAAAAAGAAGTAGCAAAAGAAATGAAAACAAAGGAGAGCATTTGGTAGGGAGAGGTGAAGTGCACCAGGCATTTTCTTACGTGATAGTTAATGATATATAGTCCAGGGTTAGCTTTTTCTTGGTGCTAACAGAGACATTGGTCTGCCTCTACAAGGGCCAGTTTTGAAGAGACACCCTGCCCATGGTAAGGCAAGCTCAAGTAAGGGAGGGGTTCACATAGGCACAGATGCCCACCCCCATGGCAGAGATAAAGGGGAGAGAGGGATCGGTTTTTAAAGCTCCATTAACAAAGAACCTCACTCAAGGAGGATCTGTTAATAAGTAATGAAACAAAGTGGCTGTTATGGAGATTAAATGCCCCTGTGTCTAGGTACAAAGTTCAGACTGCAAAGTGCAGCTGTCACCCTGTCGCTAACCCCACCGCAGCCTTAGAACCTCTGGTTCAAAGTGTGTCTTGCTGCTTTCCTGTTACTAGGCTGCCCAGTGCAAGGTCCAGTCAGGGGTTAGAGTTCAGTGTCTGAGGCTCGGCTGGCTGCCTTCTTTGTCTGGCTCGGGCCAGCTTTTCCGTGTGCCACATACTGCTTATTTAAGACGATTATTACAAGCGATGGACAGATTATTTCCCCTGGATTCTCATGTTTGCTCCTTATAAGGAAGCTCAAATGGTTTCTAACTGTAGCTTCTTGAGACATTCTGTGGACAAAATGCAACCAATATAAAAGCACAGGGAAGGATAGGAAAATCTTTTTCTAAGGAGTAACTATGTGCCAAGTAAGATGTATAAATTGGAGGTCCTTTGACGTTAAGGACTTGCCTGAATAATTTCAAAATGGCTTAGATAATTCACTCTTTAGCTACCTAAGGTTCTGTAAATGCTAGATTCATATTTAAAATCGAACTAACAGCTTGCACAAGTTTAAGCCAGACAAAAATCAGAAGGCAGAGATGGGAAGTGGACACAAAGTCCTACCCCCAACTGAGAAGCTCCTTGCAACTGCTAACTGCCTGGAGAGGGGAAAAGCCAGTTTCTTTCAGTGCAATGACCCCGGGTGTATCAAGCACACTCTAGGACAGGACCTATGCCCAGGAGTAGTCGGCCAACACAAAATGGGCTCCGTGTTTAGAAAGAGCATGAAGTTGGCTGGGTAGAGAGATGGAAGAATCTATGGGAAGAGCTGGAAGAAAGGAAAGAAGACCAGAAATTATTATATTCAAGCCCCTCCCCCAAGAAAAACCTTTAAAAGACAAAATTAGGCTGACTTTTCCTTATGTGACAGTAGATTAATGTTCATTTATTAGAGCTGTCTTCCATTGGTTCTTTAGAGTCACTCTCTGAGGACATACAGAGAAATTCACACTGTCAAATAGTTTCCATGCTTTGACCTGATCTTTGGAAGGCTTTCAGAGAGTTGGTAAAACATTAATCACTATTCCCATTTTGCAGGTGAGGAAACAGAGAACTGAGCAGCCAGGCAGGGTGCTGGGCTAATATAGTGGGCAGCGGAGTCCATTTCTTTCTTCTTTGCTCTCCCACCCTCCCCGTTAGCTCACTGCTGCCTTTGATGTCTTGACATCAATTTTCTCTAAATTGATGCAGTTCTTATTCACTCTTCAATTTTATGGTAGTGCCCTGAGTTAAAGTAAAACACAGGAGGCAGGCTACTGGGGAAAGTTGACTTGAAAGAACACCTCAGGTAAGAGGTCAGGGAACCGGCATGACTCTACACTGGCCTCTCGCCAGGCCCTTGTGATTCATGCTCCATCTCCTGGCCACAGGTTCTGGGAGGGCAGAATTTTAGCTTAGCTGCCAGTGGGTTGGTTAGGGTGCTGCTCTTTTCAGTGATAGCTTGGATTAATATTTTACCTGAAAATGGAGTTGTGCCTGTGGGTGATATACCAGTGCTCCACAGGCCTAGACTCTACAATTCTGCTTGTTTTCCATTCATGAAAAGATTTACTTTTGTTCCATATTTTGTTTCTCTTAGAGTATAGTATGAAAGGCTTCATTCCTATAGTAGATACATGTGTGTATATTTATAAATCACATACATGTTAAACCAATGCTTCAGTTACTTATTGAGCTTTTAATTCATGACATTGACTACACACACACACACACACACACACACACACACACACACACACACAACACACACACACACACAGAGAGAGAGAGAGAGAGAGAGAGAGAGAGAGGGAGGGAGGGAGAGAGAGACATACACAGAGACACACACTCACACACACAGAGTTATTTACTGGTACCACACTATGTGCCATCAAGAAGATGTACATATAAGTTCACACACACTCCAGTCTTTGTCCTCACAATGCTTGGGCTATAGTAGAAAGACACACGTTGCTAATGACAGGAGAGTCACCAGTAATGTGCAAATGGGTAGGAAAGAGCACGGGTAATGACGGTCAGTGGTCTATGTGAAGGCCTTTAATCCACACAATCATATCAGGAAGAGTCAATGCTATCTCCATTTTTTAGATAACCACACTCAAACGCAGGGTGGTTAAGACACTAGTCTGAAGCCACACAGCCTGTAAAGAAAACAAGGATGCATAGGAGCTTAGTCTCCATCTGCAATTCACAGAGCTTGGAAAAGTAAAGCCAGGAAAGGGAAGAAACGTGCTCTTAGAAAGGAAGGCAGCAGAGATTTTTTTCAGAGCTTTAGTGGAGAGATGGAAGGAGGTCTCTGGAGAGAGGGCTCATATTTAAGACCAAAGCCATGAAGATCAGAAACAAAGACCAGAGACTGTAAGTAGCTGGCAAAGAGATGGGAGAGGCAAGCGGAAAGAGAGCCCCAGGGGGTGTGACCAGCTAGTCCTTTATCCCTGGATTATGGAGAAGAAAGACTGAACAAATTGAACAAGATGTATGGTTACCATTACTTTGCACTGGCTCTCTTTTCTCTGAACCACCTACACAAGAAGGTGCTTTTCCTCGTGCCTGAAATATATGTTGGAGTATAATGTCAGGTCTCACCTGTGCTTTGAAGAAAGGTGTGCCTTAAGCTAGACATTTGGTTGCAACTTCTCTTCTTTCATTCTTTTTTTCCCCTCAGATGCTGATCTTCTCTTCCTGGTGTCCAATTTTTACAACCCAAAGACATTGTGTCTTCTCCTGGAAACCCGGCCCTCCCTCAGGCATAACACCTGATGCCTCCTTCTCCTGTAATAGAAATGTACATGTTATCTCTGATAACTTCTTCGCTCACACCCTGTAAACCCCACTCCTCATCAGTCCCCTGAAGTTTCTCTCCAAATTGATATTGCCTCTTCAATCCCCTTGCCTATGGAGATTTCTTAAATTTTTCTGTGATAGCCAGAAATCAGAGCATATATATATATGTGTAATTTTATATATATAATATATATATTATATATATATATTACATATATTTATATATATTACATATATATTACATATATTTATATATATTACATATATATTACATATATTTATATATATAATATATATATAAAATTTCTATCACACCTGAGCTGAGATCCCTATCATCTCTTGCTCTGATACAATCATGGCTGATACAACTCCTATTTCCCAATGTTATCTTTTCCTGTGGCCACTACTAGCAATGATTCAATGATTTGTAAAATACAGAGCAAATGGAGAAAAATCTACTCATTCCATTCTTACCCTAAAAACATTAGTATTTCCTGTATATGTGCAAGAATTTACAAATATGACTGCAGGCTACTATTGACCAATTGTCATTTTAGAAATTATTTATTACTGCAATGTGTGTGAGTGAGTGTGTGTGTGTGTGTGTGTGTGTGTGTGTGTGTGTGAGAGAGAGAGAGAGAGAGAGAGAGAGAGAGAGAGAGAGAGAGAGAGCGCACAATATGTGTGAGTATAGGTGTACATACGTTATTATGTGCATGTTGAAATCATAGTACAATTTTGAAAGTCAGTTCTTTTTCTTTCTTTTCTTTTTCTCTTTCTTTCTTTTTTGTTTTTTGTTTGTTTTGTTTTTGGAGACAGGGTTTCTCTCTGTAGCCCTGGCTGTCCTGGACACCCTTTGTAGACCAGGCTGATTGAGCTCACAGAGATCCACCAGACTCTGCCTCACAGAGTGCTGGGATTACAGGCATGTTGCACCATACTCAGCTGTGTAAGTCAGTTCTTACCTGATACTGTGAGTTCTGTGGATTTATCTCTGGCCATAGGTCTTCCTGCCCAGTACCTTTACCTATTGACCTGTCATAGTGGTCTTTGACATATCTCATTATTTGGCCCACACATGAAATGATTGCGGCCTAAATTTTAATTAGTTGTTAGACTTTGGAAGTTGGATGTTTTATATAAACATTTAATTTTCTATATTTTGGGAAAAGCCAGAATCATACAACACTGGAGCAGATTCCCACGAGACAGCTATCAGAGCTAGCTAGTATAGGGGACCTTCCTTTTCAGTTTGTAGCATTCGTAGGCTCAGGTTATACTGAGAATATATACCCTTGCTATGATAAACATGACACTCTATGCTTGTGATCTTCCTCTCCTAAATGCGGAACATCACCAAATTTTGAAAAAACAAAACAGAAATGTCAGTTATAAGGCTTTCTGCAAAATACTGACCAGGGCTCTTTAAAATTGAGCACATCATTAAATAGGAAGTAAGAGCTGAGAGCCCATCAAAGGCAAATGAGGACAAGTAACATAGTTTCCTCGACAGAAACAGAGAGCAGAAAAAGGACATGAGGTAAAACTCAAGCTGCTCTAAGCAAGGTCTGTACTTAGTGATGCGCCACAGCTGTCACGTGAATTGTGACAAAGAGGCCATGCTATTGTAAGATGTTAAGAGAAACAGCATCCACAGATCCATCTATACTACATCATGAGCATCATCCAAGTCTAGAGCTATTCGCAATATAAGAGATTTTCAAAAGAACGAGGAGAGCACACTGTGGACCTGATATGTAGGGAGCGCATTTGTTGACCACAATCATCTCTAGTTCTTCAATCTCTCTGGTGTTGGTGTATTTTAGTCCCTCAAGAATGAAGCATGAAGTCATGTGTTTATATAGATGGCTAAATGCCCTTTCCTATGTGGATAACTTTTCTCAAGTATGTGTTGTTAGATTCCCACACATGCTCTAGAGATAGTGATGTATGTGGCATCGCTAGGTCATTTATAAAGTGTGTCTGGGCGGTACTGAAGAATCAAAGATTTTCAGGAGAAAAGACCTTTCTCCTCTAGGGATTGAAGCAACTGTATTCCCTGAACAGGGCAAGTCACTCCTGTTTGGAATAGAGACTTGCTCGAAGGGTGCTGTCATCAAATCAACCTGACCTGCTGTCAAGACATAAATAGGATGAAAATACAAACAAAAACATGGAAAAAGCTGATTTTGGAGAAGTCGTTCACATCTCTTTCCTTATGAGCTCTCTGTAGTCATTACCAAATTCAAAGGTTTCCTCCCACCACACTGAAACCACTGGGTTTCCAAAGGACCACTGCTGCAATTTATCTGTGTGGGGAAAGGGGTATGTCTGTGATTCTTCCAAATGCTCTGATTTACACGTTATTGTTCCTTTATTAATTTCATTTTGCTAATTATTCCCCACAGTCACCTTCAGGGGTACATTGTTCTTTTCCCAGCTTTTCAAGGTGAAGAAATTTTGGCTGGAAGAGGCTCCCTGCCTTTCCAGAGGTTACTCAGGGATTCATTAATAGAATAAAAATTAGGCTTCAGTTAATGTCACTAAGTATCACTATCCTCATTGTCCTGCCTCCCTCAATCCAAAGAGGCTCTAAATAAGGAGATAACATAATTAAATACCTTTAGGGGAAGCACAAACGAATCAAATCTGCAGAAAAGATGGAGATAAATTCATCAGACACAGTAAGGTAACTCAGCAATGCAGAGTGTTCAGGAGACAGCAAATTAGATTGCTGTTTGTAATAAATGAGATAGGGAAGCTAGGAAGGCCAGGGGTGTTTTATTCTGTTCTCAGAGAGAGAGATAGGGTAACCTGACAAGAGCATGGTGAAGCGGACAGCACAACGTTATGAGTCTGTGCCTAATCTGGGGTGCTTCTTTAGGGGTCTGTGACTATGAAACCTCCATTGTTCATTGTGGGTAGATACAATAAAAACGTGCTTGGATAGTATTGGAACTCTTGTTTGTCAAATTCTAAAGGCAAAGTTAAGCCCGATGCAACTGACTTAGCAAGATGAGCACTTCAGATCCAAGGCTTGTGTTGTTTTGGTCAAGGCCAAGCCATGTCTCTCTAGAAGTAGACAACTCTATTTGTATGAGAAACAAATCACTTACTACCTGTACCACATGGATCCCCAAATCTACCACAATCCAATGGTACAGCTACCTGTTTGTCTTGGTAGTGCTAGCACAAAAGAAGGAAAGCCCTGGATAGAGAGGCATTTGCTACACAAGGGCTGATTTCCAAAGACAGAAATAGCTGTGTGCCATTGGAACAGAACACCCCTGGCTTTCTCCTTCATATTGGTGTTTATGAACCCATTGCTTTCACATCACAGAATTCACAGTAGTGCCTGTACTAAGGAGATGGCATTTGAATTATGTTTAGGTAACCAAGGATTCATCAACCCCTTGCAATCAACATATCTTCCATCTGATGGGTGATCAGTAGCCTCACCCTTCTCAAAGCAAATGGAGCAGAATCATGTGTGGAGGAAAAGCTAATTGTGTTGTGCTAGCGGTAGTTGGGTGAAAGCTAGCATCCTTAGGATACGAGGTCAAGAGCCTGGACTATTATATATGTGTGGGCGGTGGTTGTTAAGTGGAGATAATGGACATCCTATTGGGCAAGCCAAGAGACTGTAGAAATAAACCCACGTTGCCTACCTCGTCAGGCCTAATACTGATGAACAAGGCTGAGGAGCACTGTGCTTGACTCTTCCCATCCTTCCCTGTCAACATGACCTGCTCTGCAAACACCAAAAACAAAACAAAACAAAACAAAACAAAGAAACTGCTCACTGAGGAGTTTGACACTCTTCTTTGACTTAACAACCCAAAGGCTTTGTCAGTTGAATTAATGTAAGTGGTCAGATTTTGTTTTTTGTTTTTTGTTTTTTTTGTCCACAGTACCAATGGAATAACACTTAATATCTTGAAACAATAATTTAGTTCTTCCAAGAAATTTTGCGCTATTTATCGGAGTAACCACTTCGCCCCTGCTTTGCATCTGAAAGCCAAACCGCACACTGTTCACTTCATACAGAAAAGCACCAGATAGTAACATCTATTGTGTGGAGAAAAGTCTAGAATGCTATGTTCAGTACTAGAGTTCTGATACCGTCCCCCCTTTTTACATGTTAACTGACATTTGACACAAACAGAGATACTTCTTTGCTTCCTGCTTGCCTGACTGGAAGCTGACACATCCCTTCACAGCTTCAGAGCTGGGACTCACAAACCATTTAATAATGAAGTATGCGACCTAACCTTTGTAAATACCTTCAGCTAGCGAGGACCAAAGGCGCTATGCTTTCTGTTTACAAAATCTTCTCTAGAGAGGAAAGGTACCGTGCAGTTTTTTTCTAACTGAAACTAGTTATTTCTTAACAAAGGAAGTAAGTAAAGAATTCATCTTAAAATACACACTTGTAATGCTAGTATTATTAGACATTCAGCAATTTAGTCAGTCCAATACCTCGGGTAATCAGGAGCCCTCTGCTTGGATGCACCTGCTCTTTAGGAATGACTGCATATTAGCAGGTTGCACCTGAAATGGTTGGTGGGTTCCAGTTTCTCGATTCTCTTTTCACTTCCGGTTTGTTCACCAGGCAAAGCTGACACAGCAAGGGAAGACTCCATGGACAACTGAGCATGGGGACAACTCACATTCCAGCCTTGTTCATGCTGTCGTCATAAGACACACAGACAAGCCATCCCTTGCAATATGAAAGGTAGGAGAAAGCTCTCTCTGGCTTTCCTCAGGCAGAGGTATGTTTGAATTAGCCTTACAGTGTTGCTATTTAAACTGCAGAGCTGGTGCACAAATGATCCGTAAGACATTCTGGCATAGTAAATCGTCTTCACAGTTCTAATATCCCATGAAACCCAATTTACATATAACATAGCACAGGAGATGAAAAGCCAAGAACAGATTCCTGCTTCAAAAGGCACCAGGCACACAGCTTTACTTCCTCAAAGCACCACTAACTTCTATAAATCCCTTGCTAGAAAAGGTCATTAAATCACTATGGACTTCTAGCTGTTCAACCGTTAATTCCCCTCCTCTTCTGACAGCATCTGGAAACTCCTCTCTCACCTTCCTTTCCCCCATCCCCCATTCCCTGCCCCCTCTACTTTTTATCCTAAAGTTCTTTTCTTTTGAGCGGACTCTCCAAATCACACAGCACAACAAGCATCACCTTTAGCTTTTTGATTAGATGTATAATACACTTGGATGTTAAATACTCAGTTACCTTGCCTGGTGATGGTTGTGGCAGGGCAAGAGAAAGTGAGGCAGACAAGAGGACCACTCTATTTGTGTCCAGATCTGGGCTTGCAAAAAGGAACTGGTAAAAAGTAACACACGACTAGGATGTAGCTACCTTGTATAGGACACTACTCTATAATAATGCTGATGTCTATTGTGAGTCTAGACAGTGGACTTACTATCTACTTGCAATTAGCTGAGTCCCAAACCAAAGTTATCATGGTGGAAACAGAGTGCCAAGATTGGCTCTTACCACCTTAGAATGTATAACGTCTTTGAATTAGGCTATTAAACACAGAAACATTACTTAATCATGTTCCCCATAAAAAATAATGAGCATGTTTTGTGTTACATTAGAATCAAAATCAATGCTCCCAACCATCAGCGTCAGTTGCCTGGTCTCAGACTAAAGGGACACAGTGCCTGCCAAAATGATCCTTTTCACCAGGGTGTCTCCATCATGGTTGGCACATATCAGATTTTGAACCAGAACATTCTTTGTGAGACCTGCCTCCTGTACTTCAGGGTGGAAGCGCACTGCAAACCAATAGGAGTAGTTCCTAACCTGGACTCTTAAAAAGCATCACCAGATGTTGCCAAATACCCCTGGGGCAAGGGGCGGAGTTGCTCTCAATTGGCAACTATAGCTCTGAACTCATAATCCTTTTTCTTCCTTCTTCTCATGTCTGAGTCCCCCCCCCCCCCACCAGCAACATATACATATTTCTATCTAATCATATACCTTCTACAGCTTTCTTCTTCTTCTCTGACATTGTTTCTTAGGGTCAGGAAAGGGCTTTGAGAATGCTTGTGTAAACCAAAGCAAATCTGAGCCTCAAAATCAGCACACAAGGATTCATTTGCAAGGGGTGAAGCTTTGTAGGAAAAAAAAAAAAACCTAGAGAATGTACCTGGGCCTCTGTAGGAAGAATCAAGTTGCTCTTGACTGCCTATGGCATTCGGGTGGCTCTCTGGGACCTGCACAAAAGGAATATTATGGGGCTAGCATGAAACTCCCCTGAAGAACAAAGCACTTGCCTTTCTAGCCTGGAAAAATTTTCCTCTTCCAGCTTATACCTTCTATTGATTTCCTGTGTAAATTATTCACCATAAATTTTCCATAACTTAGAAAATTCTCTAAGTCTCATTCTCCTTGACCTACTTACCCTTGGCAAGTGATCACCTTGCTGATTTTAAACTATGAAAGGTGATGGGGAGGGGGCTGGCGACATGGCTCTGCAGTTAATTACTTTTTACCTCTTTGGTTGGTGGATGTGTAGTACACTTGAATTGTAAATGTTCACTTAGTCAGTTACCTTGGCTGATGGTGGCTCTCGGCAGAGGATTAGAGGTCAGTTTCCAGCACCTGTGTCAGCAAGCTCACCACCTCTGTGTCTGCAGCACCAGGGGATCCACAACCTGTTTTGGCCTCCATAGGCACCTACCTTTACGTGTGTGTTGAAAGGTGAACCCACACCACAGGTGCATATTAATACACACACACACACACACACACACACACACACACACACACACACACACACACACACACTATTTAAAAGAAAATTGTTACATTCTAAATAATTTTAATGTGTTCTCCCCCTTATTCTCTCCCCCCCCGTCCCTTCAAAATATCTCCTCTTATGTCCTCAACTATACTTGTCTCTTCTCTATTTTCTTCTTCCTTTTATGTGTTGTGACTATTTCTTGTAATTCTTGTCATGATCTTTTTATTCCCACCTGTGGAGCAACAGCCCTGCCTTTGACAAGGAACCCCCTGAGCTCTGCTTGCCACCTCTAGTGTCTGCGTACTGAAGTTTCTTTGCATTGTCAATGCTCTTCTCCCTATTGGCAGATTCTACCCTATGTACAGACATCACTGTCCACTTCACCATCATCCCTGGTTATGCCAAGCTCTTCTCTTAGAGTCCCCACCCTCCCCTCTCTCCCACCCTCCCACTTGCCCTCCCTCCTTCCCTCCTGCTTCATTCTCTCCCTCTCTCATTCTCAATCTGTCTTTCTCTCTCCTCTTTTTCCTCTCACCCAACACACTCAATGCAATAACCTATCCCTCTAGTTTATTTATCTATTTTTTGTCATACCTTCCACTTCCTGAATTCCACACAGGGTCTTTCTCCCTTTTGGAAATCTGTCAGAACCATGTTGCTTCTCTAATAGTGACAACTCAGTCTAGAAATGTTCTAGAACTAGAGTTCTGATTGTTTGCCACTGTATACTGCACTTCCTTCTGGGCTTTTCAGGCGTCCCTCGTTTCCAGGCTACAGCATTCTCCTAATGCGCTCTGCTGCACTTGCAGCTGCTTCCCTTTGCGCTCATCTCCAGGGCTATAAAATCAAGGCTTCGGTTGTCTGCTATTTCATCTCACATATGGGCTCGACAGCATTTTCATTCAGTGTTGTGAAGACTTGGTGACTCCCTTTGCACTTAGACGTGTCACCCATTCTCCTCTGGGGAACTCCTTACAGGACAGTTTTCACTCTTTCATCACCCCATGAGGATTATTTTGTGTGCGACAGTCAAGAATGACTAGTCATAGTTGCACTAGCCAGTAAGCAGAGCTGCATGATTTCATCTCTGCAAGGATGATTAATTTATGTTGTTGATAATGATACTAAATACAGATGCGTGGATAACTTTTAAAAAATATATCTTTTTGTGTGCATGTGTGATTGATATGTGTGCCTATATATATGAATGTTTTCATGGATATAGATATATACGTGTTTGCAGGCTCATGTGCACATGTGTACCCGTGCCTGTGGAGGGCTACCGTCAGGCATCTTCCTCAATTGCTTGCCACCTTATTGCAGCCCTGCGGCAGAGCCTGGACCTCACCAATTCCTGCTAGTCTACTTAGCCAGCTTGGAATGGAGATCTTAATCTCTGTCTAAGAGATTACAGGCAGCTGCTGGGGCTGCATGACACTTGCAAAAAGTTCTGGGGATCTGACCTATCAGGAGAGCCCCTCTCTCAGACCCAGGATAACTTTCCAAAGAAACTTCCTTTCTGGGTCCCTGTCACAGCGTGTGATATGACAGGAATGTTGTTTTACCTTTGTTGCAAATCTCCCAGTATATCCAAACTGCAGGAAAGTCTAACTCAATGTTTCGGAAAGTACAGGCAGAAACAGCATTGCTTTGAAGCTCATGAAGTTTGGAATTCCTGCTCTACAGAGTAAGGTTAAAAGTTGTGTCTACAGTCTAAGAGTGTTCTGGGTGTGATAACTAGAAGGCCTTTAAAAACATCCTTGGCAAACCCATTTAAAGGCAAGGAAAGCCCTAAAATCCTAACAGTTTTAGTTCTTTCTATAAGCTGAAATACCGATCTATAGGAATCTCTTCTGGACACCCAACTATGTGTAACTGATTCACGAGATATGGAATGTAGGCAACAGAGAAATGGAAGGTAACCCAAAGGCATGACTACTTTGTAGTTGTTTTTCTTTTTGAGGTGACGAAAGACAGTAAGATTTGGTCTATTACCTGGTCTTCTAGTGTTAAAAAAAAATAACACTAGAAAAAGACACTAAAAACGGCAGCAAAGAACAAGACAAAGTGTCTCTACTTTTGGTTTGCAGTTGTTAGTAGAAACGGCATACAAGAGAGGCTCCATAAGAATTTTGAATGAGTTTGGTTGATATATAGGAAACTCCCATTGCGTATACTTACACTGCATGTAAACCAGACATCAGAGCCATGCAGGAAAGGCCAGTGAGATGGCTCGCAGGGAAAGGCATTTGCCCTGCTGCCTGGCTGCCTAAGTTCCATTTCTGAAACTCACATAAGGACAGAAAACGGAATTGACTTTACAATGTTGTCCTCTGGTTTCCGTGTATGCCCCCCTCACACATGTCACGTACACATACAAGTAATTAAACTTGGAAAATACAGTTAGAGAACAACAGCTCAGTTGTCAGGGACCTGACAACCTGTACAACTCTTCCAAGCCTATATGTTCTTTGTGTGTGATTCTAACACGAAACGAACTCTGATCGGGGAAGAGACTTCCTCTCGTTGAGCTGGGTAGAATATAAGTCAGATATCACTTTGTGCAAAGCCCTGGGTTTGGGAATGGTATGGGCTTCATATTTAGTTGATGGAATTGTGGCAAGAATAGCCATGGAGGGCAGGCCTGGAGAGAACTGGAGAAGCGCACGGTAGACTGCACGTAGCTGCACATCCCTTGATGTAGATGTCCCACTGTAGCAGTGTCAACAGCATGGAGAACTCAATGAGGACAAGCAACAGCTAACACATCATGGCACCATTTCCCATGTCACTGTGGTGCTTGGGTAGGAGATGCACTATGCATGTGAGCTTATGTTAGGGCCTCCTCCCTAGGTAGATGCATTGCATCAGACTTTGTGTGGAGAAATGGGTCTGACTTGATAGGAGACAGGAATGGAAGATTTAATGGGAATGTATTGAGTTATTTGCCATGATGCTAAGTGGAAGTTGACAGGTTGAAAGAGAATGCAATGAGGGAGCCTAAAGTGGAGGTTAGGGAAGGGCCCCCATTGATATCAGTCTTGACTTCTTGACATGTAGAGAAGTGATTTAATGTAGTTGATGTATATGGGAGACAGGAAGATACCTTTTTTTTTTTTTTAAGCTTAAAGTTATGAATGGAAGATCAGCCTTCAGTTGAGACAAGCAGATGGTAGAACTCTCTGCAGTTTGCAACAAAGTCACTAGTCATAGAGTGGCAATTGCAGAAGCCATGCTGGAGAGGACAGGGAGATGGAGAGCGACTGAGAGTAGGGGAGAGGGTAGATGGTCAAAGGGACTTGAATGTTGAGCAGAGCCTGAGAATAAACATGGGCATGAGGTCTGAGGTCTGGTAGGATGACTGCTTGTCAGCTTCCAAGTAGAGCAGAGATGCAGGGCAGTTTCCGCACAAGGGTTGGCTCAGGCCCCAGGGGGTGTTGCCAGAGGCTTCACAATTGTACTGAGTTATGATTCTTTTCTCTGTTCTTCAGACTGAATCTTGATTGGAAGGGTTTGCAGATACCCCTGAAGAGATCCTTGAGGCATCCTCTGATAGTCCGTGAGGTCTCCTGGGGATGGTTATGTCCCAAGTCTCTCAGAAGCCTTGCTGCGTTTTGATTCTGTAAACTTTTGAAGGAATCCTGCCAGAGAAGATGTGAACCTAGGTTCCTAGACCCCTTTTGAAACTGGCTTCCAAGACTGCTACACCTTGTGATCTAGACCTTTCCTTCTAAGGAAGCTCTAGCTCTATCTATAGTCACCCCTAACACCCTTGACATCCCAGTGAAAATACAGCCTTATTGGTAGAATGGTGCCTGCCTGTCACTTTAACCAAATTCTAAGAGTAGAATGTTCTATATACAAGACAATGTTCTGCACTGCAATTCTTAGCTTGCAGGATTTGAGTTGGTGAGGTGTGTGCAAGGCAGAGAGAGATTGACTTTCTCAGGCAAGGAACCCACAACTGGTTGGTGTTGATCCAAGTCCTGGAAGACAGATACTTTTTAGCTACCAGTCACCATTTCTGCATGGAAAATGACTCCTTTGTTCTGAAGGGTAACTCAATGTGAAATAAATATACATGGATTTAAAATAATACATTAATTTAAATTTGCCAGGTGGAACTACTTTGATGGAAATTTACCTAAAAAGCGACAAATGATCTGCTTCTGCATCTAATCAGCCAATCAGACACCCCCATGCTGATTATTTAATGAACTGGAATTTTCATGCAAATTTTTTTGATTATTCACAATTCTTCCCTCCCCCCAAGTCGCCCCCCCAAACACTCTGCTTATAATTCTTAACAAATTAGTTAATATTTTCTTCAACCATATAACAGAATTTGTTAATCAAAACTGAATTCCTGGCTAAATTTCTGTGAGCGTTGTGTAAAGCATTCACTTAGGTAGAGGAGGTGTGGATGACTAACCAAAGGGTTCTTTTTACTACAAAGAAGCAGATACAAGTTGCTATGTGAAAAGGAGATCAAAAGCCCTGGCCACTTCCAGAAGTCTCCCAGCACAGACCGAAGAAAGAACATGGTTTATATGCACGGAATGGGCTCCATAACACTTGGCATGCTGTTTCCCACGGTTGGTGTGCGAAGGACCCACTGAACTGATAGACACAGAACAAGGGAATCTGCTCCAGGTGCCCACAGATGCTCAGTAAACAGTTGCTATCATCCTTAGCACTCTGGATGGTAAATATTCATGTTCTCCCAGGAAAGGACTTGCATTCCAGAGCGGTTTTTAGTGACTTCTACAAGTAACATCTTAAATCACTACCTTGAGAGTGCTTCCAGGTCATTCTGAAATGAGCTGAATTGTTGGCCCACTCCTAAATCTATTTCCAAGTTCATAAATTCAAAGCCATAATCAAAACACTCACGGGTGGGGAGTCAGAAGAGAGTGAGTGGTTGAACAGATCTTATAGTACATGGAACTATATGAAAAATTTCAACTGGTGGGCCTGATACTTTGAATCTTTTGCAGGTGTCTGTACACTCTGCAAAAGAGATCTGTCAAGGGTATGTTTGGGGAGGTATTCAACATGAGAGATAGTCTAAGTGCATGTATGTAAAGCCATAATTAACTGTTAGAAGAGAGAAAACGTTGTATATCTCTGTGGGCCATGGTAGGCTGCCTCGCAGATCTGACCTCCCCCAGCAATCTTGTGTCTGAGGAAACAGCTGTACAGTTCCTGGGTGGAAAAAAATCTCTACAGGTCCCTGAGGCTGAAGACTGTCTGTGAATACCCAGAGATAGAAGGTTGTGTTCACAGTCAGTAAGTCCAACAAAGTGGAGAGTTTCTTTCCAATGGAAAAAGTTGGTGCTGGCACTCCAAAAATAGAAAGTAAAAGAATAGTAAATGAATTGGAAGGAGCCTTGGCCTCTGGGCAGAAAGTGTTCACTCATTCACACCAGCATGTCAGTATAAGAGCCCAGCTCCTGAGCATCTCTGCTCAAAACATGGCAGAAAACAGTACATGTAGGATGACTGTGTGCACACATGGCACACACACACACACACACACACACACACACACACACACACACAAACACACATCTCAAACAAGGTGGAAGCACCTAGGGATGGGTCTGATCACGTCTACAATCTAGTAGTGGAAATGAAAGAAATTTTGTAGAAACACTACTATGACCCCATTTTTTCCTCATTGGCTGTGGAGACATGAATTCATCTTCTTATTAACTTAGTGAATAGAAGTGGGCTAGCCCAAAGACTGTTCAAGACAACAAAGTCAGCATAGTTACTTTTCTCAAGAACTTAAAAATATAGAGGAATGTAAGCAACATAAAGCAGATGTTTCTCCATTTTGTTCATTTGTTTACTCCAGAACTTAATACCAGAAAGAAAAAGATAGTTATTAAACATATATTTAAATAAAATTTAAAGGGTGATACTGCATTTCTAAATATGCTCAATAGAACTGAAAATAAATGTGTATACAGCAATGTGTGTACATAATCATAGTAGCCAAAAGTAGAAAATAATGAACATATCTACAAACTGACAAGTGGATAAATGAGATGGGGTACATTGACACAATAGTGTATTATTCACTCCTAAAAGAAATGGTGTACAACATAGAGTTAAAAATATGTCAAATGAATGAGTCAGTCTCATGATTCTACCTTTTAAATATGATTTTTCTTCCTGGGTAATGCTTAGAATGGGCAAACATAAAGATAGATTGCATATAAATGGAAGCAGGAACTGAAGGAATGTCCTGGAAACAGGGAGTGATGGTAGGTAGGTAAGGAGGGATTTACTTTGGGAATAGTTGTACTCTGTGAATATACCACAACCACTAAGGTGTGTATTTCAAATAAAGAAATTGCATGGTATGTAAAATATTAACAAGAGCCAAAAATAAAATGAAACAAACAAACAAACAAACAAAAAGAAAGAAACAGAGAAATATCTTCAGGGAATTGTGGGAAGAAACAGGATATACTAATAAAACAAAGTTAAAATTTCCTGCTTTATCTTGAGTCCATCCTCCCCCCCCTAGGGAATGTTGAAAGGATTCTTATATGGAGATGTGTTAAAGATGCTAAATGAAGCAAAAATCTCATTCAAAATCAATATGATCCCTTAACACTCCCTTTCTCAGGTATCCTGTATGTATGGATTCAGTCCTGCTCCAGGAACTGAGATCAATCTTGACCTTGACAAAGGATATTTATTGAACTCTAGTTCAATACTCTAAGAACATAGCCACAGTTGTGAGGATCTGGTCTTTGTCTATGACTGGGTCCCACTCAGACCTTCTATATGGAGACCCATATCTAACTCTCACCTTTTTATATCTTGGCATGATTGACCTTTGGCCATGCCGTGCACTTGACATAAAGTCATTCTACGACTATCAAAACGTAGCACTGTGGAGTCTGGCTGGACTTTCTTTCTCCATTGCTGGTTCTACCTTCTGCTCCACTTCCTTAATGCTCCAATACAGACTCAGGAGCTTCTAGCCTACTTTGATGATACCAATCCTATTATGTTTTTAACTCTTAGTGTGCTGCAAAAATAATTTTAGCTCTTATTTTTAAAAAAAATGTGATTTCTCATTCAATTCAACATATATAAAGAATAAAAAATGTGTATTTAATATAAGATTGAGCTCTATATGAAAAATAATCTTAAAATTTTGGAAATATGAAGCTATAAAGGAAGAGGTGATGGATAAAAATCATATTATTAAGTATAGTCATGGGGCAATGGATACAGAACCATTAGTTCATTTATTTCCTCAGTAGCCCTGTATTAGGTTCTAATAAGATATTCATTTATTTTATATTATTTTTGTATGTAACAATACAAATTTCTTACCTGTATTCCTCAAGTTATACCTTAGATCTATAGGTTTGTACATCTTAAATATTGTTATTTTGTATCTTTTGACTGTTTCATTTCCCTTCAACTCCTTTTATCTCTCATATATATTATATTATTTATTGTATTATTATAATAATATATGTGTGTAAACACATAAATATGTACATACATATATTCTCATTT
Source organism: Acomys percivali (assembly GCA_907169655.1). Taxonomy (NCBI): domain Eukaryota; kingdom Metazoa; phylum Chordata; class Mammalia; order Rodentia; family Muridae; genus Acomys; species Acomys percivali. The sequence continues at coordinate 124,862,444 of OU015745.1, forward strand.
TAAAAGAATCCACTACTTAAACATGATAGTGATATATTTTCTGCATCAGGCTTATTTTACTTGGCATGCTATCTTTTGAGTCCTTTCACATAGCAAGTTCTAGGGTGTCATTATCTTTTAAGCCCGCATAGTTCTGTTGTTGATATTAATCAGGATGTTACATCATCTATGGAACTCAAATTCTAATAGAACTTGCCACCAAACCGAACACAAAGTACTATGTTTAGTTATCACAAAACAACGTGTGGGTGACATTCCATCTTCAAAAGAGCTGTGGCTAGTCTTCCTTCCTTCCATCCTGGAGATGATTTGTCTAGGGTCATCCAGGATCATGCAGCACAGTTTCACAAGACTGAGACAGGAACCAGAGGTCAAGACGGAGGATGTTATTAAGGCAAGGGGTAGCAGATGAATCACAGTTTTCCAAATAATTTCCCAGGAACATAGTACACAGAGTCTAGTTTTAAAAGATGTAAGGATTCCCTAAAGGAAACAAAAATCAGAAATCAAGATGTAAAGAGCCGATGTCTTTTTCTTCTTTTTGTCCTTATATGTGTATGCTGTGTGTGACTTGTACATGCATGTTCACATGTGTGCACGCACGCACGTGTTTGAGTTGCACTCATGCACATATGTGGAGGCCAGAGGTTGGTGTTGGAAATGACCCGCAATTGTTCTACCACCTTATTCCTCAAGGTGTATTCTGTCTGTCAAGCCTAGAGCTTGCTAATATGGTTTGTCTTGCTAGTCCAATAGCTTTGGGGATCCTCTGTTACCGGCCAAGCATTTGCACTTGGTTCTAGGGACCTGAACTTCAGTTCTTTTGCTTGTTCTGTAAACATGCTGACCACTGAGTCACCTCCCCAGCTAGAGAACAAACGTTTTAGTGTCCTGTGATACATGACTGAAACGACATGTGCTGACATTGCTACACCTGGAACGTCTGGTTAGTCAGCCAACTTCCTCTCAGACAATAACCTTCTTCAACTTCTAGTCCTACGAATGCACCCCCTTGGGCATCTAGTCCTATTGCCACTTTCTGATGATGATGACAGGAACGGTCAGCACCCACCTACAACTTCCTAAGGGACTTCCAGAAAAAAAATCTTGTTAATTCCTGACAACTCATAACTGATTAGGACAAAATATTCTTTTATGCTGTTAAAATCTTAGACAGCTTATTGTACTATGATACGTCTTCTCCTGGGGAGATGTGCACAAATGTCTAGTCACCCAATATACAGAACCAATGACAGACCTGAGAAATGAGTCTACTACCTCTGTCTGACTTGGTGAACCAAAGAGTTTATAGGCTTATCTATGGGTACATGGGTAACTCAGAAATGATTGAGTCATCACCCCTGTGTGAGAGAAAACTCATAAACCATGAGTCCTTGTAGTTCCCTGCAGGACTCTCAGGCAGCTCTATAGAGTAGAAAGGCCCCCCAGCCATTGCGATGCTTGTATGACCTCGAGAATTTCTGTATGTTTAACTCATGGAGATACCCTTCTCTCTCCAGGAACGAACACTTCAGTGTGAAGAGAATAATTATATGACATGCCATAGCAGCAACCTGGAAGCCACAGAGAAGGGATAATGCTTTGGTTTCTAAGACACTTAATTCTGCTCTTTGCATTCCATTTCAGGGATGACGGCGAAGGCTGAGAGAGAAGGAAACAGCAGTGTGGAGGAATCCAGTCTGTCCCAGAGATGCTGAGCTGTGAGTCACTGTGAGTAATCTACCCATAAAAATGTCTTCACTACTTAGGCCACACATTAGACATATGAGTTTTTCAAACCAGTTAATTTTTTTAAAAAGGTTTCCTAAGATGTGGTGTGTGTGTGTGTGTGTGTGTGTGTGTGTGTGTGTGTGAGAGAGAGAGAGAGAGAGAGAGACAGACAGACAGACAGACAGACAGACAGACAGACAGACAGACAGAGTTCAGTTCTAGAACACAAATATTTTACAAGAGAGCCTTATGGAATTTTCCATAGTGACAAATGGTCAGGACAGGAGAAAGGATCATGGTCTATGCATGCTTCTTAGCTCCACAGCTGGAAATGGCGGGAATGGATGGTTAAAGGAATCCCCATCTTACTTTTGCCTTGTCACAAGGCTGCTTTTAAAAGGACATGTTGAGAGTGATTGCCTGGAAGCTCTATTGGTTTCTAAACTGATATTATTGGTTATTCAGCAAGCTGTAAATCAGGCACCCTAGACTCTGGTCCCCATCCCTTTCTCCTCGTCCCATGAGTAGAATTTTTGCAAATGGTGCAATTTCTCCTGCCTCAACTTCTCTTCCAAATAAAGATCATCATAAAGCATGCCATCTGCAGAATTCTCAGGAGGGAGGAGAAGAATGATCTTCGCCATAACCTCTTAACCCACTCAGCACACTGTCAGCCAGTAGCCTCATCCTCCCTTTGGCACTCAGAGGACATTGCTACCGGTGGCCCTCCAAAGTGCTATCAACATAATGAAAGCCGAGATGGGAATTAATCTTTAAGTAAGCGTCTTCTTCCACCTGTTATAAAACCTGCTGAGGGTGACATCAACCTGGAGAAACTTAAAAGTCTGTACTGGACTTCATTGTGTCTGTACAGTTAGCTCCCCATGTCTACAGGTTCTGCAACCACAGGTTGAACCAACAAAGTCCTAAAGTGTTGGGTATCTGTACTGAATGTGTGCAGACTGTTTTTGTATAACAAACCACTTACTTAGGGTTTGCAACGCTTTGGGTATCATAAAGACTCTAAAGATGATTTAAGACATACAGGATAATATGCACAAGTTTTATGCCATTGCTATATCATTTTACATAAAGATGAGAATCAAGGAGTTCGATGTCTGAGGTTATGCTGAAACTAATACTATACAGGTAAAATGCATGACGGCTTCATTGAGAAACCTTAGAAAATCCAGGAGAAAAGAAGGAATGTTTTTCATAAGCATTTTGCATCAAGGAGCTTAGACTTTGACAGACATTCTGCCTCTAATTTCCCACAGTCCCCCTGTTCACCTCTCTAACAACCTCTAGTATTACATATTTTCTAGTTTTTTTTATGTCCACTAGACTCTAAGCGACTATAAATTTCATGTGTCTTTTGTATCCCAGTCCTAGGAATGGGAAAGACAAAATAAAATCTTAATAGATTTTTTGATAAATTATAACTTTTTAAGTTTAAAAGAAAGAAATATAAGGGCCATAAATCTAGTGATGTTTGGGAAGTAATCACCAGGGGACCCATACAGAAGCCCAGTTATACTTATGTTTAGGTTTCAAATCTCAGCCTTTGATAATGAAATCAGCTTAGACATGCCCTCAAATCTTCTCCTGAGTAAGGAAAGGAAGAATGATAGCAATGTTGGATATTTTTAACAGTACTTTTGTATTTATTATGCTTATTTTTAAGACACTCAGTTTGAAACTATTTGACAAAACTTGTTATTGTCACTTTAAGAATTAAGAATCCAAACTTCAAGAAAGTAAAATAATTTCCTTAATTATTCAAGAAGGTGATGGGTACAGTCCAGAGCTCCAGAGCTTAGGATTCCTGACTCCTCCACAGGGCTCTTTCACCAGAACCCACTGCAGAATTCTGGAAAAAGCAGAAGTAATTGTTTATACAAAAAAAAAAAATCAATTTTGGATCTTGGTCAGAAGCCGGGGTGTCTGCTCCACACCTTAGTGGGGGATGTAGACATTTTTCATCTAGGGGCAAGCCCTGTTGGAGCTAAAAGCTTTCTGCATATTTATGTGAAATGGAAGGTGGGAAGTTCCCTGAAAATGTCTGAGGGCTTAATTCAATTGATGTTGGCACAATCAACTTCGGGACTCATCCAAATCCATTATTAAGGGTTCTTGTGCCAAAACTCTTAAGAAAAAAAAAAAACACCACACATACACACACACACACACACACACACACACACACAATGTGGAATCCTCTGGAGTTCTTTCTGCTCTATGTTTTAAGGTAAAGCAATAGAATCTCCTTTTTTATTGGTCAGTATTGGTTTTGGTTGACATTGAAAGAAAAAGTAAGAACAGCATCTTGGGCTACTGGCTTACCCTTTTGGTGTACATAACAATTCTTTCTGATTCTCTGCAGTGTAAGAGATTGCACAGAAAGGCATTTGTAATTGTGCAGTGGGACTAGAATGTACTATCACTCCATGTTCTTATGGTCACTCAGCAGAAGTTATAGATCTCAAGAAAGAATTAAAAGGTTGCTGCTTTCTGAATCCACTGTTTAAGTATCATGACAGGTTTAAAACCAAAGATTTTATCATTCATAACTTTGGTACTCTAATTTAATCTCCTCACTCATTTACTTAGAACTTTCTAGAAGACCAAACATGCCTAAAGAAGACCAACTATACCATTTAAAGTCTTGTTTTGAGTCCCTCCAGAGAAAGAAAAGACAAATGGTTTTCTTTTAGAATAATTACAGCTGCCAGGACTAGGAAACACAGATTCCACCTGCTTAAGCAATGAAGACATTAATTATCCTTGTGGCAAGAAATGCTGAGGCTGGACAACTCTGAAGCATGGCACAGTTTGGCTCTGACTTTTAGGTTTTCCGTGCCATAGGTTATTTAATGGCTGGCTTCTATCCAGGTTCAAGATGGTAGAATCAGGTCTAAGAGCCAAATCCAAAGAAAATGATGACCAAGATCAGGAAAAATAGTATCACATGTTCCATGTACAACTTTCAGATCCAAAGAAACCTTCCCTAGCAGTGTCCTTGTGCGGTTACTTAAATAGGCATTTACCATATCCTGTGCTTAAGCCAAGGATTGGCAAGAGTATTAAAACTGCATTCAGCTTCTGTGAGTTAATGCCCGCCTTTGAATCTGGTACAGTTAACTATTTTCTTCAACTGTGACGTAAGAGGACAATGGCTAGATGAGGAAGGAAGCAGTTGGTCTGAACTGGGGCGGTGAGTGGATGCTGAATAGGAGGACAGTGATGTTTTCTAAAAAGTTTCTGCAGTGTATTTAAGTGTTCTCACTCCCTCTGCATTCCGCTGCCTTCTTTCCCCTTCTCATTATTATTAGGACTATCCCAGGTCTTATGATTTGATATAATCTGTTTGCTTGTACAACAAAAGACCATACTGCTGGGACTTCCAAAGTGAAGAGTTTTTCTCTCATCTACTGTAGTTGGAGATCAAGGGGATTGCAGATTAGATGTCCCATGAGAAATCATTTCCTGATTCAAAGATTCCTTCTTGGCGTGATGTTGTATGGTGGAACAGGTTACAGAGTTCTCTGCGGTTTCTTTTTTAAGGGCACTAGTCTCAATCATGAGAGCACCTCCTAAGTGCCCAGCTACCTCCTCGTACAGTTGCATTGGTGGTAAAAAAATTCAACATAAAATTTTTGAGGGGATTCATGGCAAAGATATTGAGTTCCTAGCATGGATATTAATATCATGAAGATAATGTATCTCCTCTAAAAGAACACCTGGTCTTTTGCACATATTAAAAAAAGGCAAGTCAAAGAGAAAAAGAAAAACAGCAACAAACTAACACCCAAGGATGTCTATCTCCCAAAATAAACAAGCCTTTAGGGCCTACTGTTCCACCAATGACCAAAAGCAAAGCACAACACTTCAGAGTAAAAGAATAACAGAGCAAGAAACTACACTTTCCCCGTTTTCAAAAACATATCATATACTAGAAATTCAGGTGGATCATAAGGGGGAAGTAAGAGTCTATGATGTCCATGCAAAGTCTGTGGTATTACTAAATGAAAGAGAGCTGAGTTTTAAAATTCAGAACAAGATAAGTAATTATCTGGGATTCTTGTTCTAAGAAGGTGGTAATCCGAGCAGATCCCCACTCTTAGGTCAACACTCCCAGCTCAGAGCTGCTAGAACTCCCCAGTTTGATGTTAACAAAGTAAATAAAACAATATATATCCAAGTCTATGGGGAAGACATGAACATGATAGGCTATCTTACTCATGTAATTGTTGCCTTCTGTGGATAGAAACTACAGGTAATTTCAATAAGTGATCTCTACTACTGCAATAGATGGTACTCTAGGGTGTCTTTAAGAGAGAAGAAAATACTTCATTAGTTGCTCAATGCCATATTCCTTTGAAAATCTCAAGTTTGAAGATATGAAATAATTGCAACTAGCTCCTTATTTAAGGATTTTTAATCTGGAAGATATACATTATTTTAAAAAATAGACATTTCTACTGACTCCACGGTAGGAAAATTACTTAAACTATAGAGCAGTGGCAATATCATAGCCAATGAGGTTTATCCAGAGCAGGATTATTGCTAATTGAAAATTCCTTAGATTATAGAGCAGTATGAAAGATGAATGTCAAAGAAAAGATGCAGGATGTCAAACCTAGTTCCCTAGATCAGAACCTTAGCAAAGACTGCACATCTGGAATAATAATCTGGTCTTGAAATTCTAATTGTTGTTAAGTAGCAATGCTTAAAGCCAAGAGCACAATCTCCAAGACAGTGTAGTTCTGCTGGGGCCAGTGACCCTGCTAGGTCAGCAAAGATGCTTGCTGCTAGCCCTGAAGACATGCGATCAGCCCTAGGACTCTACTCAATAGAAAGAAAGAATTGACTCCAGCAAGGTGTCCTCTAATCTGCACCAGCAGGCAGTATCATGTGTACACACACACACACACACACACACACACACACACACACACACACACA